>VDFB02000002.1:98894727-99183833 GCA_007258455.2 Sequoia sempervirens | reverse complement strand
ATTTCAAATAAATTACATTTTTAGAAACTAGACTCCATTCTACAATTTTTTTTTTTTAAATCAATTACTTTCCAAAATTTGTAGGGGGAGCATGGCCAACATTTTTCTTTTTAGGAAGCGCCCACTTAGAAAATTAGTAAAAAATAAAATATTCATTAAAAAATTATTAGAAAAATCATGCATCAACTAGATACTGTTAGCTAACTTCTAACTGTAGCGATTTTAAAAATACTACAAAAAAGTTCACCGTGCTATGGTCATACAAGAGTTGCTATGTTATTTTTTTCTGACAAAAATAACACCAATTTGTGTGCATCCCTCTTTTGAACCCCTTAATTTCAACCATTTTCAAAATAAATTAGTAGTTTAGAAAGTAGACTCATAGCACTTCAATCCTTGTTTTTGTTCCATCTCAAAATTTTGAGTGTAACTATCCTCAATTTCATGTCCAAGGTCAGTATTTCCTGATTTCAAAAAACAGTGGCCACTTAAGCCCCCTTTTTGGGAACCATCTTGGTGCACTTACCCCACTATCAATGATAAATTCTAGTTTGCACAAATTAGAATTTAATTCTCAAAATATGAACAAATACTTTAGTAGATATTTGAATGAAATCAACTTTTATACCAAATTACATTTAACTATGAATAACTAGATTTGTGTAAAGAAAAAAATATGCTTTCAAATTAAATTACACACACACAATTACCAAACAAAAACTGAATGAGAAAAGTCACCAAGCAACACAAAGAGTCAGCCCTGCCTCCTTGGCCATCTGATGATAAGTTACAAATCCATTTCTAACTCAGATCATTCATGCATGGATAATAATTCCAAAATATATATTCAAAAGTTACAAAATAACTTTATATTAATATCTATATATCTTAGGTCTTCAAATTGCACACATTTATACTAGATGGGCACCAATAAGAGTTGTTATGGTTTTTTTTATGGCCTATGGCGAACAAACCAAATGAGTCTAATACAAAATAAACAATGGTTGCTAGCCACAATAAGTTTAACAAATATCATTTCAAAGATAGCCATGAACCAGTTAAACTAAGACCGATTTAACATCTCCTCGCTAATTCTTCCATCCATAATCTCAACTATTCTAACATCTTCCCTTGATTATCTCATGGCATTTCATCCACAAATTAGTTAGCATTTTGATAGATATTGGCATTTCCTAATTGTTTTAATTTCCTATTACATTTTATTAAATATCTATACTTCCTATGACTAATAGTGACAGGAGGACAAAAATGGTAAAGGAAAAGGTAAGCAAATGGTAAAAATATTAGGAATTTTTAATCCCCATGAATGTTGTTGTGTAATAGGGAGGTGGAGGACTGCTAAAAGTAGGGTGAACACTATGATTTGAAATTTCATTATAATCATTCAACTAATTTATTTAATCTTGTATTTCAAAAATAAAATTTAATAAATTAAATTAAATAAACTTGTTGACATTTACTTGAATATTAAAGTTGAATGTATCACTCAGGAGGACATATGCCATCACCATCTGATCAGCTGTAGATGTAGCCTATACACATGCATCCTGAATATCCTTAGGATCATAAACACAGAGTGACCCACAAGCTCGACATAAATGATGTGGAATTGGATGCCTATCAAGACTCGCTCACCTCATCTTGTGCTAGAGGCCTAGTATGTCGTATGTGGCTCTGAGTAAGGGAGATAATCGAGTGCAAGGTATACATCTCAATGCTCTCCTTCACAATGAAAGGGATAGTCACGTGCTCATAGTCTGGTCTAGCGAGTGGTCTCATTGGCCGATATGGGTCAAGACATGCCCCCCACTTTGTCCTATGCAAAGCCCCCACCTCTACCTTGGAACTCCCACATGTCAAAATAGTTTGGGATTTTATTGAGGAAAAAATCACAATAGAGTTTCCTCAAAAAATATTGTGGTACCTAATTGTTGTTGTATTGAGGATGGTCAAAAATCATCCACAACCTATCCCAAAAATTATTCTTTTTTCCTTGGTGGTTGCATTGATAAATAAGAAACCTCTTGCATGCACCATGTAAGGGTTGATTCGTTCTTGAGTCCATGAATAGTGCACACAAGTTAGATTTTAAAAAATCATCTTTAACTTGTTTATATGATAATTTGTCTGCATAAAATTTTCTTAGCTCTTGTCTCTTGTTGGACCAACTGTTTATCTTTCTAATTAAATCTACATGGGATATTATGGATTGTAGTGATTGAGCAAGGGTAATCCTATGCAACTTTGTTCTTGTAGGATCTCTCAACCTTGCAATTAACTCAATTTCTTTTTTGTTATTTTCAATTTGCCCCATTATATTTTCTTCTGTTCATGGAGCATGATGAGGAATTCTAGGAGGTGTTTGTTGAGGTTGTTCTTCAAGAGGGATTTCATCATGAGGTGAATTAGGATTTTCAAGATTTTGGGGTGCATTCATAATTCATAAAAATTAAATAATTTTTTTATCAAAAATCATTTTCAAACTACCTATTTCATACAAAATTCACACTAAAACTAAAATAACTTACTCCTTTGACCTCTTTGATGTTGTGGCATCATTTTGGTGAATATTCAACAAGGTTGAGGGATTCTTAGAACACAAGCACGTTATGATGGGTTTGCAAGCCACAAGCTAGTTTGCACAATAGAAAATGAGAAATTAATTTGGTTTTTTTATTTATATTTCTTTGCAGTGATTGAGCCTAAGGTTCGGTCACTCCAAGCCATAACACTTGCATGTTATGGTTTCTATGGAGCAAAAAAGTGGCTACATGGGGTAGCCACTTTTTGTCCCCCCATATTTGTGCACTTTCCTATGGAAGAGGCCTAAATGCCCCGACACTTTGCATTGTCCCCAGTGTAAAAATAAAATTAATTTATGACAAATAGAAGAATGAAAAAATATATAGAAGTTATGATAGATTTTCTCTCTTGTATCCAAGTACCTACAAGGGTATCAAAGGTCCTCCATGGGAGAGCACTAACATAAATAGACAAGTATGGGGGAACACAAACAAGCACATAAATCTAACCTAAAGATAACAAGAGGTATTGCTCTATTCAAGAACCTCTAACAATTCATCTTGCTCCCAATCTAGATTTTTGTAAGGGGAGGGAAGATGAGCTTATGGAGGGAGGACAACGAGAGTAGTTTCGAGCGACTAACCTATAGCAAGAGCCAAGGAGGAGGCTTCCTCAACATCCCCATCGATGAGCTCCTGCAATGGTAGTGTCATCGATCTAGCAAAGATAGATGACATAGTCAATATATATATATATATATATATATATATTAGTAATAGGAAAAATATAATCAACTTAAGGCTAATAACTAGGATGATTATCATAAATAGGTAGTCCTAAATCAATAATTGTATCACTAGACATGGAAGAGGGTGTCTTGGTGACACATGTATCCACATAATTATGTAGAGATGAATTAGGAGGGGCACATGGAGGAGGGTCCATAGGTGTAGAAGAAGACATACAATCGAGTGTATAAATAGACAAGGTAGCTAAGTAATTATCATAGATATGTCATAAAAATTGTATCATCATAAAGTTTATTGACAACTTGAAGTGACCTTGGTAAGGAACAAGGAAAGTACATCCATGATAAGATAATGTAAATGGAAAAACAACACTCGTATTCAAAAAAAAATCAAAGGTATGTCAAATTTCAAACTTGGTGAAAAATGCAAACCATAAAGCCATTTTAAGGATGGGTAGGTTGGGAAAATAATAAGATGAATAAGTCACTAAACCTTGAATTTCAGAGATGATAATGAAGCATAAAGATGCAAAAGAAAAATTAGATCTAAAATTAGTATATGAAATTATAGAAATGTAGATTTGAAAATCTTATTGTTGCTAATAAACCTAGAGGAAAGCTAGGTTTTGTGGGATCAAAGAGGTTCACCAAAATTTGTAAAAAAAACCTTTCCTTATATGTTCAATCTAGGCTAATCTACTAGAATTCATAAAACATAAGTAGTGATTAACCTAGTTTAATAAATGATAGATGAGGGCTAATGTATTATGGAATCAAACTCTAGAAGATGAAAATAAATATAGTAAAAAATGTTAGCTTTATGATTGAAGAATGATTGCCCTTAATGAAGAATTTATAATTTGTCATAATCTGATTTGGAAATAACACTTATCTAGATTTGTGTAACCCCTCATTTTTTTTCTTTTCCCATTTGTGCAATGGGGTGAGTTTGTTAGTTAGGATCAAATCCATACTTGCATACTCGACCTCTACATTTTGAAATGACCATATGTAGTGTATATTTTTTCTCTATATAATTTTCCTAAACGCTCTTCATCCTCTCTATTTTTTTTAATATCTTGAAAGGTTGGTTGTTATGTCTTAATGGGACATGTTCTCCTAGGTAAACTTATGAAATTGTATGTACAAGATTAGAAACAACAATCTTTAGACATGTGCATATGCTCCTAGAATGCCCATGTAGATCTAGATTCCTTTTAGTGCACCTATTGAAGTGCTTGTAATGTGAATAAGCTCAAAGGATGAGGACGTATATAAAGGAATGCATTGAATGCTTTTAAATACAAGGACATAACAATACATCACAAAAAAGTCTAGTTGTCCCTTGGAGGGAAAATAATTGATATAGGGATTGACAAATATTGGAATTTGAAAATTTGAATTTGAAAAAGTCAAGTTTAAGGGTTCAGGGTTGTCTTTGTAATTGAAAACTTGACCAAGGACCTAAACAAATGTGGCTCAAGGTGGACAATGGGTACATGGAAGTATGTGTATGTATGAGTATAAATATGTGGATATGACAAACATTGGAATGTGTAAACAAATTGATAAATGATATAAGGCAAAGGACTTGACTTTATACGAAATTATACCATTGATTAATTTACGCTGAAGGCGTATCCTATTTTAGAAAGACAAAGCTAAAAAGTAGAATCAAATGGCTATTATCCTCTACCGACCATAGATATTTTTCCAGCCATTGATTGAAAATAGGTAACTTTTTCATTGAAAATTGCCTAAAGTTGTGCAAATTCTTGTCAGAAAATTGGGTTATTCTTTTAGACTACCAAAAACCATGTCATCGCTTTTTCGCTACCGCTGCATGTTAATTGCTATTTGCACTGGTATACGGTGAATGGCAAGTATAGGCATAGAGATACTAAAGATTTTTATTATTCATTCTTATGGCATGTGAAAACCTGACAAATTTAATATTGACTGATTATGCGCACTTCTCTTTGTACTACTCTGTTTTACAATTAATATGTTATGACGCAAAGTAGGAACTGCTTTTGGACTTTAGTTCCACTTTAACATAGCAAATAAAAAAGAATATTGGGTGCAACTACAATTAATTTGTTGCAGGACAAAACAATTAAGACGACCATATCAGATAGCTTTTGACCTAGGCATACATATTTTCAGAATTATATATAATTTCTAATTTGATTTATCTTAGTTTTATATTTTAGTTAATAATTTTTAAAATTCTTTTATTTTTTAAAATTGATTTTTATTTATATCATTAATAATTTTTTAAATTGATTTTTTAACTTATTGTATGAAAAGATTAAAATAGTTTTATATATTATTATATTTTTAATTATTTATATCATTAATAAATTTTTAAGTTGATTTTTTAACTTATTATATGAAATGATTAAAATAGTTTTATATATTATTATATTTTTAAATAAAACTATTAATTACATAAAATGATTAAAATAATTTTATATATTATAAAAATAGATCAAAATTTACCTTAATTGACTTTCCACACTTCTTCGAGTACCCATTGCACACTAAGATGCAATTTCTAGTTTATAAATACAAAGCTAACTAAAAAATAACATAAAATATTGAAACTTCATTCTAACTATTTAAATAATCTAGATCTAATTGTTAGATACACTATATCATTTAATTAAATATAAGATATTGTAATCTCTCCTTAAAAACTTAAATAGAATCATATGAATTTCTTTACTTCAAAATGTATGATAGAATTTCCATAATTAATAGACAAGAAGTATTTTTCTTGTCACATGGATAAGGACAAATACTTAGCCATTAAGTTTTAAGAAAACCCATACTTTTACGCGAGATGACCAAAACAAGACATCAGAGGATGGAACCCTATTCCTAATGACTTGAGAGAACTAGATAATTGTGGCCCAATAAACCCTCTTGACATTTAATGACTATATTGTCTTTTTAACTGTTTGAACTTCGAAATGTGACATCTTCTATCCGTCTTTTTCTCCATATATATACTATTCTCTTTTTATACCAGTAATGTATTAAAAAATAAAAGTATTTTAAAAATCTCGTACCATAAACGAACTGCGCTGGTCACTGCGGATAAAGAATGATACTTGGCCATTAAGTTTCAAACCCCAATAATGGCTTAAAACATAAACGAACTAGGAAATCTCCTCGGTTCAGAATTGGCTATGAGATACAGATGCAGCCAATCGATTAGGTAGCGTAGGTTTTAAAAAATGAGCTGTATGTACAAATTTCCTGCCGCCTTGGGCATGGATTCATTTGTATATTTTGTTCTGCTTTTAGCACTTCCCCTGCTTCTCCTGGTAAAGTACAAGAAGAAATCTAATCTGCCTCCAGGTCCACGAGGATGGCCAATTGTTGGCAACCTATTACAGATTAAGCAATCCTACCAAGGCTTTCAAGGCTTTATAGAGAAAGCGCAGAGAAGATACGGTCCAATTTTCACAATCAGATTGGGGTTTCAACAGATAATTTTTGTAGCAAGCCGTGAGTTGGCCCACGAGGCTCTGGTTCAGAAAGGCTCCGTGTTTGCCAGCAGACCACCCGCCAAGGGCCTCCGCAAGCTCTTCACCAGCAACCAGATGAGCATCAATTCCGCCGCCTACGGTCCAGTGTGGCGAACCCTCCGCCGAAATCTGGTGAGCGAAACCCTCAGCTCAGCTGCCTTGAAGTCCTTCCGAGAGGGCAGAGAGTGGGGTCTCCAGGTGCTCATGGAGGGTTTGAAAAGCGAGGCCGCGCAAAACGAAGGCGTAGTGAAAGTGATAGAGCATTTGAGGTACGCGGCTTTTTCCATACTGCTCTATATGTGTTTTGGAGCGCGGCTGGAAGAGAATGCGGTCCGACAGGTGGAGGGCGTCTTGAGACGATTGATTCTCAGCTTTGCGGGTCTCTTGTTAGAGGACACGTTTCCCATTGTTGGGATTTTCTACAGGAAGCGGCGAGAGCGTATGCAGCGGATTTATCGCCGTCAGATGGAGACAATGGTTCCGCTTATTAACCGGCGCCGGGTGGAGTTAGCGGAGGGGGCGGGCAAAGATTGCAGAGCGTATGTGGATTCTCTGTTTTCTCTGACTGTTGACGGCGGGAGATGTCTGACAGACCAAGAGATGGTGACTCTGTGCTCGGAGTTCATTAACGCCGGGACTGACACCACATCGACCACGATACAGTGGGTCATGGCTAACTTGGTAAAATATCCACATGTGCAGACCAAGCTTTACAAGGAAATTGAAGGCATTGCTGGTAAGGAAGGGGCTAACTTGGTGGAGGAGAAGCTTTCTCAAATGCAATACCTCGAGGCGGTGGTGAAGGAGGCACTGCGCCGACATTCCCCCGGGAAGTTCGTTCTTTTGCATGCCGTTATGGAAGACTCTAGTCTGGGGGGTTATGATATCCCGGCGGGGGCGCTTGTGAATTTTTGTGTTTCTGAGATGGGCAACGATCCAGTAGAGTGGGAGAAACCTGCGGAATTCATACCCGAGAGATTTATGAATGCGGATGTGGATATGACAGGAGGCAAGCAGATCAAGATGATGCCGTTTGGCGTGGGGAGGAGGATTTGCCCCGGCTTAGAACTGGCCATGATCCATGTTGAGCTTATTGTGGCCACACTGGTGCACAAATTTGAATGGCAGAGCAAACCAGGAGAAACAGTGGATCTTGCGGAGACGCAGGAATTTACCACAGTAATGAAAAATCCGCTACAGGCCGTAATAAAGGAGAGGGCTTCAGCACCTGGTTATTAAACGGTACAAACTTTACTTATCCCGTGAGATTTAATAATTATCTCTATAGCTCAAGCTACAAGCGAAGTAGGCCTAATATCTCTTGGGGAGGTACTTCAAGTTAGTCTCCCTTACCGTATCTTAAGGTTTGTTACACTGCGTTTCAAACTCACAAACTAGCCTGCTTTAGTATTGTTCACCAGCACACAACCAATACAATTTATATTTTTATTCCTCTCAATTTAAATATGTTCAAAACAGGATTGCCTCTTGGTTTTCATATTATTGCAGGAATATTTTCTATATCTACCAGTTCCATTGTTACACTGTTAACATGGAGATCCACAAAATTTTAAATGTTTATATTAGAATATTATTGTAATAGATTTGTATATCCATGTCAATTTCTATTTAGTTTTAAGTTCATTTCCATAGAATGTCTTGATGTAATTATATATTTCAATTTCCTGGAGGGATGGATACAGTGGGGTGGTGATGATGGAGTTTTCATTGCTGTTCACAGTGTATGCTTCAGCAGTGGATCTAAACAGGGGATAATTGGGAATTACAGCTCCTCTATAAGACTGATTGTGGGGATATAATGGCAGGGGGAGCCTTTTCTGATGCTTCCATTAATCCTGCAGCTCCTGCTCGTTCGTTTGGGTCTGTGTTGGATAGTTTCGATTAGAGAGACCGTTGGAGCGGATGTGAATATGAGAATACTTGCACTGCTGAGCCATATTTTCTGTGATTTCATCATCAACGGTATTGGTGCTGTTATCATTTCAAATGATGGCTGTAAACTAATCCAGCGTTATGAATCTAATTGCATTTTGCTCTTGCTGCTTCATAATGGATTCAGGAAGATAGTTTTTGATGGACTGACGGTCCTATTCCCAGCAAGCTCCTTTTATTTCAGCCGCGTTGATCATCCAAGCTACTGCTATTTCTCTGTATTATGCTGTTTGGTTACCGGTTTTGTCTACTGGTTGCCTGCGTTGATATGTAACTGTTAAACTTTCTTTTTTCTAATAAAGCTTTTCTTCTAATTAAAAAAAATGGTCAGTTTTTATAAAGTAGGGTTCATTCTCTAATTCTTGATATATCCCCATTTCTATTTATTTTTATTCAAATGATCTTATTCCCCACATTCTTATTAAGTAGGGTCCATTCTCTAATTCTTGACATATACCCATTTCTATTTATTTTTATCCAATTGACTTTATATCATCTATTTCGACACATTCTTATTCATGTAGTATTTTTTGTATCTTTCATGTTTCAACCTTCAATCCAAGCTTAGATATTACCAAGTCTCATATCTTAAGTCAATTGTACAAGTGCAAGATTAATCCACTTACAAATTCAACCACTAAATAGTTGTAGGCCTATATGGAACTCCAAATGGAGGGCACATCTAAAGTAAATATTTATTTGTACCAAACCATTGAAATCAACGCCACACTGGGTTTATCTAATCACATCATTCCTAGAGCTAAGTATCATCAACTATGGCATTTTATTTCTTAACTTAGAGTGGTGTACTAAACTGTCAAAATAATCACCATCATGTATTACTTAAATGTTTTTTTTATATTATTAAAATTTAATTGTATAAGGAAATCATTTGTTCCAATGGGAAAAATTGGTAAAAAAATGAAGAAAGAAAATAAAAATTTGATAAGAATGGGTGAAAATCGATCTTTTTTTTAAGGATTGGAAGAATAGTTGAAGTGGTTTGATAAACAATCTAAAAAGCTTACAAAGGAAAATAGTTTTCAAAAAGATCTATCATAATTGAAAGAAGAAAATAATTTGCTACATCAATTACTTGCATCAAACCTAAAGGAAAATGTGCCTGCAGTATGTAATATCTCATGTGATACAAATGAATTGTGTTATTCATTTGATGAATCATTTGATATATGTAATATAGCTAAAGATACAAGAGTAAAAGTTGAAGATAATAATGTTTTTGAATCTAAAAATCTTGCTTCTTGTGAAAATAATAACAAAAGATATTATGCAAAGAATATTGGTTTTGAAATAATGAAAATAATGGGTTATGATGGAAAAGGTTTGAGAAAGTATAGACAATGAATTAGAGAGACCATTGAACTAAATGTAAGGCTAAAGAATGAAGGCCTTGGATGTGTTAAAATTAAATAAAATATAGATGATGTTATAAGTAATATAGTTACAAACAACTCAATTCAAGAAATGTAGTGTTCCCAATGTTCTTATTGTAATAGACGAAAACATAAAAATGAAACATGTTGGGATCTTCATTATTGTACTATTTGTGTATTGAAGAACAAATCTAAAAAAATGTATTAAAATAAAGAGTGGAAGAAACAATCTATGAAAGATTGTATATAGATGAATTATGGATGGATTGATGTATCTAATTTACAAAATGTCACAAATATGTTGAAAATATTGTACAAGCATCACTTGTCAAATAAAATAAAAATTAATAAAGGTTTGAATATTTTAGTTGAGTGACTGATGATCATTTGTTACAACTTAAATGAAGTCATTATCTTGTTATATGTTATTAGTGAGGCAAACCTATTCACAAAGGCATTAGCAAAGGAGACTTGTGAATATATAAGATGTAATTTGGGTAGTTGAAGCAACTAGTAATAGAAATTAAGAGGGGTTTTGGAATAAACTATTAATTTCTTCCACCAACAATTATATATTTGTCATCATAATTAAATAAAGAGGGAACACATTGAATTGATTAGAGCCATGAACTTACTAGAGAGGACCACATTTAATAATTCTATAAAATTATAAGGATTAGAAAAGACTATTTGGATTTTGTAGTATGAGGGAGCTTGCAATATTAACCATTCATAATTGGTCCAAGCTCAACCTTCAGGAGCTATAAAAATTTGAAGAAAACCATAGTTAGCAGGGTTAAGATTGCTCAAGAATTCAAGAGAATGCCTTTGCTTATGAAATTTTTGAATGATTTTCATGAATGAATGAGTTGTTTTATAGATTTTAGGATTTTTTATCAATGGTGGAGATTGAATTTGAGGATCAATGGATGCGAGGAAATCAAGGAGATCAAGGAAGATCAAGGGATGAGAATTCATGAGAGCCCAAAATATTCCTATTTTCATGGAAAATTTGTTTCAAAGATATTTCAAATTGGAGGGAAGAAGATATTTGAATTTGAATTGGGAATATCTCTTTTTGAAAAAAGAATATTCTTTGTTCAAGTTGGAGAGTTGGAGGAAAGTTAAAGAATTAAATAATATAAAAAAATATTTAATTGTGAGGATGCAAGGGAATTAGGACCTTTAATTAAATAATTGGAAATCATTTAGTCAAGTGGGAAAGAGGAAAATGCTAGAATTAATTAAATAATCAAAATTATTTAATCATGGTCGAAAGAGGAAAAATTTAATTTAATTAAATAATTGAAAATTATTTAATCAAGGGGAAAAATTAGTGAGAAATGATGAATTAATCAAATAATGTTAGTTATTCAATTAATAGAGGAATAAAGTGAATTTAATCAAATAATTTGAAACTGTTTAATTAAAATGAGGAATTAGGTGATAATGAAGGAAATGATGTTAATAGGAAAAATCAAGATGTGTGATATGTTATGACAATTTTAGGTGTCTACATTTTGCCCCTCTTTGAGACAATGTACTTGTTACATTGTTTCAAAGACCTTATGCTACTTGATTTTTTTTTAAAATTTTACTTGATGCCCCACTGTGTCCCAATAGATGAATGAAGGATGGTAGCTTGTTAGAATCTGATGTCATTGATGTCAAAAGGGGATCAGAGAAGTGTGTTGATCCTGTGTGGAAGCGCATATAGTTGTCATTGATGTCAAAAGTGAAAATCAAGCAAAGGAGTTTGTTGGCATGATGATAGAAGATGGATGAGAGAGCAATGGATCTAATGGTGAATTGAGTGGCAAATTCGTGATGGGTTTCTTAAGAGCTTTCCAGAAAGGTAGTGTGTAGGACGAGAAAGTGAAGGATGCACCCAAAAATGTTTTATTTCTACTCTTAGATGTTAGGGTTTATCAGTTAAACCCTAAAGATACTTGCAACCATGGTGTTTAGAATAAATTTCTATTTTGGTGTTAACCTGGTATCGACGGTTGTCAGTTGAATTAGTTGTAACTTTGATGCAATATGGGGGTGTTAGATTCTTTGAAAATATCAATACAATGACCTTCAAACAATTTCAAAAGACAAATCACTCAAACCCTTCATTTAGCAACATTTGCTTAAGCCTGCCCTTGTAGCCATTAGACTCGGTTTATGCCACTTTTCACTCAAAATTTCCAAAACACTTGCCAAATAAAAGATGGATTAAGATACCCCTTTAGGGCCTACACAACATATCTTGAAACTAGCAATGACTCCTTTGGACCAATACAAACTTTCAGTACACCAACCTTGCAAAAATGCTACTCAATTAGCCTATTTTTACAAAGGAAGTCCTTCACAAACACCTGCCCTTCACTCAAACACATCAAACCATCTTTAGTCATGTGTTAAAACATCAAAATATCCAATTTGTTTTTTGTTACCAGGCCTTTAAGTCTCTGATCAAACAAACCCTCACCTTCAAGCCAAAACATAAGGGTTTTAATGAAAATCATAAGTATAACACTTATCCAACCAAGATAATGCTCCTAAGACCCCACATATAACATGCACATACTCCTCAATCCCACACATAGACCATTCAATCAGTAATTCATCAAAACCATGCTTTGGTTACTCAACTTCACACTAAAATGACTATGCCCAACCCTAGGGCATCACCTTCCAGCCACCAGAACGTTTGTTCATGACTCCTAAAATCTATGATAATCTAAAAAAACATTGTGCATGCCATTCCTCCAAGAAACAAGTCACCACAGTAGGAGGAATGGCCTACATTAGTTAAAAATGCAAACTCAAACCTTACTGGCCTGCTACAGGCAGTCCAAGAAGAATGGAGATTTTCTTTCACAAAAATCAACTAAAGGAGCCTCAAAATAGAAGGAGATGAATATTAAAACATGTTACCACAATATTATGAGTTTTAGATCATTGGAGGCTTGTATTGGGTCGTACATAGCAAGGAAGATTAAAAACTTAGTAAATCCGCTCTCAAACGTTGGCTTCTTTATTGGAAGTGTTTTCAAATTGATAGAACAACCTCATTCGAGCCTTCAAGAGGATTTTATACACTTTCAATTCAAAAACTATCCCTCAACTGACCACAACTTTCCTTAGAACTTAAATGACTTTTCATATTCCCAAAATTGCATTTTGACAACTTTTTCTTGTTTGGCAACATTATTTTGCAATTTTTTACATTTTTGAACTCCAATGACTCCTAGACCTCTAAATACATGGCAAATGGTCTTTTTAGACCTTATTAAACATGATAAAAAATTTAACACACCTAGACTCACCCAAAATTCACCTTTTGACATTATTACCATATTAAATTGTGCATCATGGTTGTAGGTGCTCTTGCACCAAACTTATGTATTTACAGTCGTGAGGGTGACCGACCCCTCTACCTAGCTCCTTAATGTCATACATCCCCTTTCAGATCAGTGGGAGATTGTGTAATCAACAAGAGTGAATGGAGTCATGGGATTCCAAGTTTTCCTAACCTATGTCGTGGGGTTCTCAAGTTTCAAAACCTCCCAACTTGGCAACTTAGCTGATGGGGTGATAAGGAAGAAGGCTCCTTTGTTGTATGCATGTCACGGGTTTACAAAAGTTCACAACCTCCAACTAGAGGTTGTTATGTTTAGACTTTTAGCAATTTACCAATGGACTGATAAGGAGTGTGGACTGTTGTTGATGAGATTGTATGACATCGGTGAGACCTTTGTTAATGTCTCTTAAATATGGCGATCTGAAGGTAGTGCTCAAGTGGGACCCAAACACGATGATGTGGGTGATAGAGATGACAAAGTAGATGTGTGGCATAATGAGAATGGATAAACGGTAATCCACATCCTTGTTGTGGATTACAATGTAATGACATGGTGATGAGGTGGATAGGTGGCATTGTCAATGGTTTTTTTCAGCATGACTGATGGTCATCGGTGAGACCTGCTTTGATGTCTCCTTGACAACTCGATGACTCTTTCATCAATGAGACATGGGCGTATCACTAGGAATTTGAAGAAAGTCTCTTCGACAGGGCAATGGGAGTATGATGTCGACTATAGGACCCAGTAAGATGGATGTGGCAGTGGGATCCAATAAGGTAAGGATGATGAGCAAATAAATGGTAAAGGGTGATCGAATAAGATGCTAACATGTGGAAAGGACATCAAAGGTGGATAGGTGGTAGTTACACGTAACCCCGCAAATGCTTGTAAAGGGGTTGGCAGTATGGTGGTACATTGTAGCACTACATAGGCCTATATCTGTGTCAGTGGTATGGTGGTACACCATAACACTGCAAAGGATTAATTTTGTGCTGGCAGTCTGGTAGTATGTAACTCACGAACACCGTAATGGTCATTTGGATGGACTGCGGTAGAGAGGTATCATGTGGTACAGTAGTTAAGTGCAACATCGTGATGCTCATGTTGGTGTCAACAATATTGTGCTAAAGAAATCGATACATGGAAGGAAAATAGAATGATGACACATGGCAATAACTTATTTGATGATTTTGCATCGTTGTTGTAAAATCAACATTCGGTCATACAAATTATTTGTCGATGGTGTTTTACTTTGTAACCCTAGACAATGAAAAGGAGAAAAATGACATGGTGAGAGGTGAATGCTCACAAGATCGATGATGGTGATTTGATTGACCACTTACCCAATGGTTAAGATTTAAAGGCATGATAGAGAACAAGGATCTAAGGTTCATGGTGTGAAAGGAGAAGATCGATGACCAAAATTCAAAAGCAGAGATCTATAATGGTCTGATCCATGTGAACTGGGGTTATGATTGCAAACCGACACAAGAGATAGAATTAATTTTTCTAACTACCTCAATGAACAAATTATGAAGATTTGATCTTGAAGACAACGAAACAGATTGCAAAAGTGATTGAGATCAAAATTAGATTGAAGGATTAGAAGAGAGCATTAAATGCATATCATATTCTAAGGTTGAAAAAGAGCTAATTTGGGAAAACTCTCTGTAACTGAGTTAAATGTTGGGTGGCTCAATGCAAGATATGGCGATATTTCGTAAACCCTATAAGATGTCCTAATTATGAGCTAAATAGTAATGTATGGCTTGAGGTGAAAAAAAAACTTGTTGATGAAGTCAATATGTGAAGAAAACCCTAACTATAAGTTGGAGATGATCTATACAGTGGGGAGAATCTCGAGGCATAGGGTTTATGTGCTAACCCCTATTAGATGTCCTAATTATGTGCTGGATAGTATCATATGGCTCGAGGTGAACAATAAGCTTGTTGATGAAGTCAATATGTGAAGAAAACCCTAACTGTAAGCTAGAGATGGTTTGAACGATGGAGAGAATCTTGAGGCAGAGATTGTAGATCGATGGAGTCAAGCAAAAAGAAGAAAATTTGAGAATTGTCGAAGTTGTTGTATCTACTATGTGTGTGTGAGGTCAGCAAGTGCATAGGGTGTTGAATAGAAGTATGTTCACTATGTGTGAAGTAGAGGAGATAGAGAAGTGAGTGTGTAGCATAGGAAGATATAATGAAAAATGTTCTAAGTGTAGAAAAGGAAAAGAGAGAGCAACAAAGTAGACAGAGAAAGCATTTTGTGAAGCCCTAGACTGTAATATAGAAAATCCTCTAAATGTTTGCATTCATGGTGAAAAGAGTGTGTAGTGCAGCGAGATAGAACAGTGATTGTTCTATGTGCAAAGAGAGTGTAGAGCAGGGGTGTGTTGTTGAGAGTGCAACTTTAGCAATTTAGAGTGTGAGTTGCAGTAAGTGCAACAATGTACTGAATGTAATGATACATTATAGGTTTTGCAAAACCAAGTCTATGCATATTTGAAACTATTATCATTGTACTAACTTGTGGCTCAGATTAGGGTGTTGTTGCATCCTTGGGGTTGTAGCTCCTAAAATAGGGTGTTGTTGCATCCTTGAAGTGGTTGCTTCTAAGCTAGGTAGTTGATTCTTCCTTGGGTTGTAGCCATTATACATTGTAACAGAGATTTCATTTGTGACGCTAGATTTGAGCAATAGACTCAAGCGGCCTTGGTCATCGTGGTTTTTCCCATATCGGGTTTTCCACATATATCTAGTGTTGTGGGAATTTTTGTTGATTTTCTATTTGCATGTGATGTTTGCATCTTTAGTTTTCAATCTAAAAAGTAAGAGTTAAGTAAGAAATTTGCACAAGGTATATGGAGCTAAGGAAGTAATTTGCATAAAGGTTTTGAGGGCTAAAGTTTTTAGTATCTACTGATTCACCCCCCTCTTAGTAGATCATTGTGTTCCAACAATTGGTATCAAAGCCCTAGGTTCCCTAGGAGAATCTTAATCAGCTCTGGTAGATCTTGGTAGAGTGAACATAATGGTTAGTGAAGAAAGTTTACTTGCATATGATGGACCTATCTTTGATGGATCAAGATATATTTTTTGGAGCTCATTGATGGGAGGATATTTGGGATCCATAGGATTTGATGTTTGGATGTCTATTGTAAATGGATATACAGTTCTTGCTACACCTCCAATAACTGAAGCTAAAAAGAAGGCATATGAGGATAATGCTATAACAAGAGATATAATTCTTCATGGACTATCAAGTTCTATGTTGGTCAAAGTCATGCATTGTCAAACAACACATGAAGTTTGGAACAAGTTGAAGAGAATATATGATGAAGATGGTAAAGAAGAAATGACGACATTGATGGGTATGTGCAGGATCATGATGGGCCAAAAAGTGGCGATATGATGGGTATGTGTAGGGTATGTGGTTGACAACTTTTTTTTTACCCAAAATTAATGAAACAAAAAGGGTTTTTAAAGGAGATTCTCAACTTTCCACTAATATAAATTATGGTTTACTTTGAATTTAATAAATAATAATTATTCATTTTCTATTTGAATTACGACTAAAGTCTTGATTGATAGGCTGATTGAAAAAGATCTATAGCTTTCAAATGGTATCACATTTTTTGAATTTGAAACATGTGTCACATTCTATGATTTACATACTATAGGATTAAAAAAAATAAAATTCATGAAGTTTTGACCAAGTTAAGGTGGTTAGATATACGATTTTTTATATTTTTTAAAGTTGTTGCTAATTAATTATTTAATTGGAAAAAAAATTACAAAAACATGCATCACATTGGGACATGAGTCCTCTACTTATATCTAAAATATTATAAAAAATATTATCATTTATTGTGGTTAGGGTGGTCATGCATACCTACTTATTTTTCTTCAAATTTAAGTACTATTGCATTAAAATTTCAAAATTTCACCAAAGAGATTTAAAAAAAATAAACCTAGTAGTTTAGAAACTACATTCAATTTTCTATAGATTCTATTCTTACATATTTTTGAAATAATATAGATAACTTATTCAAAGTTTTTCTTCAAGTTGCCTAACTCTGATTTTTTTGAATTTTTTGCCACTTAAGGGCCTATTTTTTCCATGATGATTCTGCACATACCCTGATTCAGAAATATGAAAGTGAATCTGCAAGTCTGAGTACCAATGAAGCTACAACAAGATATGATGAAGAAGAAACATCTACCTCCGGATCACAAGAGCCTAAGGAAGAGCAAGTTGATTCCTTCAAAAGATCAAGAAATGGCTTCAGGAAACATAAAAGCAATCACAATCATTTTGTTTCTAAATGCTTTTATGATGAAGTAAATGATTCTGATAGGGGAAAGGATAGTAAAAATAATCAGTACACAAGAAGAGAAAGTGGGTCATCTGATGTAAATGGAAGATTAGATGATGAATATGGAAGTTTCTATGGGGTTGACCCATTTCCAATGACCTCTAATGAAGAGATTGAGAGGTCTGATAAAGATGAAGAAGTTGAAACCTCTGGTGAAGAAGAAGAAGTGGACCTTGAAGGTAAACTTATTTGTGCTTAAGTGAGATTAAAAGGTTGAAGAAAGAGAATGAAGAACAAAACTCGCATGCATAAAAAGAGATAGAAAGACTAACTAAAAGCCTCAAAGGTTCTAACCAAATGATAGTTTGAAAACATAAGTTGAGGAAGCTAAGAGGATAGAATATGTAGTTAAATCTAAACTACAGTCTAAATAAGATGGGTGCATGAAACTAGAAGCAAAGATAGTTGCTTTGAGAAGAGATTTGGAGGAAGCCAAGGAACAAATTGACAAAGGCCTAAAGTTGAAAGGTGGCCTTAAGACATTAAATGAATTTATAAGATCACAAAAGCCATCTAGACTGAGATCAAGACCAAGAGTGAATATTGACCTTGGTTGTGAGAAAGAGGAGAGTCCTTCTATTAGTGCTTCTACAAGGTTATTTGATAGATTTAGAGTAGAAGAAAGAGGAAGCCTGCATGAGTTGTTTAAGATATACCTTTGGAAATGGAAGATTAGAAAAAGGCATTGCTAGAGTGAAGAAAGAAAAAGAAGAAAAGAAGCATGCCACTGCTAAGATGAAGAAACCAGATAAGGATACTACAACTAAGGTGGAGCCCACAATAGATAAAAATATGGAGAAACTAGTTCCTAGAAACTTGAAGAAAAAATAGTACACAAAGGGAGTTGATGCAGAAGGGTAAACCCATAATAGTGGTTTACAATTCTTATGAGGAAGGAAAAATGGATTTTCAGGGGGATATCATATTGAGGGGGTTCGCTTGAACTTTTTGGTTCGAACGACATCTTTTATGGTTCGCTCAAACCCCCTAGTTCAAGCAAACCCCCCTTCCATGTGTTTTATGGTTCACTCGAACCCCCTAGTTCAAGTGAACTCCCCGTCCATGTGGGGGGATTAATTTGTAATAAAATAATAAGGTTCGAGCGAATGGGGGTTTGCTTGAACCCCTGTTCTATGGTTTTTTTTAATAAAAGTTTTTACTGTCATTTTCGATAGTTTCATTCTTCACTTTGACAGCCGCAGCGAACCAAACCCTAAAAACCCACCAGGTGAACAAAACATATTTGAAAGGTGACTAGGAAGAAGTTCACCACTCTCCACAAGCTCATCACCCTCCATGACTAGGGCACCACTCCAAGTCGAGGTTGGTTTCCTCTGCTTCAAGTTTTATTTTTGTTAATGCTTCCAAATTTCACATACATGTCTCTAGGTGTATCAAATAGTTCACTTTCATATTGAAAACAATTCACTTGCCTTGTCAATGCTTCCACTGTATTTCACATACATGTCAAAAAATTCACTTGCTTGTGCCAAAATGGGAGCTCCACCACAAGCAACATCCTCCTTGCATGTGCCAAAATGTGAGCTTTGGAATAGGGCATCGACACACCTAATTGAATTTGCTTGAAATTTTCTAAAATGTTTTCAACAAATCCATCGATGAGAAGACATTTCTTGAGGCTATCAATCAAACAGTTCACTTGCCTTGTCAATGCTTAGCAGAACAATTGCCATGATTGAAACATATACATACCCTGTTCTAAAGCTTCCTTTATAAATTATTGACATCTATACAGGTTGTTCCAAAGCTCTTAGTTAAGTCAATCTAAGCCAACAATTAATGCTCAAAATCATCATAATTGATTACTTAGGTTTCATATGAATGATGTTGCCTACAAGTTGTTTATAGTTATTCCACAAGCTAGAGAAATATGATTCCTTATAGCACTTAAAAAATGATGCACAAAATGGATTTGTTGAAAAGGGTTTAGAAACCTTCAAGAAAATATAATTGGTGGGTGTAAAGCCACATGCAACATCCTCCCTACCTGTGCCAAAATGGGAGCTTCTGTTCTATTAAACTCAAATTCCTTTTAATCAACTCACCAATTTTAGAATACTATAAAATTTATATTTTTCACCCATGAGACAAAAATAAGAACTAGGTATACTTTTTATTCCCTTCATGAAAAATATTGTAGCCACTAAATTATTTAATTGGTAACAAATATCATTTTTAACAATTCTTCACTTGTACTTGGGTAGTTTGTATGGACCAATATCTAAGTACCTTCTAATGAAATGATAGGATTTCAAGAGTAAATGAATTGTGTTGCCATTTTTTCTCCTTTAACTCCTCTATTAAAAATGGGTGCATTCTTGGCATGTGATCTTAGTACATGGAATTTTTGATTCACAATTACATAAAAATAATTGTAGTCATAATAGTTATTCCCTCATTATATGTGTTTGCATGCAATTCCATGAAAACCCATATGAATAGGAACCTTAAAAATAGGTATTTAGTTCATCAACAGTGAAGAAAACTCTATTGATAAAAATATTTATCTATTTGGTATGGAGATTGCAAAAATTACCCCTCTTATGCCCTACATGAATTGTATGTTTTGGGATACAACTATTAATTCTCAATAGTTGATAATCATTAGATTTTCCTAGATCATATGTAACAAGGGAACCCACATTGCATACAAATGACTAGAACTTGTATCTCAAAATCGATTAGACATTTATACCATTTCTTCTTGAATTTTCAAGTGAAAAATTAGAAATTGAATAATATCCAGCTTTCTCAATCTTGGTAGATACACACCATCTCCAACTCACTTCTCTAATACATCAAATATTTCATGCTCCTAAGACCACTACTTTTCCAAAATAACATCATATCTCAATGTAGGCTTAGGAAGATTCAAAATTTCTTAGAAAGCAACTCCATTCAAAACTATTATAAGTCGTTACTTTGCATTCCTAATACAAACTTATTTTATAGTATATTGTCAAAAATATATATGCCAAGTTTTATGAATAATTAAACACATTGAATATCTTATTATATTTATACAAATAGGAATCTCTTGTTCTTTTAGCATTGGTCACCACATCTCCTTTGTATTTTGGCCAATCCTTAAAGATGAAATAAATTTTGAGTTAAAATTTAGAGTCTTGTGTGGATGTGGTAGGGTATCTTTATTTTTTGATAGTCTAGATGTCATTTAGGTCCTCCATTTATAATATTAAGCTTAGTGAACCACTACATAGTATTGATTATTTTTTTACTTCTTTTTTTATACAATATTTTTCAAATAAAATAATTCATGTGTATATAGACTAAAATTTCTAGGGATATAATTATGAGATTAAATCTAAAAAAGGATAAGAATATGAAATTTCTCACATGGCTTAATAAAGAGGCTAGCTCCATATTTTCTCTTTTCATATTGATACCAAATTGGTGGATTATATTTGATAGGAATGCCTAATAATCTAATAGTTTAGGTATCATTTGATAGTTAGAAGAGGATCTTAAATTTGTGTCAAGGATTGATTATATAGAATAATCCTTCACATATTACTTGACCAAATATAAATAGTTCCCAACCCTTTATTCAATTCTCATTTATTCTTGTAATTTCACTCCTCCACTACTACAATTATATTACCCCAACTTACCCCAAAATTTCTTGATTTTTTCTTAGGTTCACTTTGTTATCCTGAGATTTTACCCTTCAATCAATTTATCTTGATTTTTTACCCTTTAGTCAACTATCCTACTTGCTCCTTGCATGACCTCAATTTAGTACCTCTAAGTAAATTAACATACAATAGAAAACATTCA
Source organism: Sequoia sempervirens (assembly GCA_007258455.2). Taxonomy (NCBI): domain Eukaryota; kingdom Viridiplantae; phylum Streptophyta; class Pinopsida; order Cupressales; family Cupressaceae; genus Sequoia; species Sequoia sempervirens. The sequence goes on along the minus strand of VDFB02000002.1, from coordinate 99,162,107 downwards.
AAGATCCTATTCTTAGAGGAATTTGTCACAAAATATACACACAAATACAAGAAATAGACTTTTATAATTGAATCTAATTTACATGAATATGAATATTATGTTCACATTTAATCATCAAGATATGATTTAGACCTATACCTTCTATAGGCCTTCTTTGGGTCTCATATTCTCAAATTTAATTTACTTATCAATGTGTTTGATATTCTTCACTTGAATGGTACATGTTTATATAAATTCATTAGCCTCTACCAATTTAGACCACCTAATACTTATACTAGAGTTTTGAGTTCCCTACCCTTGAATCCTATTGGCTTTTCAAGTTGACATATTTAAATTTAAAATACTCATCTGAGATCTTCATATGTTAGGGAAAATATGAAATTATTGTGATCTTTCTAGGCCATGAAAAATATTTAACTTAAAGTTTGATTGGGCCTCCTTTTGTTGTTACACTTTAGTAGGAAACTTTTGCCCTTACTCAATATTTATTGGCTTGGTAGTTTGGATACCCCTTTTTATCCATCAATCACCACCTCATTTCCTAGTATTCACGTCTTATTTGAGATGCCTTAGTTTTAATATAATTCCTTGGAAATATTGTCATTATCTTCTCTATCCATATTATTTTGTAATTTCATTAAGCTATTTATGCTAACAATTTAGGATTTCCTATTGTCACTACATTTGACACATGGCATCAAATCCTATGTGTTATTGGTTTATACATGTACATCATCACCGTGCTCAACAATACTCTCATCCCTTGAAATAAAATAATCCCCGTCAAAAATTAGCTTGGCCAATCTATATCACCAAAAACCTATATATTTGTATGAATACATGACTTGTATTGAGTTCTTTATAAGAATATGTACTTGAACATAATTTAATATGAAATATTATAATCTTGGTCCATTGGTATATAATCCCTTATCAAGTTCTAGTGTATTTATTTTAAATTGATCTATAATCATGGGTCTAATTAAAAATTATTCTAAGCCTAGTGATCCTTGATTGAAGGCCTTGTCTTGTTTAAAATCAAGGCAATATTAGTCTAAAATATATGTAGGTATATTAGCTAGAATATTCTCTTAAACCCTTGCAACTCATCCAAGTATATCATTTCCTTGAAACATTACAAATAGGTGATACATATGCTAATTCATGTTCATTTAAATGTTCAATCATCATGTTCTTGAACTAATTAATTTATTATTTTAGGTTGATTTATGTGGATGTATATGCATTTCAATCTTCTCATCCTTGTCTCTAGTGGTCAAACTTGATGTTGCTATTAGTAACCTCATCAAATTTGGCAGTTTTATTTCATGGATCTTGTCATTGGTAACCCTTTAGGTTGCATTTTCAGATATATATATGGTTGGTTAAGTGTGTTGTTTGTGCTTTAGTCAAGTCAATTCCTCTATGTCAATTACAATTTCTAAGAAAAGGAATGCCCTCTATGTTGCAAAATGCATGCATAGGTTAGAAATACATGACCTTATCAAGGATGAGACGATAAGATGAAATAAAGCATAGGAAACATAGAGATCAATAATTTTTTTCCAAATTAGTTTATATTCCTTAACTTTTCATACAAAAAGAAAAGGATTTTTTCTATTCCCTTTTTATTTGTGACCTATATTCATCTCTCTTTTCTTTTAACTCATTATGTTACTTGGGAATACACACACTTGTAGGTCCATATTGATAGTATTTATTGTCTTATAACTTGGTGATTCCTCTTACCTAGTAAACCCAAAAGTAGTACTCGTACATACCATAAGACAATCTTGTTTCAAAATCAAATCTACACCATTTATAAGTTAATCAATAGAGAATAAGGCACCTAGAATTAACAATAATAATTTCAATCACAAAACTAGTAATCCTTAACCATCAACTTTGTCTAGTTCAAGTTTTGTTCCAAGATGAAGAAGAAATCAAGTGACTCTTTTTAAATATTTTGTTACACATTTGGTCATCCTACATTTAGTGTATAGTTATAGAATGGATGCATTAGAGAAAGCCATTCATCAACATAAAACTTATATTTCTTCCTCATCTTTAACTAATAAAATACAATATTTTTTTTAGTAGAGTTTTGGGTGCCTCTTCTGGAAGAGTTTGATACTTGATAAATAAGAGCTTCTCTCCATAGGATTCATTCTCAAGAGATTTTTAAATATTATTTGAATACTAGCACTTCAAATATTTATCATTGGAGACTTTACTTAAATTGTTTTTTTTTAGGATATGGCATGGTTTGACTATAAGATGGGTAAATCAATGGTGTATTGTGTATCATAAATATAATTTGTTGGATAGGATCCCTTGAATATTTTCCACCTCTTAGACTATTTCATGTATTCACTCCTCCACCTCTTCAATAGTTTCCAAAGATGCCAAACATTAAAATTCAAACCTATAATGGAAAAAAAAGAATCTATGAAATGGGAAAAATTATTAAAATTAATCTTTAATCCTCCTTATGTTTCTCTCAAATGTAATTCTTCCTCAATGCCTTTGTCAATTTTCTTGTCTTAAATAATTTTATAAATGTTCAAGAGACAAACATTAACATGGAAATGCTCTATAACCTCAACAAAATCCCATCCTAGAACCTCTTTAATGTCATTGGTAATATCTCCACCTTATAAGAATAAGACCATGTTATCCTAGTAATCTAATATTTCTCCCAATAAATCCATTTAGAAAATCTCTCCAACCAATCAAATGTGGAGTTCAATTTTTATCTAAATAAAAAAGGTAGAGTGGGTAGATGGAAAATAATGAGTGTAGGCAGACAAACTAGATATTTTGGCATGAATAAATCATAGGAATCCAATTATATAACCTTTAATTATCATCCCATCATTTGTGAGTCATTCATTCCACTTCAGGTTATTAATGGAATGAAGGGGAAAAAATCATTTAAGGAGTTACATGCCACATGATTGTATGATCTAGACAAATTTTCATATAATTTCCAATTATTAAATCATTCATGCTATAAATCCCTTGATTTGAAAAAAAACGTGTTGTCTTGTTTCCTTCATGTTAGCAACATAGTTAAAGAATAATTTTGGTGAATCAAGGATTTCCCATGCCTCATATAGTATGACGTTTTTCTTCTAATTGATCAATTGTATTTTAATGATGCTAGATATAGTTTCCATTGAATATCCTTCAATGATGACTAAATTGATGAATATTACTAGTTCTAGGAAATAAATCTTAGATGCAACCTTTATCAAGATTTTTTAAGTCTTTAATGACACATTTTGTACTAGAGTGCCCTAGGTTTCCCCTCAAAGAACCATCAAAATTAAACTTTCACCTAGTTTCTTATGGAGGAATCCATCTAATATGATCTCTACAAGGGTGATATTTGAACCTAAGAATTATAAATTGATAAAAATACTAAATTAAATAAGTAAAATGTTTAGAAAATTAAATAAAATTTAGTGAAAATGTTTTTATGAAAAACTATGATAGAAATTGAATTTTTTTTTTGTTAATGGTATGAAAATATTATTTGATGATTAGATGAATTATTTGAACTAGTGAATGCTCTATTTCAAATTGATTTACTTTTTGCACAAAATTGTTTAGCAATATATGTATCTAAGTAATTTATTGAATGTATGTATGCACTTTCAAGAACTATTATCTAGATATCTAGTATTCATGTTTAATACATTCTATATCATGTACACACTTGTAAATTTATTTAAAACTATTTTAGATTTCTATTCCCTAGATCTAGATATATTAAACCAAGGTTTCCTTGCTCCTTTAGGTGTACATACATATCACATGGATAATGTATTTGTTTCACCTCTGAAAACACTATTTGAAAATACTAATAGTGAGATTAGGAGATTGAGAGACTCATTAACAAATGGTACAAACACAAGAATATATTCAGAAGTTTGCATGTCCATATTACAAAGCCTAGAACAAATAAGAGATGAACTTGGGAATACTAGTGCATATTCCCCTCATAGAGTAGCTGCTATGCTTTCCCACATGCGGGAAGAAGTACATGGTGAGGTTCCCTATAAACAAACATGTGATGTTGTGACCAAAGAAATGATTAAAAACAATCATTTTCCATTCTATCAAAATAAATGTAAGGTGAGAGGATACCAGGTCACCAAATGTGTGCATCGTGGTGTGGCCCCATTGATCTACCCATGATTTCTTGTAGCACTTGGTCAATATCCAAACAATGACTAGATTCCATTATATTTTATTCAGTAGTTGTATGCTGAGGTTCATTTGGGCCTCAAAGTCAACTACTTGGACATTCCACCATATGATGGTTAGGGGTGTGGTGGGATTTTCGATAGGCCTGTTGATATGCCAAGTTGACACACAACATGCAAGTAAGATATGAACACCTCACCTCTCCTGAAAAAGAATCAGTGGTTAAACTGATCACCTTACAATGTCCTTGATGTTGGTTCACAACACTACTATTTTGTAAAGTGTTCCATATAGCTGTAATATGCAAAGAGGCCTACTGGTAAGCAGGATACAAACTGAATTCTATAAAGAAATCTAAAATTTGGGGGTTTTAAATAAACTGAAAAAGATAGATCAAAGCTTCAGAATAGTAAATTATTAATGCAAATCCAAAACATATTACCCACTCATTATTCAAATCAACACATCAATAGACATAAACAAACCACATTTATAGACAACTCAATGAATTAGTTTGAAATCTAGATTCTCCTATTGATATTGCATCAAATAAGAACCATTTGTTCACAACAAAATCCACTGGCACAAAAATTACCATAGTTCATTGACATCATCATTTAACTACAAACTTCTGAAAATAAACTGAAATTGAATAAAACTATAAGAAAAGAGTATTAGAGTATCTTGCTTAAAACTTGAAAACTTAAAACTATCAGCTATCACTACTGTCTTTCTCTCTAAGGAGGCTAATATGACTTCAACTAGCCGAACTTTACAATATATTTCAAAGTTTGTTTTATAGCATTGAAGACCTAAACAACTAGATGCCACTTAAGGCTACAAAACATGAGATCCAAAATCCTAGGAAGGCGACCAAGCAACGACAAGCAATTCTCCATGATTTCCTACTTTTGACAAGGGCCATCTTATTATCTAAAATCTGCCTAAGGAAGAGGGAAGAGCTGCAAGGAATCTGAGGTTGAAGTTGTCTTTGACCTATTGAAGAATAGGGAAGATGGTTGCTCTGCTGACCAAGTTTTTAGGTGCCCAATTGGAAGGAACATTCTTGTGCCACCCCTCGCATTCTACTCTTGGAGGTACTCATGATAGGCAGTGAGCACTTGTTGAAGTATGGCTATATCGGGGCCATCTATAGACACTAAAAATTGACCTAGGCCTACAAGCTCTATTTTCACCGTATTAGACCTAGCATAACTAAAATATTTAATTATGTTATTTGGTCCATTTCCATCTATTAATTAAATAATTTTTAAAAATTATTTAATTAATTCATGTCTTATTATTCTTCCTGATTATTTAAATAAGTAAATCTTATTTATTTAAATACATCACTAATTGACTTAAGTCCTATAATTAAATAAATTTCTTAATTTATTTAATTACTTCTGTCCATTAATCCTTCTAGATCATTTAAATAAATAAATCTAGTTTATTTAATATGTCACTAATTGTCTAATGTCTTCCTGTGATTAAATAAATTTCTTAATTTATTTAAGAAATGACCGCTAATTCTTCTAGATTATTTAAATAAATAAATCTTGTTTATTTATTTAAATACGTCAATAATTTCCTAATTCCTTTTCTAATTAAATAAATTCTTCAATTTATTTAATTATGGCCACATGTCACTTTCCTCATTTTAAATAAAATTATTTATTTAACAAGATGGGCATTTATTTTCCACTCTCATGAGATTCCTCCACTTTTCAAGTAAATTAATTTTTAATTCTAAAAGATGCTTTCTATAACCAATGGTCAAATGAAAGTTACAAATTTGATTCCCCTGTCCTCTTTTGGTCACTTTTGTCCTCATCTCAACTCTCAATCTCGTCCATTGATTCTAGTTCTCTTGTCAACTTTTGATCTCGTCTATTGCTTCAAAATTGCATTTTCTATAAAATGGAAAATTTGAAATTCATTTGCTCTCTCTCAAGCATTCATGTGAATTTTTTGGCTCTCATTTTGCTGTCATCTTCTCTCATACTTTGCATACTTTTGAGTCATTTTCATAGTAAAATCCTTCAACACTTGTGTAGGACTTGGCATTTTTGTAGGTTGCTCAAAGAATTTGAGGGCCAACTTCAACTTGCAGCAAGCTAGAAGGTATAATGGAGGTGAATCATGGAGGTTGAAGACACTAGGTAACATATTTTCCTTTGCTTTCATGTTTTCTCCTTTGTTCTTCATTATCTCTTTGGATTTTTGGGATTTATTGCTGATAATCTATTAACCCATTAAATTTCTGGAGTTACATTGGTGAACCCAACATCTTTTAGTGCATTTTTATTGTTTTTGTATGGATTTCTATCTCTGTTTTGCAGCTATAGGTTTACGAATGATGTATCTGAAGCTTTATGCACCACATTTGATGTGTCACGACACATTAGACAAAATAAATGATGCATTTGGACAATTGAACCGCATTCGTGACCTCTCGTGATGCATTCAACAAAAATGTGATGCATTTGATAGGTATCGTGACACATTTGAAGGATTATGATGCTTTTGTTGGAAGGATAACACATTCGGCTAGAAAACTCTAATAGAAACTATTGTGACGCATTCGCTTCATCGTAACACATTCACCTGGTGAGTTTCTGTATTAAGATTTTTTCCAAATTTTTGAATTTTTACTTTTTCAGTCTATTGCTGCTTTTGCATTCTCTAGAATAGAATTTTCTGATTATTAAATTCTGGTTGCAGGATATGGTGTTGAGATTCTCTTGAGTTGAAGACAAGTATTCAAACTACTAATGCATGTTTTGCAGCCATGTTTGTCAAAGACTAATATTTCAAACACTTTGTCTGTGATTTTTAGCTTAGGAACATTTCATTTGGTGCACTAAAATGAACTTTTTTTTGCAAGTGTTTGACTGTGTTTGAAAGGTGGTAGGTGATTATGATCTCACTTGGTGAAAACTAGGTGATCAGAAAACCAGAACCACCTTATTTCTGTCACCCTCACGACTTAATAATCGAAGTATACTCTCCCCTTGTGCAATCGTGTGATCCTAGGTGTAAGAGAAATGGTTATTATTTCTAGAAATGGGCCTGCCTTAAGGGAAAAATTACTCACCTTAAGGGATGACCCAACTGGTAATAGGCTAAAGCCAAGCTACTTCCAGCCAGGATATAAAATGGGTGCTTGTGGAAAGTTCAAGTACCATGAGTGCAGATGTGTCATACGGACAGAGTAGTACTCCCATAAACCTTGTTGATTGTAACCTCTTCAGGCTAGAGTGCCACCTTAATTGGTGATTAATATCTCGACCCATGTGTGGCCACTCAAATGGATTCCCAAACTAAAAACCTTTGTGTAGTAGCCAAAAACCTTCTATCTTCTAACGTAACACCGATTAGTGTGAAGGAATCCACATCTTCACAGTTTTTAGTAGAGGTGATCAACGTGCCATGGGATTTTTATGGGTGCTGGAAGCTTGGTTGGCCTAAGAAGTGAGTGCACTGTAAGGGGGAGCCTATGTAGCCAAGCTTCTGGATTCACATGCTAAGGATATGTGGCTAGGGAAACCCATGTGGAATCTAGCAGGTATAGTCTTGGCCTAACCATAGGATTGTGCTTGTCTTATGTGCTTTTGTCTACACTAAAAAATTGTGCTTGTCATGTGCTTTTTGGATTTTCAAACAACATTCACCACATTCACAAATCTAGACAAAAACACTCGACCTTTGAAAGATCATATTTTTTCCTCAAAACATCAAAAAACTGACATTTTGAAACCTGTGATGCAACTGTTGAACCACATTCGCTTCCCTACAACATATTTGTCAAATCCTGAAATGCAATCTCTCTATTAAAACGCATCTATTGCCATAAACACCACATATCATTACATAACAATGCATCTGATATTCATAGAACCACATTTTCCAACCTCTGTCGCATTTGTTAATTTCAGAATTGCATTCGCTTAAATTGAAACACATTTAAAATACTATGATGCATTTGAGGCCTGAAACAACGCATTTGTTTGACAGAAAGAAAACCCTGATACAAACTAGAATCTGAGTCTAAACACTGTCAGCCTACTATCAAACACTTTTTTTTCAAGAGGTCTTTGTTAGAAACTAGCTTTCAAATTGCTCAAAATCTTTATCATTCATCCATTAGCTTGCATTATTTTTTTACCTTAGGCTTGGAATTTCAAATTTTAATCTCCTTCATTAGGTTCATAATTATGTTGTCAACATTAGCTTGACCTTAGGTTGTCCTTTTTTGCATACTTTGGATTAGGCCAACCTTATCACAATTTTCAAAATCATTGCTTTCGGAACTAGGTTATCTTAGACTTCGTCATTATTCCTATCTTCAATTATTGTCCCTTTGGTGAAGCTTTCCAACTCTACGGTATAGGAAAAATTCACTTGTCCTCTTGATTTTGTCATCTTTTCATTTTCAACAAGTCCTTTGGTAACTGAAAATTGAGAGCAAAGATTAAGCTTAGAGTGCTTAGATACCCCTTTCTCCAAATTGCATTCTAGTTTATACCCTACATACTTTATTCCCAAAAATACAAAAATATTATTCGTCCTAGTCATTTTGAACCTATACTTTGCATTAGTTGCCTCTTTAGTTGACATAATCATCTTAGGCCTTATTTTACACCTTGACCTTGCAATTTGTCATTTTTCTAGACAGTATTGTCATTATCCTTGTCATCCTAGTCATAATCATCACTCTAATCTTTGGCATATTTGCATTAAGCATTCCCTTAGACAAACATTATCATCTCTTTGCATTGCATTGTCATCATTTATCATACAAAAAGACAAAAACATAGACTAGCCTCATTCTTGCATTTCCATTATCGTCATTTGAGCAATTTCCTTGGATGGTGGAAGCAAGACTTCAACGAAAGAAAAAACAAATGGTAGACTTTGGAAAAAACTTTGACAACACAAACCCCAATGTCAATCCTAACAACTGGATTTATGATGATCCCTTTGGAAATTTGAACGTATAATCATCCATGAGCATGCCAACTTCTTTTCATAATCCACTTTTTGAACAATTTATACAAAGAGAACAAAATGGACAAGTACTAGCCAAAGATTTAGATGTTGCAGCCCAAAATCTTGAAGTAGCTTCGTTTGTTGAGGACTTGGTCTTAAATGATCCTGGATGATACCTTTCCATGCTATTAGACAAAGGTGCAAGATTACCAAAAGGCTTCAACATTAATACCATCTGACCTATCTCTCCTAATAATATGACACAAAACACGACATCCCAACAAGACATCAACAATACCATGAACAATAATATTGCCATTACCACACAAGTTGTCACTACCACCATTAATATGACATCTAGTGGCACTACAAATCCAAACACCTCCACTTCAACCAATACATCTACTAGAGGAACATCTACTGTGTCCATACCCACAACGTAGATATCATCTTTACAAATGATGGGAACCACCCTTTCATAGTCCATGCCTACAATGTCCACATCATCTTCACAGATAGTAGGGATCACTTTTGGGTCCACATCAATTGGCACTGACTCCTTAATTTCTATGAAAATGGGGGCATCTTCATCACACCCTTATGGTGGAACCTCATTTAATCCCTTTGGCGGAAACCCACAATGTGTTTTTATTCAAGGCCCTCAACATAACATCCACACATCACAATTGGACATCCCACATGGACAAGGAAAAAACATGAATATACCACATGGACAAAGACAAAATATCAATATACGACATGAACACTTTCAAGGACCAAACACTACCATGCCACATAGCAATTCTTTCAACATGGACAAGGCACTCAAATCACACAACAAATGCATACCTTTGGACATCAAACAAGTCAGGGACTTCAAATATAGACAAACATGTCAGGATCACATATCCCCACATACTCATCATAGATTCATACTCAAGAAAAAATCCCCACTCAAAATTTGTAGCACCAACAAATCCCTAATCAGAAAATACCATACATCTCGCAACAACATGGGTCACAATCAAATCCAAACTTTCAAGTGACCAATGATCCCTTGGTACATGCCTTGCTAGCTAGAGTGGATGACCTTCAAATATGAATGGAAAATATGCAAACATCTGACAAGAAGACACAAATTCCATATGACTTATGTCCATATCCTTTTGATACAATGTTGTACATGCCACCATTCCCACATGGTTATGTGGCCCCAAATTTCAACAAATACAAGGGAAAAACAAATCCAATTGACCACATCAGAGAATTTGTAACAATTTGTGTGGATATTGCTCATGAAAACACATACCTAATGCGACTGTTTCCTAAAAGTCTCGCAAGCCTAGCCTTGGAATGGTTTTACACATTGCAACCTGGAATATAGTCATGTAAAGAACTTGCTAAAAAAATTGTGAAAAATTATACATACAACATTGATATAGACACCTCCATTACCAACCTATGCCAACTCACACAAGAAGATTTAGGTGAAACCTTTTTACTATTCTTTCAAAAATGGAGGGGCCTAGTGAGTCATTGTCATATAGACATACCTGAAAAGGAAAAAGTTGGCATGTTCGTACAAACACTCTTAGGCCCACTGAAAAATAGCTTGCATGTCCATTGTTGGACAACTTTTGCAGACTTAGTTGTGTGATCAAGGGAAAATTCTAAATTTGTTAGAGGGGTTAGCACAATAACATTAAAATTCCTATGAAATAACAAAGCACAAAGGAACTAATGTGAAGACAAAAGGGACAATGTTACCCTAAGTCTCCATCTTCCATGATTGACCTTTGTTACACCTCCTAGCTTGTAGTAAATAAAAATGTGCCCTCAGATTTGTGTGAGCAACTATGACAAATGACTAAGCCCTATGCAAGTGTTGAAGGATTTGCATAAAAGAAAATAACCTCACAATAAGCTAAAATGGCAAATGACTGTTAAAATGATAGCCCTAAGTTGACAGAAAATAGACATGGACTAGAGATAGAGAAGTCTGAGAGAGAGAGAGAGAGACCAAGAGAGAGAGAGCCCTCAAATGAGAACAAAATTGCCATTTAATAAAAACTGCAATTTTGAATGTGTGGCCAGGATGAGAAGATGACAAAAACCCTAGAATCAATGATCAAGATTGAATGTTGCAATAAGAATTAGGGTTAGGTCAAAATTAGGGCAAATGATAAGGATGAAGGGCCAAGATTGAATTATAAGATAATTCAATCAAGGGTCAAAATTAAATGAGATGTCAAAAGATAAGATTTGATCTAGAGGATAAGACTGGCACGGACAAAGAGGTTGCTGGAGAAATTAAATAATAAAATTTATTTACTCCAGGTGACTAGTAAATAATTAAATAATAAAGATATTATTTAATTATGGAGGAATATGACAAAAAAAATCATTTTGAATTAAATAATGAATTAATTCAAAATTCAAGAGAATGGACCAAATTAGATAAATAAAATTTATTTAATTATAGTGGAAGAGGCCAATGAATAATTAAATAATTAAAATAATTATTTAATTATAGTAGAAAGTGGACAAAAATTAAATAAATAAGAATCTATTTAATATTAGAAAGAAGGGGACTTAATTAGTGACGTAATTAAATAAATAGAATTTATTTAATTAATCAGGGAGGAATAAAGATAAAAATGAATTAATTAAATAATTAAAATTATTTAATTAATAGAAGAATTATAACTTTAGAAAATAATCAAATAATTAAAAATTATTTAATTATTAAGAATGAAAGGGGCAGTGTTGAATAATCTAAGAGTTGCAAGCCTAGGACAATTTTATGTGTCTACATTTTGCCCCTCTTTGTCATAATGTAGCATGTCGCATTGTGACAAAGAAAATAAGCCAAAAAAAATGCCCCAGTGCAAAATAAGATGAGGAAGAATGACGAGGAGGGTATTAGTATGCCCCCTCGAGAGGACAGACAGGTTCCCAGAACATGGGTGTGCTCTCGAAATTGGTGAGAAGACTAGAATATGAAGAGACAAAGAAATGTTAGTGCAAAAGATATGGATGATGCTATGGATGCAATGCCTATATGAGATGAGTGAGAGAAGATGACAAGACTAAAGAATCAATGATCAAGATTGAATGTTGCAATAAGAATTAGGGTTAGGTCAAAATTAGGGAAAATGATAAGGATGAAGGGCCAAGATTGAATTATAAGATAATTCAATCAAGGGTCAAAATTAAATGAGATGTCAAAAGATAAGATTTGATCTAGAGGATAAGACTGGCATGGACAAAGAGGTTGCTGGAGAAATTAAATAATAAAATTTATTTACTCCAGGTGACTAGTAAATAATTAAATAATAAAGATATTATTTAATTATGGAGGAATATGACAAAAATTTTGAATTAAATAATGAATTAATTCAAAATTCAAGAGAATGGACCAAATTAAATAAATAAAATTTATTTAATTATAGTGGAAGAGGCCAATGAATAATTAAATAATTAAAATAATTATTTAATTATAGTAGAAAGTGGACAAAAATTAAATAAATAAGAATCTATTTAATTTTAGAAAGAAGGGGACTTAATTAGTGACGTAATTAAATAAATAGAATTTGTTTAATTAATCAGGGAGGAATAAAGATAAAAATGAATTAATTAAATAATTAAAATTATTTAATTAATAGAAGAATTATAACTTTAGAAAATAATCAAATAATTAAAAATTATTTAATTATTAAGAATGAAAGGGGCAGTGTTGAATAATCTAAGAGTTGCAAGCCTAGGACAATTTTATGTGTCTACAGTACTAACTCAAGATCTAGTCCTAGCATGTCCGCATAAGATCATGCAAAGCTTATTTTGTGTTCTAAGAAAACCTTTTGAAATTCTGGCTTTTTAGCTTCTGTCAATGATGCCACAAAGAGAACCATTTTAGGATCCTCTGCAGTAGCTATATTAACTCCTATGGTGTCCTCCACAAGCATTGTTGATTTCTCTTTATCCACGGGGATAAATTCCATTCCTCCATCCTTGGGCACCTCAGGGAGGTTTTCACCCTTAGATACGTCCTTTATTTTTACTATTTTATCGTGAGAAGGTTCCTTTCGGTTTTCACCTAAAGACGCATCATTTTTTGCTTTATTTTTCTTTCTACTTTTGCGACTATAGGATGACGCAGTCTCCCCAAAGTATGTAGCACAATCCAAGTCAATGGAAAATCTAGCCTTATGGTCCCCATTTGGAATGCCCTCATGTAGTCCTAGGAATTATGCTATAGCCTCATCATTTTGAAAGGTATCCATTACCGATGGGCCTTGTTGGTTCCAATCAATTAGGTCAGGGTAAACTAAGGATATTCCATCATCAACATTTTCAAATTCAGGAGATGATGTGGAAAGCATGCAAATGGATTCAGATATGTTGAAAATGAAGTTATCCTTGTCTGACTCTATGTCAGAGGTTATCCATTATTCTCCTTTGCTTGACTGATATTCGCTAGCGAAGTAAGGGAAAAATGGTATAGAATCAGGGTCGAGATCAGTAGGGTCAAATGGTGATTCAAGTGAATCCATTTGATGGTTGTTAGGTTCGGATGACTGGGCAAGTATGTTAAGGCTAGGACAAAGGGGATATATGGGTGTGATAGCATTTTATGTTGGATCAATCTTAAACATTTGGCAGAATCGCTCTTCAAATGTAGACTCGCCAGGTTCAAGGAATAATTCATCGAGGAAACAGTCACTTAGGGATCGCTTAGAGCCAAATTCCCATTCGTGGGAGTGAGTTTCAGAGGAGGTGTCCTTTGTTGTCTCAACACTATTAGAAGCATACACTAATTCACAAGGAAGCACACTGGTACTAGGATCACCATATTCTCATGGACCTAACCCTAACCCAAGATTTTTTGGTCTTTCTGAAACTAATAATGGCTCATGTCTTCCATTGTTATCATTTCCGATGCCACTTTTTCCATCATTACCTTTTGATTTTATCATGTTGTAACTGTTTCCATATATTGCTACTGGTAAGGGAGTCAAGTCTTGTGGTTCCTTATAAATCTAGGATAGTACATCATATGTGTCCTCTTGACTCAGTTCACCCCACTTTCTGAAAACTATATTTGGAGGGACCCTAAATTTTTTTTTTCCTATATTCTAAAGTAGGGTTTGTCATAGACCTTAGGAGACTTGGGCATCTTGGTTATGCAATAGGTCGTATGCAGCTTGTATTCTCCACATCCTTGGTCCTAGATCTAAAAGCTCGATTCGATGCTTGAGGTGAAAAAAGAAGTGGTAGGTATTATGGAGATGGCCATGGTGGGTGGAGAAGCAGAAGTAGATGTGGTGGATGAAGATGTGGAAAGCTTCACAAGTGTTGATGGGTCAATGTATTTGGAAGATGAAGGTGTTGAAGCCTCTCGATTGATAGGTACTTGATGCTCCGAGACACCTCATAAGTTGGTACAATATTGGAATGGATCAGGGTCTCCATATATATTAATTTTTGTACCTTCAAAAGGAAATTTTAGGCATTGGTGATACGTGGAAGGGACAACTTTTAGGGCATGGATCCAAGGTCGACTGAGCAAAATGTTATATGGGAGATCTAGATCTAGGACTTGACATGTAGTGTCCACAATGACTGGTCCAATTTGGATTGGAAGGGTAATGATGCCCCAAGAGGAATGTTCTTCATCGGCATATACCTTGATTACAATACTTCTCGTGGCATCTACGCATGCATCAAAAAATCCTAGTGCCTTTACCAATTTTAAAGAACATATGTTCAGTCCTACTTCGCCATCTACTAAGACTCATCTGACCTTATGTTTATGAACAAAAACTTCAATATGAAGAGCATCATTATATTGGACTTGGGTGACGAATAATCTTGGTTAGAGAAATTGATATGGCGGGGAGTCATGAAATATCCTACCATGGCCTCAAATTGGCTGACATCAATATCTTGAGGAACAAAGGATTCTTGCAATGTCTTATCTAAGATGGCCATATGGGTAGGAGAGATCCGTAGCAATTCAAGGATTGAAATTTGTGCCAGTGTCTTTCCAAGCTGGTCAATGAGATTAAAGTGTCCTTTAGACTAGGATTGTTTTGGTCTTTGACGAGATTGCAACTGTGAGGTAGATGGGCCAACTATTGTGACCTTTGGCTTCCTAGGGGAAGTAGGACTAGCTATGGTGACCTTGACACCACAGGTAGTGACATTGCATTCAGGGGCCTTTTTGACAATGACCGTGCAAACATGTTCATCGGTGGTTCTAATGTGATGTATGATAGGTCATCCAGAATAGTCATATCCAATATGGGCATGGTTGACACGATTGTTGTTATTAGGGTTTGACATAGAAGGGTTTCCTAAACCATGATCCTACAGTGGGTTTTTGTGTATTGTTTGATCTGCATTAGAAGGGAATTGTGGTCCACCAACTTCAATGATACATTTTTCGATAAGGTCTTGTACCATATTTTTCAATTGTCTACATGAAGAAGTTTTATGTCCTTTTATTTGGTGATAGTCACAAAATGTATTATCATCCCACCAAGATGGTTTAAACTACCCTAGGTCATATGGTTTGGGGTCCTCAAGTGTGATGACACCATGTTGAAGGAATTTCTTGAGAACTTCTTCAATAGGTTCACCCAAGGGGGTGTATGTGCATCCTCTAGGGAATTGTCTAGGTTGTCTAGGTTGTCTCTAATTTTGATTGTTTTGGTTTCCTTGGTTGTTCGGATTTGTTTGGACAACATTAACAACATAAGTCTATGTCATGATTTGTGTGTTTTTTGGTTGCATCCCTTTTAGGGTGATCATAGGACCCATAGCATTGACAACCTTAGCATCGACTACGCCATCATTGGTGACATGTTTGTTCTTAACCAAGTATTTGTTCTTTTCAGCTAGAGGAGGGTTTGAATTTTTGTTTTTAGGGTTGTATTTCAATTTTCCTTTAGCAATGAGGGCTTGTTCAACTTGGACACCTTGTTCAACTTGTAGACACATAAAATTGTCCTAGGCTTGCAACTCTTAGATTATTCAACATTGCCCCTTTCATTCTTAATAATTAAATAATTTTTAATTATTTAATTATTTTCTAAAGTCATAATTCTTCTATTAATTAAATAATTTTAATTATTTAATTAATTCATTTTTATCTTTATTCTCCTTGATTAATTAATAAATTTTATTTATTTAATTACGTCACTAATTAAGTCCCCTTCTTTCTAAAATTAAATAAATTCTTATTTATTTAATTTTTATCCACTATCCACTATAATTAAATAATTATTTTAATTATTTAATTATTCATTAGTCTCTTTCTTCTCATAAATTAAATAAATTTTATTTATTTAATTTGGTCCACTCTCTTGAATTTTGAATTAGATCATTATTTAATTCAAAATGATTCTTTTTGTCACATTCCTCTATAATTAAATAATATATTTATTATTTAATTATTCATTGGTCACCTAAATTAAATAATTTTTATTATTTAATTTCTCCAGCAACCTCTTTATCTGTGCCAATCTTATCTTCCAAATCAAATCTTATCTCCTAACATCTCATTTAATTTTGACCCTTGATTGAATTATATTATAATTCAATCTTGGCCCTTCATCCTTATCATTTGCCCTAATTTTGACCTAACCCTAATTCTTATTGCAACATTCAATCTTGATCATTGATTCTAGGGTTTTTGTCATCTTCTCATCCTGGCCACACATTCAAAATTGCAGTTTTTATAAAATGGCAATTTTGTTCTTATTTTCAAATCTCTCTCCCTCTCTCTCTCTCTCTCCATCTCATGCTGATTTTCTGTCAACTCATGGTCATTGTCATTTGCAGTCATTGCCATTGTAGTCTATTGTCAAGTCATTTCTTTTAATAAAATCCTTCAAAACTTGCTTAGGGCTTGGTCATTTGTCATAGTTGCTCATACAAATCTGAGGGCATCTCTATTTACAGCAAGCTAGGAGGTGTAACAAAGGTGAAGCGTGGAAGATGAAGACCTAGGGTAACATTGTTCCTTTTGTTTTCATATTATTTCCTTTGTACTTTGTTATTTCATTGGAATTTTAATGTTATTGTGCTAACCCCTTTAAAAATTTTAGGATTTTCCCTTGATTACATTGGTGAACCTAATGTATTTTAACACATTTTGAGAAATCTTGGAGTTGGGTTTCTTTTTGTTGCAGGTTTTGTTTGATTTTTGTTGCAGGTTCGACATCATTGTGGACAAAACCCTAGTTTCCAAAGATTCGACCATAACTTTGAAACAGCTATGTATTTCTTCACAATTTTGTTTTTGCAAATTGGAGACAATGTTTAGAGATTTCATTCCAAAAATCATATTTTTTGGGGCCGATTTGAATTTTTTATAATTTATTTTCTGTTTTTCATAAAAAATTAATTTCAGGAGCAAATAATTGAAATTTTTAGATATGTTTACATTTCTAGAAATCTCTTTGAATTTTGACAGGGGTCTACTCTTTAGTTTTTAAATTTGGACGTGAAATTATTGGTCAAAAAATAGAGTTTTTGAAATTAGGGTTTAAATTTTTTTTGCTTAGATCTCACTCATGGTTGCCGATATGATCACAATTTTTTTTTTTTCAGATTTGAAATGACTGAGTACGACTTCAGTAAAAAAATCAGAATTTTTGGAGCTATTTTGTATTTTTTATAATTTTTTTTATGATTTTTAATAAAAAATTAATATTGCGCGCAAAATAGGGAATTGTTCTGACTTCTTTACATTTCTGGAAAGCTCTCCAAAAAATAATATCAGTCTCTTTTTTTATTTTGTATTTTTCAGATCAATGTCTTCAAATAATCGAATCTAATTCGGCTATGTGAAAAATATGTATCTGAAATTGCAATTTTCTAATGAGTTTATTTTTTTTTCATGGCTGCATTATGATATTATTTCTTTTGATTTTGTAGGTGATCATAAGGAGTTTTAGTGGCAGAAATATCATTCATACACAACAAATTGGAAAGCGAATAATCGGGTGCACATATCCCATCTTCCATTTCTTAATCTTGTTTGTCACATTTCAATTTGGGGCATAAAATTAATCCTTGTTTGCAAACACATTTGGATTTGGGCTCTTAAAAATGAATTTTGTCTTCAATCACATATCAAAATTGGGTCTAAAATTAACCATTGTCTTCCTACACATTTGAATTGGGGTTAAAAAGAACATGTGCTTCTATTGTTTGCATACAAACATTTCATTTCTAAGGGAAATTAATCGTTGTGAGTGTGAATCAAGTGCGTGTGTGATCACAAACACCTCACTTGATTTGCTTTTGTCAAACCCTTCATAGGAGGCCTGCTAGGGGATTTCATCACCCCTAGGGATGACCTCAATCGAAGTGTGAATCGAAAGACATGCTTGTTTGGAAGTTAAAATCTTGTCACTCTTGGCTAAGCCCCAAAGAACTTTATACCTTTGGGAAGTGAAAGTGAAGGGTGGGTTACCCCTTTCTCTCGGCTGTGTGGCAGGATTTTTCTTTCAAATTCTTTCTTAGTCAACCTTGTGCAATCTAGCTAGAGACCTAATTGGCCATACCCCACTTGACTAGTCATAGGGCTTGTTGTTGTGTATTCAAGTGCTTGATTAATCATAACATTTAATCTTGGAAGACAAACTTATCATTGTGCTTGGTGTGTGTGTTTATGCATTTACATGTAAAATCTTGTGTTTGATATTTCCCAAGTCAAACTTCCAATAAAATTTTTCCACATCATCCAAGTCATCCAATCTTGCCATTCCACATCATATCCTAATCATCATCATC
The DNA here is from genome assembly GCA_007258455.2 of Sequoia sempervirens. Lineage (NCBI taxonomy): Eukaryota > Viridiplantae > Streptophyta > Pinopsida > Cupressales > Cupressaceae > Sequoia > Sequoia sempervirens. The sequence continues at coordinate 99,143,099 of VDFB02000002.1, read as the reverse complement.
TCTTTAATCTAATCAACATCATTTTACACCATGACAACATTTGAAGACATAGCACTAGAGCTTATTCACATGCTTCATAAAGCTCAAACAAATCAAACACCTTTAGACCAACAAATCATTCAAAGTGCCCATAACGTTATCCAAAAACTTCAAACCAACCAATCACCACAAATGCAACAACTCATAGCACAAATCCAATACCTCATGGCCAACTGTCAAGTCCAACAAGCACATTATCAAGTCCAATCACCACATCAACACATTTCACATCAACCCTATGTGTCACTTACATCATCATATCAACCTCATCCATCCACATATCATGTTACCTCTTCGTCAACCTATCACAACTCTTCTAATTTCAACTCTTATCCACATCAATCAACCTTTCAACAGTCATTGTCCTATTCAACCCCTCCATCATCATCACAACAACAAATCATATCACAAGTCCAAACACCATTCCAACCTCAACACATTCCACCACAATCCTATGTGTCACCTTCATCATCATGCCCACAAAACCCATTTACCTTCCATGTCAATGCCACATCGACATGTCCACCCATATCACAACAACAACGTAGCTTCCCAAGTCCACCTTGGCAACAACATCAAGAGCCTTTAAGTCTTAATGCCACCTTTGACAAGGGGAACACCAATCTAGTCCATCACCCTTACCACCATCCAATCAAATGAATATCCCTAATCCACCATGTCCTAGTCCTAATCCATTGGCCTCTCCACCTTCTAACCCATCAAACTATTCATTACCCCCACCATCATCTAATCCTTCATCAAATCAATGCCTTACATTTAGATATTTAAAACATAAATTGATGGCATTACATAAATCCACCAATCCACCTACAAAAGATGTGACCCAAGGGCTACAAGTAAGGAATCCGTTGTTGCCATGTCATTTAACACATATACTTGAACATACAAAAGAGCCCTCAAACGTCATGCCAAGTCCTTCAAGTCAACCATGTCATCCACAACCCCTTGAGCCAAGTCAAGAGTCTCCCCTCATAAGTCCAAGTCAACCTCCATCATGCTCCTATGTTGTTGACCATCTAGAACATGTCAAGTCTCTCCAAGAGTCATCCCCTTCTACTTCCATTCAAGCAACCCAAGATGTATGTCAAGAGCCTAATCCTAAGCATGTGGAAACATCAAGCCCTAGTCCTAATCAAGATCAAATCATTGTCATCCAACCTGTCCATAATCTATGTCTCTTTTATGATCAAGATGATATCCATAATGATGAAGAGCCTATCCATGAGCAAGATATTCCAAATTCACCTCCACCTAGCACCATATATGACCTTCAAACATCCACTTCCCTTGATGAGACACTTGCCTCCCAAGCTAGTATAGAAGATCAAACAAATACCTTGGATCTAAGTGAACACAATGCTAATCAAGATCCTAATGATCCCCCATCACCCACTATCGACCCCATTGCAAGTCCTCCATCATATCTACTTGGTCTTTCCAATAAGGAACTCGTGTCTAGTGTTCCACCTACACCTAGTCCCATTGTCCATTGCATACCCCAAGGAAACCAGTCTCAAGATGTTGGTATTTCCTCCATGCATTCTAAGTCCACTTTCCATCATAAAACCTATCATATGCCTAAAGTATATGTTGCCATTCCACCACCGTCATCCTACAAGTGTCAAAATCATGTGACCGTACACCTTCCTCCATCCAATTTACCACCATTACTTCCAACTCCTAATCTCCCTCCATCTGCTTTGCCACCATTACTTCCAACACCTAATATTCCAATCATTCATAAATACCCTAAATATCCTAGTCATGACCAACAAATGCACACATTGTGTAAACATAAAGCTTCCACTCAATCCATCCACCCCATGGGATTCAAAAATAAAAATTTAGATGCCTCTATTTATAAAGTCAAAAATTCTAATGGTCCTAATGCCTTAGCATACAATTGCAAAAAGTCAAAGCCAAGTGCATCCAAAAAGTTATATAAGCCCATGCCTCCAAAAGAAAAGTCTAAAAACAAAATGGTTTGGGTACCTAAGCAAAAAGAAATCAAGTCAAATGAGGCATCTACGTCACAAAAATCCCAACCATCCACTTCCATCCAAAATACACATTCCATTCAAAAATTACAAAAATCCCACAAGACAAATAAAAGCCATAAAAATACTAAGTCTATGTGGGTACCTAAAGCACTTCATCACCCATCTCCTAAGCAAACATCTCCATTGCTTTCTACACCTCGTCCACATCAAAAGCTTCAACGTTTATCACAATGTGTGCAACCATTGGTCATGGTTCCCTTCCATTTCACAACAAGCCCTTATACCTCCATCTCGTCACCCCCCATCCACTATCCTACATATCTTCCCCACCACCTTCCTATGGTCCATGCTTTTGGCTAAGCCTCCCCATTCATCTTTTGCATAATTCCCATATAAGTCCTATATCTTCCCTCCATAATCCTCCATAATACACATCATATTCCATCATCTACCTACTCTATCTCCATTTCATGTCATCCCTTACCAACATCTATGAGCATAATGACATTTGACATGGTCCATGCAATGATATCCATTTCTAGTGGGACTATCACCTTTCATGCAACTAGACACTTGAGTCCCTCCTATCCAAAAGTCAAAAAGTCAAAAAGTCAAAAAAAAAAAGTAAAGAGAAATCCCTTCATCCAATGGTGAAAACCTGGTAAACAGGCGCCTTGGATAAGTACCATGATGAAAACCTGGCAAACAGGCATCATGTGTAGTTTGATCTTCTATGTCACTTACACTTGGGGGCACAATGTCTTATCTATCCAACCTATCATTTTTATGTCATATCATTTCCATCCTACCTACCATCTTTAGCCATCATACCTACCTATCATATTGGGTCCACTTATCCACTCTTCTCCTTTTGATCTTGATGAAGATATAGGGACAAAATGTTGAAACATGTTTTTTGGGTATCTCTTGACATACTCATCCTATCTAAACCAATCATATCATTATCCTATTGTCATCAGCTTTGTCACGAAAAATCCTAAGTCTTGTACCTAGAATGGGGCATGTCATTCCTATGCGACATAGTCTTTGGAGATCACATCCTTGCTCTCTTATGCATACATCCATTTCATCCATTAATCCCATTTATCTCCTTGCACCTAGACTTGGTTTTCCCCTTGTCATTGGTATCTAGCACAAAGGCTACCCAAATTTTCATCCATTGACACCTCAAAAATGTCAAAATCCAAAAAAAATCATAAAATGACAAAAAGACAAAAAACATCATAAAATGTCCTGAAAAAAAAAAAAGACAAAAACATCATAAAATGTCTTGAAAAAAATAAATCATAAAAGGTCCAGAGAAAAACACAAAAATATTCAAATCAATGTCAAAATCCTAAAAATGGAGTCAAAGTCACATGTCGGTTAATCCATGTCATTGTCGAACTACGTTGTCTTCGATTTGCTGTAGGCAAGGCCCACATGAGTCCCCGAGACATTAGGTCAGTCCTTTTAGGTTGGTCCAAATAAAATCATGGAATTTGTCACAATCGTCACATCAGTCAAATAAGTTAGACAGTCAAAATCAAACACAAGACAGTCATTTGAAACGTCAATGTCAAAATTGGTCAAAATTAGACAACACAGTCCAATCAATCATACAGTTAACATCAGTCAACTTGCCAAAACACATTACTCAAAACAATGTCAATCTCATCACTCTTTGGTCCTCTTCAAGATGTGTCCTTCTTGGAGTTAAACCTCGTCAAAATTTCCTTTGCCTTTTTTAGGATGTGTCCTTCCTGACAATAGGCCCCGTCAAACCGTCAACACTGTCAAATTGGCAAAACTCTTAAATTGTCAAAACTGTCAAATCAAACAAGAATTCAATATTTGGCAAACAAAATTACATGGCTGTTAATCTTTCTAGTCTTTCTTATCTTATCTTTTGTCTATCTTGGCTATTTTGTCTTATATTTTTACTATCTTGTCTTTTTGGTCATTTTACTAGCTACCTCAAGGATGTCCCATAAAGGATTTAGAGGTGCAATGATGTCTCCTGGCATATTTTATTTTCTTTGACTATTGTCTGTGGATTGTCTTGACAAAAAGACTGGGGCAACATGACCCTTAGTATGAGTTAGGACATTCCTTGTCTGTGACTATCTATTTTTTCAAGTGGATGACCTTGCACACCTTGGTCTACGTCATACCATTGTGTTTGTTGTCCATTTGTGTCATTTTTACCGCCCAATGATGATTAAGATCAATAAATATTAGTCCTATGGCAATGTTTTGAAGGATTTGGTCTAGGAACTAACATGCATCTTCTTTAGTCTTGTCATCTTCTCTCAGTCATCTCATGTCGACATTGCATCCATCTCATCATCCATATCTTTTGCACTAACATTTCTTTGTCTCTTCATATTCTAGTCTTCTCATCAATTTCGAGAGCACACTCATGTTCTTGGAACCTGTCTGTCCTCTCGAGGGGGCATACCACAACCCTCCTCATTTTCTTCCTCATCTTATTTTGCACTGGGGCATATTCTTGATTTATTTTCTTTGTCACAATGCGACATGCTACATTATGACAAAGAGGGGAAAAATGTAGACACATAAAATTGTCCTAGGCTTGCAACTCTTAGATTATTCAACATTGCCCCTTTCATTCTTAATAATTAAATAATTTTAATTATTTAATTATTTTCTAAAGTCATAATTCTTCTATTAATTAAATAATTTTAATTATTTAATTAATTCATTTTATCTTTATTCTCCTTGATTAATTAAATAAATTTTATTTATTTAATTACGTCACTAATTAAGTCCTCTTCTTTCTAAAATTAAATAAATTCTTATTTATTTAATTTTTATCCACTATCACTATAATTAAATAATTATTTTAATTATTTAATTATTCATTAGCCTTCTCTCATAAATTAAATAAATTTTATTTATTTAATTTGGTCCACTCTCTTGAATTTTGAATTAGATCATTATTTAATTCAAAATGATTCTTTTTGTCACATTCCTCTATAATTAAATAATATATTTATTATTTAATTATTCATTGGTCACCTAAATTAAATAATTTTTATTATTTAATTTCTCCAGCAACCTCTTTATCTGTGCCAATCTTATCTTCCAAATCAAATCTTATCTCCTAACATCTCATTTAATTTTGACCCTTGATTGAATTATATAATTCAATCTTGGCCCTTCATCCTTATCATTTGCCCTAATTTTGACCTAACCCTAATTCTTATTGCAACATTCAATCTTGATCATTGATTCTAGGGTTTTTGTCATCTTCTCATCCTGGCCACACATTCAAAATTGCAGTTTTTATAAAATGGCAATTTTGTTCTTATTTTCAAATCTCTCTCCCTCTCTCTCTCTCTCTCTCTCTCCATCTCATGCTGATTTTCTGTCAACTCATGGTCATTGTCATTTGCAGTCATTTCCATTGTAGTCTATTGTCAAGTCATTTCTTTTAATAAAATCCTTCAAAACTTGCTTAGGGCTTGGTCATTTGTCATAGTTGCTCATACAAATCTGAGGGCATCTCTATTTACAGCAAGCTAGGAGGTGTAACAAAGGTGAAGCATGGAAGATGAAGACCTAGGGTAACATTGTTCCTTTTGTTTTCATGTTTATTTCCTTTGTGCTTTGTTATTTCATTGGAATTTTAATGTTATTGTGCTAACCCCTTTAACAAATATGAGATTTTCCATTGATTACAAGTACTACATCACTTCCCATTGCTACCAGATGCCAAACCAATTAAACAAAAGCTAAGAAAAATGCATCCACAAGTAGCCTTATTGGTCAAAGCCGAACTCTAAAAGTTGTTGGACATAGGTTTTGTTAGGTCAATTGATTATGCAAAATGGATATCCAACCTCATCCCAATCACCAAGCCTATTGAACAAATTCAAATATGCACAAAATTTTGGGATCTCAATAAAGCATGCCCTAAAGATGATTTCCCTCTACCAAACATTGACATCATTGTGGACCTTACAGTTGGATATGAGATGCTATCCCTTATGGATGGTTACTTTGGATATAATCAAATCCGTATTGCCCCTAAAGATCAACACAATACTACATTCACATGTCCCTGGGGTACATACTGTTGAACTGTAATGCCATTTGGTCTTAAAAATGTAGGCGCTACATATCAAAGGGAAATGACAACAATATTCCATGATATGATGCACACAATAATGGAGGACTATGTGGATGACCTTCTAGAAAAATAATTGATAAGAAAAGACCATCTCTCAGTACTAGACAAAGTTTTCAAGTGACTAGAAGAGTATAAGGTCTGGTTGAACCCAAAAAAGTGTCTTTGGGGTAACATCAGGCAAGTTGTTGGGATACATAGTTTCCCATAGAGGCATTGAAGTAGACCCCGCTAAAGTCAAAGCTATATTGGATATGCCTACTCCTAAGGGAATAAGTGATCTAAGGACACTATAGGGTAGACTTCAATCTATCAGACGATTCATTGCTCAACTTGCAGATAAGTGCTAGCCATTCTAGTATTTCATGCGCAAGGGTATCCCCTTTTTATGGACTGATAAATGTCAGGAAGCATTTGAACAGATCAAACAATACTTACTATCACCTCCACTTCTCATGCCTCCCATCTAAGGAAAGCCATTAATTTTGTACATCTTTGCAACCACTTTAGCACTAGGAGCATTACTGGCACAAAATGACTATGAAGAAAAAGAAAGAGCCATTACTTATATCAGTAGAAAACTGGTGAGGTACAGACTAAATTATACACCCATTGAGCGTGCTTGTCTAGAAGTGGTGTTTGCGGCACAAAAACTAAGGCATTACATGTAAAACCATAAGACATAGTTGGTAGCAAAAAATGATCCCTTGAAATACCTCTTGAGTCGAGCAACATTGACAAGACGCTTAGAAAAATGGGTCATGGTCCTCAGTGAATATAATATTTAGTATGTTGAACAAAAAGCCATCAAAGGACAAGTGATAGTAGACTAGCTGGCAGATGCATCCATACTAGATAATCATACTCTTTTAACAAATTTTCCATACGAGTCCATATTTCACATGGAGCCTAAATGACCTTGGAAATTATACTTTGATGGATCTCATACTAATCATGGTTCAGGAGTAGGAATACTATTCATCACCCCTCAAGGAGATTCCATCCCAAAGTCATTCCATATTGCATTTTCATGCACCAATAACATGGCAGAGTATGAGGCACTCATTACAGGACTCCGAATGGCTGTTAAGTGGAAAATTAGGAACCTGCATGTCCTCAGCGATTCTCAATTAGTTATAAACCAAGTCAATGATGAATATGAAACAAAAGATGAAAAGCTAATGCCTTATAAATGGATGGTCGATAGCTTTCTAAAATATTTTCATAGATTATCTTTTGAATTGATTCCAAGAACACAAAATAAAGCTATTGAAGCTACAATTAGGTCTTTGCTTGACATTCCAACTAATGTCCCACAATTCAAGTTCTTGGTTGAGCAATTATTGGTTTTGGCTTATGATATCCTCAAATCAGAAATGGTCTGTGAGCTTGTTGGTTCCAAATCTCCTTGGTATAAGGACATTTATGACTACCTTTATTCACAAACCCTTCCCCCCAACCTATCAAACAACCAAAGAAAGTCCTTCATCCGTAGAGCTGTGCATTATACCATCATTAGCCACACCCTTTACTGCCATAGCTTTAACAATACCCTTCTTCATTGTCTCGACACTAATGAAGCAAAAATGACCTTACAAGAAGTACATGAGGGTATATGTGGGTCCCATTCGAGTTGCATGAACTTAGCTAAAAAGATTATGAGACTTGGGTACTATTGGCCAACATTAGAAAAAGATGCACTAGAGTTTGTCAAAACATGTTGCCAATGTTAGATTCACAGTGATTTAATTCATGCTCCAACACAAGAGTTAAGGCCGATCACTTCTCCTTGGCCTTTTACACAATGTGGACTTGATCTTGTGGGAAATATTCACCCTACATCCTCCAATGGACACAAATTAATTATCATCGCCACTGAGTACTTTACTAAGTGGATAGAAGCCATCCCACTCACCTATATTACTAGCAAACAAATTTCCAAATTTATCCTCAATTACATCATTTGTTGGTATGGTATTCCTTAATCCATCATTACAGATAATGGTCACCCATTCAAAAATTATGAATTCCATGAACTTTGTCACCACTTTCATATTAGCCACCACTTTTCCACACCTTATTACCCATAGGGGAACGGTCAAGCTGAGGCGTCTAATAAAACCATTATCAAACTTCTTAAAAATATAGTCAATGATGTTGGCCATGACTGACACATCCAACTTAATCCTGCTTTTTGGGCATACCGTACAATCATCCGCACCCCCACTAGTGCCACTCCATTTGCTCTCATCTTTGTAGCCGAAGCAATCTTGCCCATAGAGGTCAAAATTCCATCTTTGTGAGTCTCCATGAAAGGCCTCATCATTGATGAAGAATATAGACAATCAAGATTGCATGAGTTAGAAATGCTTGATGAATGCAGAAATAATGCATTAAACCATCTATAGGCATATCAAAATCATCTTTGCAGAAGTTATAACAAAAGGGTAATGACCAAAAAATTTGACATTAGCGACCTAGTGCTCATGCAAAATCCTAAGAATTAGTTAGATAGAGAAAAACCAGGCAAGTTTGAGCCAAATTGGCTGGATCCCTACATTGTTACTACATCATTTGGTTCTGGCGCATATCAGTTGGCTACTCCCAATGGCGAACAATTGACAGAGCCAATCAATAGTTTGCATCTACGCAAATTCTATGCATAGCATTAGAAGGTCTTGTCCGATAACAATTTAAAAACTACAAAAAAAAATATTGAAAAATACAAAAAATCATCACCTTGATGAAAACCTAGCAAACAGGCATCTTGGTGACACCAAAAAAATGATAAAATGACAAAAATAAAGAGAAATAATTCATCCAATAGTGAAAACCTGGCAAACAGGCGCCATGTGTAGTCGGTCATTGCTGTGCCATCTACTATCACTCTATTTACCTTAGTCCCTAATAAATAATCCACCTTCTGACATTAGTCATAATGCTTCACCTTGACATCATGACGTTTCCATCCATGGCTGACAATGGTTAACCTCAAGTCTTGCATACTGTTTATCGCCTACACTGGTCATGCTTTTTTTTCATCCCATTTTTCCTGGCGCATTCTCAATTTGACTAGGGTAAAATTTTTATCATGAGACTGCAATGGGTACCACACATGGTCCTGACAAGCATAAAATGTCCTGAAAAAAGACCTAAAAATAAAAAAATGTCCTAAAAAAAGACCTAAAAATTGGAAAATGTCTTGAAAAAAGACCTAAAAATTAAAAACATCCTGAAGAAAACAAAATAACATTCAAATAGCATTCAAAATCCCAAAAATGTAGTCATTTTAGTCAACATAGTCATATCAATTAAAGTCATGTCAATCTTTGTCATTATCGAACTATGTTGTCTCTACGCATTTGCTACGTAGGCAAGGTTCATCTTCGAGCCCTTGAAACATTAGGTTAGTCCTTTTAGGTTTGTCAAAATAAATCATGACTAAATATTTGGTCAACAAGACAAAGTTATTGGTCGTGTTGAACTACGAGGTCTCTGAGTGTATGATGTAGACAAGGCCATTTGTCGATAAGCACCTGAGGCCGCACTAGGTCTGTCCATTAGGGTTCATTGCACAATTTACTCACACATGTGAAATAGTCTTTAAATTTATCATGGTATTTGTCAAAATTCAAATAGACAACCTACCCAAGCAAACTTTTACAATTTTTCAATCGACCACAACAATCATCTTGGTATATTAAAAATTGGGTCAAATTCAGTCAAACTTAGTCAAACTAGTCAAATATTGCTTACTCTTTAGATGTGTCCTTTGTGGGGTAACCCTATCATTTATTCATTCCCTAGGATATGTCCTTCCTAAGTATTGTCACATTCATTTGGAATTTTGAGGATTCTCATAACATTCGAGATATGCCCCTCCTGACATTGACATTATTCAAGATGTGTCCTTCCTGAATTCGACATCTTGGCATCAACATCATTTAGGATGTATCCTTCCCAAATCTTGATATGAATTCGGCATCTCGACATCGACATTATTCAGGATGTCCTTGAATCTAACATCTTTGCATCAACATCATTTGGGATATGTCCTTCCCAAATCTTGACATCAACTTGGCATCTTGACATCAACATTACTCAGGATGTGTCCTTCCTAGGTTTGACATCGTGGTGCAGGAACACCTACACCACAATGTTCATATTTGGTCAATTGAATGCCTAGTAGGTTTATGTTAAGTATTTTGTGTTTATTTTGTCCAATAGGGTCTAAAAAGACCAACCATAATGTAATAAATTTGTTTGTTGAGTCATTTAGGGAAGAAGGTTAATCTTGCACCTACAAGTGTTTGTAGCCTTTGAAGGAAAATCTTGGAGTTTTTATTAGGGGGGTGCAAGGTTTGGGTCTTATGAAGGTAATGAGGATATTTTCAAGCCTTTGGTATGATTTTAATTGTCATAGGTTGCAAATAATGCATAGGTATTTCAATATGCTTGTAAAAGTAATCCAAATAGGTAATTAGGCCTCCAAAGGTCCTAATTTTTCAAAAAGTTATTAAAAGGTAGTTATGGGCATTTGGGAGATGGTTCTTGGTTTGAGAATATATTTAAAGGCCTCTTCAAGGCTTGGGGGAGGTTAGAAGAAGCATTGTATTAAATTTGCAAGAAGCAATACCACGTTTTCCTGTGCAAAACTCTATTTTTCACTGTTTTCCTAAACTTTGCAAGCTGTGTATGGAATAGTATGAAACTTTAATGATCTAAATTTTTTAGTTTCATGTAGATATAAGTCTTACCTTTCCTTTGATTCCATTATGAAGATTTAATATTCATTTCGGAGGGAGCATTCAAAGATTTTCTAAAACTACTTGTGTAAGGCAGAAAAAGCATTGTTTGGGAGTTAATTTAATGGAATAAGCCTTCCACCTACTTTTAATATTGTTTCTTGGTGGTAAGGAAATATAATATGGTAGGGTAACTTTTTTAATATTTTAGATGCATAAAAGAAACAATTTTAGGAGGTTGGGAATGCTTCCCTTGGGTAGACTAAGTGCATCTTCATGTGGAATAGGGGTGTCCATGAGGGTTTGTAAAGAAAAAGTAAAGGAAATGATATTGTGATGTATTTTTGAGTTTATGCAGGGTTTACCCATGATGTTTGATGCATTGTATATGCTTCTGGAAGCTGGGAGATAGGCGATTCATTAAAACCCTAGGTTAATGCATGGTAAAGGAGGGTTTCATAGAACAGTGATAAAGAGGCCTTGAAGTTATAAATAAATTATGGAATCTAATGTTTTGAAATATAATAAATGATTTTCCAAGAGTTCATGGTTATTGGAGAAGTCTAAAGGGTAGTTTGTTTGTAAATTAGGCCTAATTTTGTAGCCTTTTGAGCAGGGTCACTTAATGAAACTCTACAATGTTGCAAAAGAACCTTGTATGAATGATTGGGGAATTGTATTTGATGTTGAATGGATGCTATGTAGATGTTGTGTTGGTATTTTTATAGTCTTCTTGAAAAGATATGCTCTTTAGTTGACTTTTGGTGACTTGAAGTTATAGTGTTGATATTTGAGAGAAGTGTCAGTTTGTCTCTTGGGTTTCCACCACCTCTGCATCACATTGTGACATCGACATCATTTGGGATGTGTCCTTCCCAAATATGACATCACTTTGGAATTTCAAAATCAACATCATTCAGGATGTGTCCTTGAATTTGACATTTCAAAATTGACATCATTCAGGATGTGTCCTTCCTAAATTCAGCATCTCGACATCAACATCGTTCAGGATGTTTCCTTTCTGAACTTGACATTAATTTGACATCTTGACATCGACCTCATTCAGGATGTGTTCTTCCCGAATTTGGTATCACTCTGGCATCGACATCATTCAAAATGTGTACTTTCTGAATCTGGCATCTTGGCATCATTCAGGATGTGTCCTTCCTAAACTCAACACCAATCTAGCATCTTGACATCGTCAACTCTGGCATTTTGACACCAAGACATTCGACATTCTGACACAATTGAAAAACTTGACATTTTGACATCCAGGCACTTGATGAGCACTTGGCATTTAATTTTACGATGTTTGTTTTGTATTTTGGCAGTCATGTTGCTAATTTCTCAAGGATGTCCTGATAATAGGATTTAGAGGAGCAATGACATTTCATGATTTGTATTGCTTGTTTTCACTATTTGTGGTTGGTTATGACAAAAGGACTGGGGCAAACATGCTCTTCGTATGAGTCATGATCATCCTTGTCTATGACTGTTTATGTCAAGTGATGGTACGACCTTGCACACCTTGATCTATGTCATATCATGGTGTTTGTTGGCCGTCACGATAATCTGTTTGATGATGATTAAAGAGTAGTAATTGTTAGTCCTATAGCAATGTGTTGAAGGATTTTCCATCTTACTAACATCCATCTCCTTCTCTCTAGTTATCTCGTCTTTCTTCTGTCTCTTGATAATATCCTGTGACAAAGAAAAATACATTTGCATCATATAGACATTGCATTACATTAGACATTTGCATTAGGTTAGATCCAAATTAATAAAATTTTCATACATTAAAAAACTAATAACGTACATACATTTTCATAGCATATCATGGCATATCATCACACAAATTACATGTCATATAATCCATATACAATATTGTCATCCATTAGTGCATCCATAATCATAAGCATAAAATGAAAATAAATTAAAAAATATCATTATCATTATCAGTATCATCCATGCTATCATCGTAGCATATAATCATAAATAGAACATGGCATTTCATCATAAATGCATCCATGGCATATGCATACATATAGCATCATCATAAGAATCGTAAAATGCATCAAATAAACATAACATAGGTATTATAGCTGCATAATCATAACATGCCATCTAAATCATCATCATTCTCACATAATACATCATCACATAACATAAAATAAATAGGCCACATCAAAATTGCATTGTATATATATATATATATAATCTCAAAAATCAATGTCACAGGATAGAGTCAAAGAGATATCCCAAAAATGGAGCTCGCAGGCTCGATAGTCAATAATGTCATAATACATGAAATATCAAATAAAATGTCTCATGAGGTACTCTCCTCATCCCCTCGAGGAGAATATCTTGAGGATTGGTGCTTTGTCAATAGAATTGAGGCCATCATGGTCACTATCACCTATCCCTGAGTGGGTGAGGCATCTGTCACTGTAACCTCTATCTGATTCATCTGAGTTGTATCTATAACCTGAGGAGCTGATGTGTCTATCACTGGAGGTTGAATTTGCACTAACCTATGCCATGATCTAGTGAAACCATGGTTGTGACTCGACCGATGACTCGAGGCATGCTTGTGTGAGTGGTGGGACCTATGCCCTGATGTGTGCCTTGAGGAGGTAGACCCTCCCGTACTAGTGTGGCTCTTGTTGCTGCTCCAACTCCCTGATTTGTGGTTGTTGCTTGTCCCCGTCTGTGAGTGTGACAGTGTAGGATCTCGTAGCTTACGAGGCACTACCTATTCATAGAGGGTCCTGTATTGACCATAACGAGTGCTCACCTTGGAAAACTCATGTTCCATATCTCTTGAAGGCCCTACACATAGCTCCATGAACTCTATACACCACTGTGCTATCTCCTATCTCCTGATATCATCCTGATCTCGCTCAACCCTAGATAGCTCAAGCTCTGCTTGTAAAGCCTTCACCTGTGTAGTGCTCTCATCAAGTCTCCTCTTAAGGTTAGTAACCTCCTGATCTATGGTGGCATCTGCTGGTAGTATTGGCCCTGTTAGTATCCCATCATCTCCCTCCACCATACTCCATCGCAGTAGGCACTCTGCCTCATCAATGGCCTCCTCCTCATTATCGTTGTCATCCCCTATATCCTCCTCTCCTCCAATCTCCACCTCTGTATGCTCTATCTTTCTCTCCTCCACCACTCTCTCCACCTCTATGTGCTCCACCATCTCCATCTCTTATCTAATCTCCTCCTCCCTCTCTCCCTCCTCCCTCTCGACCTCTACATGCTCCTTTTCCCTCAGATCCTCATCTCTACCTACCTCCCCATCCTCCTCCTTGATCACCTCTAGAATAGGGTCCAGTGGTGCTCTAGCCACTCGTTGCCTCACCTGCCTCCCATGTCTCCCTTCATCTCCTCCTCTCCTCCTCCCGCTGTCTCCCCCACCATCACCATCATCCCCATCTCTCCCCCCACCCCTGCCTCCATCCTTGCCCCCATCTCTCCCTCAGCCTCTACTTCTCCCCCTATCACCAGCTCTGCCTCCTCATCTAGCTCACGACACATGTGGGACAATTGATCTCCTATCTACTGGTGCTGGTCCATCTGAATCTGTCAGAGGAATTGATCTGTGGGTCTCCCACCATAAATAAAAGTCTACAGTAGTCCCAGGGTCTACTACACCTCCCCTCCATCCCCATTGCTAGGCCACTAATCCATCAATCTACTATATAGAAAAGGCCATAGATATGGGCGGTCCCCATGTTGACTCTCGAGAAGATTTGGAATACTTTGCTGTACCAATGGGAACAACCTGCTGCTCCCTGAACTACCTGAGGACCCTCTGTGGTAGATACATCTCCACAATCAGCTGTGTCTACACTGTACGACCAATTAGATACCTATACTATCGGCAGAAACTGAGATGGTCAACCTCATCATCCCATTGCCCAAAATCCTTGTATGGTCTCCAGATGAATGTAGTCATGATGTTGATCCTATGTCTCCACCAACTTCTCTCCCCATAATGGCTCTATTGTAGAGCATTGACATAGTAATAAACATACGACATGCCATCTATTAACTATGGCCTCTCAATTGGCGGGCAAAAAATAACAACATCCTCCCATGCCCAGATCATAAGGGTCATCCCACAGGAAATGCTCCGTGTGCTCCCATATGCAACCTCATGCAACTGATGGTATAACATGCCAAATAAATAAGGCCACCATGCATAGATGGTCCTATCTCACCTTATGCCAACCAGTACATCTCCCCAGCCAATGGGAAACCCATGTCTTCGATGATCTGGAATCAGTACACCAACAATCAAGGATACTAGCAATGCATCATATCATCTATAGTGCTTTGCCATGAACTCCCAGTGGATCTCATACCCCTCGATACCCAACCTAGAACCTTGATCATGATAGTAGGTAATGAATGTATGATATCTATGTTGTGGGTCGTAAACAATCCTCCTCCTTAGATCAGTAGGTATAGAATATGATAAACGTCCATGAGGGTAACTGTAGCCTCCCTGATCGGCAAATGGAAAGAGTAGGTCTCAGAGTGCCACTTCTCGCATAATGTTGTCAGAAGTTCCTTGTTTGCCTACACAATAGGCATATAGGTGACATAGTAGAGACCTAATCGCATCAATCGTCGTTGCTCTTTATCCATCAACCGATCTATAAATGCATATGTCGATGGTCTGCTCTCACACGTATAAATAGGTGCTAACTGTCTCTGCATAGGTCAAAGCAGGCATCAGCATCTCAAAATTTTCATTATCACTTAGTCTAATTCAAAGGCATTTAAAAGTTGAAGAAACACTAAGTTATTATAGGTCAAAGTCAAAATAAAATGTGTCCTGTTGACCTCAATTGCGTTGCAATTACGCATTTGCGTTGCAATTTGGTGATTGGGTCACTCTGCTTCACACTTGTGTTGCAACATTGCACTTGCATCATGATTCCATGCACATGCATCATTCATATCGCATGCGTCGTTTGTGTCTGCAAATGCATCACAATAATTTGAATGCAGCTTTTTGGCCTTCAAATGTAGCTTAAATTAGTGATTGCGTCACAATTTTGTGCAATTGCGTTGTGAATTTTGATCCTAACCTAATGACCCTTTGCATTTGCCTCATGATGCGTCAAATGCATCAAACAAGAATGCAATTTTGGTTTATGTGAACACAAATGCGTTGCAACGCATGTGTTCCTAGCTCTAAAAACGTTAAAAATGCATGAAAAATGATAAAATCACAAAGTGGGTTAGGGGTACATACTGCTAGCTCTGTTCCCTCTGGCCATTTGTAAGTCCTAATGATGTATCCATGGTGCTCTGTGATTGGAATCACCATCTTCTCTGTTGCTATCCTCATTTTGAGCTCTCTGAAATTACTATAGTAAATTTGAAAATGAAATGATTTTTACCCCATTTTCAACCTATTTATAGGGTAAAAGTGGGATTTTTCACAAATTTTATTATTGGAGGCTCTGTTGACCATCTTTGACCACCCTTTTGGATGCCTTAAACACATCCAAATTTGAAATTGTCTGCGCCATTGATTTTCTGGTCATCAAATTAACTTGTTGGGACACTTTCCAAATTTTTCTATCGCCAGGCCAAAATTTGAAAATTTTCCCAAGGGGGCATTGATACTCTGTACCTTCACTGGGCTATGAATTTGACTTATTTTTCTTTTTCACAATGTGACAAGCTGCATTATGACAAAGAGGGGCGAAATGTAAACACTAAAAATTGACCTAGGCTTGCAAGCTCTATTTCATTGTATTCGTCCTAGCATAATTAAAATATTTAATTATGTTATTTGGTCCATTGCCATCTATTAATTAAATAATTTTTTAAAATTATTTAATTAATTCATGTCTTATTATTCTTCCTAATTATTTAAATAAGTAAATCTTATTTATTTAAATACATCGCTAATTGACTTAAGTCCTATAATTAAATAAATTTCTTAATTTATTTAATTACTTATGTCCATTAATCCTTCTAGATCATTTAAATAAATAAATCTAGTTTATTTAATGTGTCACTAATTGTCTAATGTCTTCATGTGATTAAATACGTTTCTTAATTTATTTAAAAAAAGACCGCTAATTCTTCTAGATTATTTAAATAAATAAATCTTGTTTATTTATTTAAATACATCAATAATTTCCTAATTCGTCTTCTAATTAAATAAATTCTTCAATTTATTTAATTATGGCCACATGTCACTTTCCACATTTTAAATAAAATTATTTATTTAAAATGGTCAAAATTGCTTATTTTGGCACAAGATTGGCATTTATTTTCCACTGTCATGAGATTCATCCACTTTTGAATTAAATTATTTTTTAATTCAAAAAGATGCATTCTATAACCAATGCTCAAACGACAGTTACTAATTTGATCCCCCAATCCTCTTTTGGCCATTTTTTCCTCATCTCAACTCTCGATCTAGTCCATCGATTCTAGGTCTCCTGTCAGCTTTTTATCTCATCCGTTGCTTCAAAATTGCATTTTCTGTAAAATGGCAATTTTGAATTCATTTGCTCTCTCTCAAGCATTCACATGAATTTTATAGCTCTCATTTTTTTGTCATCTTCTCTCATACTTTGCATACTTTTGAGTCATTTTCATAGTAAAATCCTTCAACACTTGCGTAGGACTTGGCATTTTTGTAGGTTGCTCGAAGAATTTGAGGGCCAACTTCAACTTGTAGCAAGCTAGAAAGTATAATTGAGGTGAATCATGGAGGTTGAAGACGTTGGGTATTATATTTTCCTTTGTTTTAATGTTTGTTCCTTTTTTCTTCATTATCTCTTTGGATTTTTGGGATTTATTGTTGATAATCTATTAACTCGTAAAATTTCTAGAGTTACACCACCTACCCAACTATCCTCAAACTTAATTTTTTTTACCTCTACAAAGGCAATTTCATGCATGTCTCTTAGTTTGATCAATTCCCTTCGGGAAGCCCTTGCTTCATCTTTAATGTCCATGAGTTTGTCTAGCAGCAAGTCCTCATCATCATCTTCTTTTTGTATTTCCTCTTGAAACCTATTGTTCCACTTCTCCTTTAATTTATCAAGGGGTAAACCTTCCTCCATAGATATATCAACATTGGCCAAAATGACAATAACTATCTCCAATTCATCAACCTGTTCATTCCAATTCTTGCCAACTGATTAATGATGACATATAAGAATGCATCATTAACTCTTCTAAAGTGCAATTCAGAAGTTTGTAGAGTCAACTGATCATAATGGTCCCCACCTTCTTCTATTAAGGAGCTTCTCCCAATATTCCAACAACATTTAGATCAGGAAAAATGACCCTTCTTGCTACTGCATATATCACATAAGATGTCATGAAGAATGACTTGGTTTCCCTTACTTTGAGCATTTGACTGTGTAGGTTGTCTGATATAATCATAGGCCAGTAAGATTGTTTCCTACCATACATAATGTCTTGAATGAATGGAAACATCCATTCCTTGAATTGTGAGTCATCCCTTTTCCCAAACACCCTAGACAACATCATAATTATATCCCCGATCTCGCTAGAGAAATCTGATCTTTTGGGCTGATCAGGAAGCTTAAGTAGGGATTTATTCTCCACCCTCATCCATTTTTTATTCATATGTGACCTGTTATCCTCCTTGTTACTATATAAAAACAATGATTTTGACTCATTTAACTGTTTAGGATTTTGTGGTGTGGGTGCATTAAACATAAACCTTATCATTTGAGGAGTAAGGTCAATGATAATGTTTCCTTACAAATTCCTATAATACAACCCTGAATCAGATCATCAAAAGCATGGAAATCATTACACCATACCTTACCTTTTCATACCATTCTCCATCCCTTCTTATACTTAGCCAAATCTTATATCCATTAGAGGCAGAGCCAAGGAAGAATTAGGAACAAGAAGACTTTTAACACTAGTGGGATCGAGACCACAATTGGAATGAAATTGGAATCGGGATCTAAACAAAAACCAAACAAAGGACCAATTGATAGTTTCAAGTGTGACTCCCACCCCTGTTTCACTTCCGCCAAAGAACAAGAACATAGACCTGAATTAACACTCACTAGAAGCATAATCAAAGTAAGACCGAAATCAGGATCAGAATGGAAACCAAACCAAAAATCAATCAATGGTTCCCAATTTGTTTCCCACTCTGGATCCACTTCCACCAAGGAACAAAAGGATGTAGACCAAATTTACATACAACGGAGGTGGGATCATTTTGGGATTTGAACTCTTATGAAAAGCACTTTGGAACAAGTTCAGATTCAGATCTGGTTGTCCCAATTTACCATTCATGCCAAGAAATTTTGAACATGTGGTCATATGAGCTTAAGAATCAAGTCACATGAAACCATGGAAAACATTAAATAAGAGGCTTAAACTCACCCATGAAAGAATAAGACTAGATTCAAACTTCAAGAGCGCTATATTGTAATGGTCGAATGCACAAACCCTATCATTAAAACCATTAACTTGAAATGAAAAGAAGATTAGAAGGATCTTTTAATAGATTAAAAAATTTAAAGCTCAAAATATCCTTCCAAATGAAACCCTAGTTGAACTAGGGCACAACAGTACAGACAGAACCACTGAACGCAAAAATGACAAAATAACTAGGAAAAAACAAACAAAAAAGACAACAAACCAAACAAAACCAAAAGGAAAACAAAAAGAAACAAAAAACAACAAGAAACAAACAAAAAAAAACCAAGAACAAGTGAAAATTCATGAGAGAAAGTCTCACAAACACACAAAGAACACACAAATGATAGAAAAGAAACAACACAAACACAACATGAAAAGAAAGCCAAATGCCTACCTCAAAACACACAAAGGAAAGGTTGAATTTTGACAAGAAATAACTCCACACTACACACCCATGATCAAATTATGCTCCTCTTGAGTTTTCTATAGATCAAAGTCATAAAAATATTTTAGATAATACTTATGAGCAATAATAAACTTGATTAAGGTTTAAAAACCCATTTTGCACATGTGAGAGAAGTGGCAATAAATGCCATTAATGTGGTTGGTCAGGGGTGGAGCCAAAGATGCAAGTGTGTATTCAACCAACAATGTAAATTCAAGGTAGGTCAGAAGCAGAAGTGGAGCTAGAGAAAAACATTAGACTTAAGACAAGTTTCACATTCCATTCTAGATCTGATTTTGGTCCCGCAATGAAGGGATAAGAAAACACAAGGAAGCGGGGGCGGAGTTGGAACTAAAACAAAACCCAAAATTTTTACAAAGTTCCTAGTTTGGTTCCTGTCCCAGTTTCAGTTTTGCAACAAGAACCAACACAAAAAAACAAAAAAACAAATGCAAACTAAACCTGGGTGATACACAATGGGAGCGGGGTCAAAACCAAAACCAGACCTGGAACTTTCACTAAGTTCCTAGTTAGGTTTCCATCCCGTCTCTGCTTCTGAAAACAAGTGAGAGAATGAAAGAAAAAGGAAAACAAAAGAAGACCTAAGGGATAAAACCAACCTAAAATTCCAAACACAAGGAAAATGACAAAGAAACAAACACAACAAGGGGAAAAGCCAGAACTGGAATAGAAACAGGACTGAGAACTTTGTAAAAAGTTCTAAGTTCAATGCCATCCCATGATCCAAAACCACCAAAAGAAAAGAAACAAGGCCCTAGGAGGAAAAAGAACAACTCCTAAGGACCAAACCAAAACACCAAGGACAAACAAAACCAAGGAGGACCCATTTTAACCAAAAATAAAATGGGGTTGTTATGCAAGGCATAACAACTGGTGACTTGGATGGGGAAAATGGTTTACCCATTTTCAAGATGCTGAAGAATTCAGTCACCCAGAACCTCTAGTTTATGAACACTACAATTAAAGTTAGATTTGTTTTAATAAGTAAGGTTGAGCTAGAATCTCAGATGTAAATCAAAACTTACTACTCTTGAATCTAAGTGTGTGCATATATGGTGTATCTCCTTTTACAAATTTTTCTTCACCTCTAAATGACTATATCTAAGATTTAAGCTACATGAGTTGAATCCCTTTAATTGTTGTGCAATGATATCCTGGGAATTGCTCCACTGCCAGTCAAGCATCCATAGCTTCGACGAAGATACCTCTAGTTCTCTCAAAGCATTGCTCTACTACTAGCCAGACATCCATAGCCCTGGTAGAGATACTTGAATCACCCATTTGATATTGAGTTCACCTTCTCTTGATGGTTCTCTTTTCTGTTCTTTTATATAGGCTTCACTTGTAAAAATGGTCTTATTCACTTTTCCTCAATATTTTAGACATCAGTAAATCTAAAGTTTGGGTTGAGAACTACTGTGGAACTCATAACAATACTGGGGAATTGGATTTTTCACTTAAATCTTGAGACACAGTCACCTTGAGAAAAATATACCTTCATACATGTGGATGTTTCTACTTATTTTTGTGACAAATTCAATTATAGTTCATGAAAATTGCTTACAATACACCTTGTTCTTAATAAATTTTCAAAAGTCTTGTTGAAAATGAACATAAAACATAAGTTTAGAATGAAATCTTTCAATAGAACTCCAGAAAATACCTAAACCAACTTCTCTCATAGTATCCACATTATACTTCAAATAACATTCGCTTCATCCATAAATGGAGAAAATGAAGGTCCCCAAAGACAAAGACAAAAAAAATAAACCAAAAGAAAAAAAGAAGAAAAACACACAGACAACAAACCCAAAACAAACAACTAACTAATTACATATGTACAATCAATCAGGATACCAGACCTTTATGGACCAAAATAATGTTTAAGAAATTGACCATTGACGGGAAATGGAACAGGTTCTCCTATTAAAGAACTTAGGTAGAAAGTATTCTCACCTAAGATCTCAACAATCTGATAAGGACCTAACCAAAGTATGTCAATATTTTGGTGATTGCCTTTCCTTTCATTAGCTTTATCCCATAATAGCACAAAATCTGATATCCTAAAGGCCTTGGCCTTGGCTCTTTTTTCAAACCAGCATTTGACGACAACCTGATGTTTAAAGAACTACTGTAAAGCAGCATCTCTTTGTTCTTCCAATTTCAACAAATTAGCTAATCTTGCTTCAATCCTATCATCACTAGAATAGAATTCCTCAATAAATCTCAAGATGGGTATTTGCAAGTGAATAGGAAAAACTAGATCCCGACCATAGACTAGCTTAAAAGATGAAGTTTTTAGGGAAACCTTAATCCTAGTTTTGTCTGTCCATAAGGAAAACCTCAATTGGGTATGCCAATCTCTGGGATTTCTCTCCAATAACTTCTTAATCACTTCTAGTAAATTTTTGTTGGCAGACTCTACTACCCCATTTCCTTGTTGGTAGTAATTAGAAGAATACTTCAAAACAATTTTATGTTCATAAGCCCATGAAATAAACTTAGCAAAAGAGAAGGCAGGGCCATTGTCACATACCAAGGCGAAATGTATTCCAAACCTTGTGATGATGCATTCAATGAGGAATTTGATAGCTACCTCTATGGTACTATTTTTGCAAGGTTGATCTTTTGTCCATCATGTATAGTAGTTAGTAGCAATCAATATGAATTTGTTCCCTACAGAAGAATTTGGGTTAATAACCCCAACAAAATCTAGTGCCCATTGGGAAAATGGCCTTACCTCATAAACTGGTTGTAGAGGCATGGTTGGATTATGTTCCCTTGATGCTAAAATTTGACATGTATGACATGTCCTTACATGCTAGTGGGAATCACAAAACACATGTGGCCAATAATAGCATGATATAAGAATTTGATGTGCCAAAGAATCTGCAGAACCATGACCAGTGCCATGCTTAACATGGAATTCAGTAATAGCATGCTTTGCTTGTTGTTGATCTAGGCAACACAGGTAGACTCCTTAAAAAAATATTCTATATAATGATCTTCCTTTAAGCATATAATGAGAGATTTTCAACATCAGTGCTCTCCTCTAAGTTGTGTTCATCTTGTCTAGGAACTTGTTATTGAGCAAAAAGTAGATAATATCTACATACCATGGGTCATTAGTGAATGGTTGCACTATGTACTATTGACAAGTAATATTCTTGTTAACATCTGCCATGGCTTTAGAAAATCCCTATCCTCAAACAAGCTTCATGGGATGTATCTCGAGGTCAAAATCCTGTAAAATGGCCATCGATTTATCTCTCCTTTCTCCTTGCTTGCTTTGCATAAGTAGGGATTTTACAACAAGATCCAAAACTACAACAATGACCTGGCTGTGAAGGATGTAATATCTAAATTTTTTAACCATTGGCACCAGTGCAAAGGCTTACTTTTCAATGGGTGGGTACCTAACTTCAACATTTTTAAATGGGGAGCTCATGAAAGCAATAGGCCTTTCATCTCCTTCACCTTTTCATTGTGTTCAGACAACTACACATGAATGTTCAGAAGGAAAAGAATAGATGTAAAAAGGTTTTAAATAATCGGGACTAGTGAGGACTGGTACTTCTAAGATTGATTTTTTAATCTGTGAAAATGTAGATTTAGTCTCACTTTTCCATTCTATTTTTGCATCCTTTTTCATCATCTTGTTGAGTGGTTTGACAATTTCTGCAAACCCAGTTATAAATTTTCTCACAAAGTTGATCTTTCCAAAGAAAGATCTCATTTCTTTTTTACTTCCTAGCATGGTTGACTTCAAGATAGACTCAAATCAATCAAGATCTATGGATATCCCCGATTTTGAGATTATATGTCTTAAAATTTTCTCTTCAAAAACTCTGAAGACACACTTTTTTGGGTTAAGAGAGACACCATAACTGATACATCTTTTAAGAACCTTCACCAAATCTGTAGCATGATTCTCTCTATCCTTAGAAAACACTGTCAATTCATCCATATAGATAATAATACATTTTCCTATCAAATATTTGAATGCCACATCCATCGCACGCTGAAAGGTTGCTCCAACATTTATTAAACCAAGTGGAATCCTACGATAGGAAAATTTCCCCCACTTGGTAGTGAAGGTTGTCTTCATTTTGTCCTCATAATTGAAAAGCACTTGATTATACCCAGAATAACCATCCAAAAATGACATCATTTGAGACCTGTTGATAGTTTACAAGACCTCGTCAAGAGAAGGAAGTAGATAATTATCCTTCTTTGAAGCTCTATTGAGATTTTTGAAATCCACACATAATCTAATCTCCCCATTCTTCTTTCAAACATGGACCAAACTGGCAACCCATGTAAAATGTTGCACATGAAAGATTATCTTTGCAAATAAGAACTTTTTTACCTCTTTGAAAATCAAAGGTTCAATTAGGGCATTGATGAGGCATTGCTTCTGACAAAAAAGGCTTTGCTTGAGGCTTCAAAGGTATGGTATGGGTGATCAAAAAAGTATCAAATGGTTTCAAGTCCTCATATCCACAAGCAATGGTAGCAATGTCTTGCTTCAACACCTTCAATATCTTTTCTCTAATTTCTTTGGGGTAGGTCTTCCCAATGTACCCATTCTTTTTAGGACCAGAATCAACTAAGTTGACAGACTCATATTCCCCTCCATTCATTTTTGCTAGCAATCTTTCGTGAGCTCATGGATCAGAATAAAAAATCCTCTCCAAGGTCACCATTCCCTTAGGAATGCTATTACTTTTCAAATTAAGTATTCCTTCTACATCCTGGCCTTTAGGGTCCCAATCTCCCTGATCTCTTTCTGACTCTTCAATAATCTGTCCCTCAAAGACATATAAAATTGTTGGAAAAGCAAGAATATGTTGATAATCATCAAAAACTTGGAAGTTTTTGACATTTTATGGGACATCTAGGGTAGATAGCAACTCCACTAAAAATATCTTTAACTTGGAGTCTTGCATAGGTTCAAAAGTGCTAGCAGCAATAACCAATGAATCAACAATCTTATTTTCCTCTTTAAGAATTAGTTTGATCCCAAAGGCATCAAAATATTCAATTAAATTCCAAACTCTAGTTTTGTATGCAACCAATCTCTTGTTGTGGCAAGGGTACTAGATATGTACTTGTTTAACTATCACTTTAGAGTCCCCTAAGACTATCAAGGATGTAACTCTCTTCTGATGTGCAAACATCGACCCTCTGGCCAATGCTTCATATTTAGCTATGTTGTTGGTACAAGCAAATTGCAACCTGTAAGAAGCAAAAAATGTTTTCTCTTTTGGGTTAATTAGCTCAATCCTAGTTCCACTCCTTGTTTAAGATTTAGATCCATCAAATTTAAGAGTCCATAACTAATTGTGAGCTGGAATTTGTTTCTTTGAACTAGCTATAGGTCTTTGGCTTAGGGAAATAGGTGGTAAATCCACTGGGTTCATCATATCAGAACTAAGAGATTGCTGCATGTGATAGTTATTAGAGGTATCATGCATATCTGGATTAGGTGTATAATGGAAATCTTGCACGTTTTCTTGGAAACTAGTTGTTGTTTTCAATAGTCCTTTGGGCATTGGTAGACTATTAGGGATAGGGGTGTTAGACAACCTCAAAGATTACTCATTATTATCTTATTTATCTGACACCAAAATTTGAACTTGTTCAGTTTGAGGAAAGATCTCCTTTGGAAGGGTGTTAACCCTTGTTAGCATAGTATCATTTTTTACTTTGAATGAGAACTGATTTGGAATGGCCTCAAGATGACTTGAGAAAGTTTCTCCTTCTTGATAGACATGATTCATAATATCAATGCATGGTTGACACGTTAGTTCAGAATGACTTTGATAGTGAACCCTACACCAATTTGGGAGTAAAAGACTCCACAAGTCTATTTCTTCTCCCAAAACCAACTAACCTTGTTGTAGTTTCCTAATAAGTACTTTCTGGTTAACAATGATCATGGAGTCAGGAAATTCCTCAAGTGGTAAATTATTTGAATCAAGCATCGAGAGGGTCATGATCTCCTTTCTTTTGTAAAATCCTATTTCAGTTTCAAAATATGCAACCTCATTAGGGTAGTCATACTCTGTAATCATGTGTTTTAGGTAGGGTTCACTTTAATTCCTAATTTGGGTAGGCACTCCCTTCCATGGTAAGCACATATGTGAAAAATAGAGGGAAAGATATCCCCCAATACTCTTCATCAAGTCTTGACTTAGGAGAATACCATAGGTTTCAGGAATATCTGCTACCTGAATATCCATATAAGTTTGGATCCATGGATCCAACTCAACTTGTACATGCACTTTTTTCAACTCCCCAACCACATTGACCTCTATTTTATCAAGTTGAATAACCTTTTTATTGGTCTAGACTGGGTTTAAACCTAACTTCTTGCAAAAGGAAAATGGCATGACATTACCAGAAGCACTTGAATCCAAAAGACAATTATGCAATTCTTTCAAAAAATTATTAAACTTAAAAGGAATTGAGGAGTCCCTACCTTGTTTTTGTATAATGTTGCATTATGTTATTGGCTGGTGTCACCTTGGTCTTCCCTTTTGACTTGTCTGCTTCCTCCAAATCCCTCATCACTATGTCCCATTGGGCATGACACCATCTCAAAATTTCAAAGAATGACAAAGATGTTTTTTGTTTCTACATCTTAGAAACAACATCAAATTCCATACTATTATTCACATTATACTTGGGAACAAAAGATGAATTAACTTTTCTCTGGAATTCTGATGGACCCTTTGGTGGTGGAGGATTATTTTCATCATTTTGATTTGGGGGAACCATGTGATTGGGTGGAGCTGATGTAGTAAATGGACCCTTATTTTGACTTCTTAGAAAATGTTCCCCCTTTGTCTAAAAGGCTTGAGCATCATATACATCCTCTTCTAACCCATTTTCATCTTGCATTGGGAAATAAGGTTCTTCATCAAAAATCTCATAAGCCATGGCAATATCCACCAAACCATCTCCTTTGCTAGAGTTTCCCTGAAATGTATGAGCATCTGCCTATGCCATCTTAACAACTTTCTCCATCTTAGGACAATTAACTTCGAAATGGGCAATAGTGTCATGTAGTCTACACTAGTTTGTCATAAAATTGAGGTCAACCACATTTGTAGTGTGTGGCTTGTCGTCACTAGCCTGATAGTTATGGGAAACTCCCTTGTTATTTGGTCTTGTGTTCCATTGTCTATTATTATTGGACCTTTGATTATACGCACTATTCTGGTTTTGGTAACCCTAATTGGGAAAATTTTGATCATGGAAGTTTCTTTGGTTATTGTTGTTAATCTGATTAGAGTAATTAACTTGGATAGAATAATTACCATGATTAGAATAGCTGTGGCCATGGCTTGAAGAGGGATTGAGTTTAAGTTGACCCATATCATTGGTGACTTGTGACAAGGTCTTCTTTGGAGTCTCCACCTCATTGGTAAGTTGAACAGTTTGTTCATTCTCAACACTCTTTACAACAGGTGGCTGACTAGTAGGGTTTGACCCTCCAACTTGATTATGATGACTTTGTGGTTGTTGGGAAGGATCAAGAGCCCCATTAGTGAAGAATGGAAGGGGAGATGGAGCTTGAAATTTAGCCATGGGCCCATATTAGGAATAAGAAATCCCTGGGACTGTATTAAATAAAGGGGTTGGATTGGGAATTTGATACCCTATGTGAGGGAAAACTCCCCCTAGGTTCTTTGATTGAGAGCTGATTTACTATTGAAACTTGATGGCTAAATGATAGAATTTTGAAAAATAATAAATATCTATGGGTTGGCAAGTTCTTTGTAAGAACAACCCAATAAAAGGGTCCATGGCCCTCAAATATGCCTAAATGGCACTATTCTCAACAACTAGGTAGGGATCCTACAACCTTTGATACATTCTTTGAAACCTTGTATTGAACAAAGGAAATGGTTCATGGGGTTCCTTCCTGATAGTGTCAAATTGGTGGAAAAAAATAGGTTATGGGGTTCCTTCTTGATAGTGGAAAATTGGTGGAACAAAATAGCTAGGTCTACATAGACCTAGAATTAGTGAATAAAGGCATTTTCCAAGTTAGTCCAACTTAGAATAGACCCTTGTGGTAAATTCAAGTACCAATTATATGCCATGTCTCCCAAAGAATGATGAAACAACCTGCACACTACATCATGGTGAGCTATTTGAGCTTGAGTACAAGCATCCTTGAATGCATTTATGTGCTCTTCAACACTTCTTGACTCCCCATGAATGTACTTAGGACAAAATTTCTCAAGGTTTTTGGGCATGTTATGTATGCCTCTAGGAATAGTCCCTAATGGAGAGGGATTATTCACAAAGAAAGCCATTGGTGGTGGTGGTGGAAGTGGTTGAGCTAGCTATGGGATGGGTTGATTTGGTTGTCAAGGTGGTGGAGGTGGATTTGGTGGCCAAGGTGGTGGATTCAATGGTACTGACTGAGGTAATGGTGGGAATCTAGGTGGAGTGAGTGGGGCTGATAATGGTAATAATATCAGAACTCTATGAGATTTGGGTCTATTTGGGGTCTTGAGTTCAATTGAGGGTGGTGGATTCTCAGTGGATCTAAGAACTCTATAGAACCTCTCTGGTGAGAAGGACCCAATTCAATCTAGTTTTCTACCTTGGCCCTCCTAGTGTCAGTTCTGTTGATATGCCAAGTTGAAACACAACATGCATGTAAGATATAAACACCTCACCTCTCTTGAAAAATACAATCAATGGTTAAACCGATCACCTTCCAAGGTCCTTGATGTTGGTTCACAATGATACTATTTTGCAAAGTGGTCAATATAGCTACAATATACAAAGGGGCCTACTGGTAAGAAGGATACAAACTGAATTCCATAAAGAGATCTAAAATTTGAGGGTTTTAAATAAATTGAAAAAGATAGATTAGACCTTTAGAAAAGTAAATTATAAATGTAAACCCATTTAAATCCAGAAATATACTCAAACAATGAGTTTATTCCTAATCCACCAAAACCATAACATGATGCAATCCATAGTATTAACTATACCATTACATACATCGATAGTGCAAATACCATAAGATTAACCATTCATGAGACTTTATTCAAAATCCAAAACATATTACCCACTCATTATTCAAATCAATGGATCAATAGACATAGACATACCACATTTATAGACAACTCAATAAAATAGTTAGAAATATGAATTCTCCTATTGATATTGCATCAAATAAGAACCATTTGTGAATAGAAAAATTCATTGGCACACGAATTACCATAGTTCATTAACATCATCATTTAACTACAAACTTTTGAAAATAAATTGAAATTGCATAAAATTGTAAGAAAAGAGTATTAGAGTATCTTGCTTAAAACTTGAAAACTTAAAACTATCAGTTGTCACTACTATCTTTCCCTATAAGGTGGCTAATCTAACTTCATCTAGCTAACCTTTACAATTTCTTTCAAAGTTTTATTTATAGCACTGAAGACCTAAACAACTAGATGCCACTTAAGGCTACAAAACATGAGATCCAAAGTCCTATGAAGGCGACCAAGCAAAGATAAGAAATTCTCCATGATTTCCTACTTTTGACAGGAGCCCTCCCATTATACAAAATCTGCCTGAGGAAGAGGGATGAGTTATAAGGAACCTAAGGTTGAAGTTTTCTTTAAATAGTTGAAGAATAGAGAAGATGTTTGCTCTGTTGACCAAGTTTTCAGGTGCCCAATTGGAAGGAACATTCTTGTGCCACCTCACCCCCTCACATTCTGCTCTTGGATGTACTCATCATAGGTAGTGAGCACTTGTTGAAGTACAACTCTATCAGGGCCATCTACCCAACTATCCTTAGACTTAATTAGTTTTACCTTTGTAGAGGAAATTTAATGCATATCTCTTAGTTTGATCAATTCCCTTTGGGTAGCCCTTGCTTCATCTTTAATGTCCATGAGTCTGTCTAGCAGGAAGTCCTCATGATCATCTTCTTTTTGTATTACCTCCTAAAACCTATTGTTCCACTTCTCCTTTAATTTATCAAGGGGTAAACCTTCCTCCATAGGTATATCAACATTGGACAAAATGCCAATAACTACTTCCAGTTCATCAACCTATTCATTCAAATCCTTGCCAACTAGTTAATGATGACATATAAGAATGCATCATTAAATCTTCTAAAGTCAGCTCAAAAGTTTGCAAAGTCAACTGATCATAATGGTCCCACACCTTCTTCTATTGAGGAGCTTCTCCTAGTATTCCAACTGCATTTAGACTAGGGAAAATTCCCCTTCTTGTTGCTGCATATATCACATAAGAAGTCATGAAGAATGACTTGGTTTCCCTTACTTTGAGAATTTGATTGTGTAGGTATTCTGATATAATCATAGGCCATTCAAATTATTTCCTACCATCTAGAATGGTTTAAATGAATGGAAACATCCATTCCTTGAATTGTGAGGCATCCCTTTTCCCAAATACCCTAGACAACATCATAATTATATCCCCGATCTCCTTAGTGAAATATGATCTTTTGGGCTGATTAGGAAGCTTAAGTAGGGATTTCTTCTCCACCCTCATCCATTTTTATTCATATGTGACCTGTTATCCTCCTTCTTGTTACTATCTAGAAACAATGCTTCTGACTCATTTAACTATTTAGGATTCTATGGTGTGGGTGCATTAAACATAAACCTTATCATTTGAGGAGTAAGGTCAATGATAATGTTTCCCTACAAATCCAAACATTGTCTAGTTACTTGATTATATGCCTCTACTATAGTTAGTATCAATTCAGGACATTGAATTGACAAGGGAAAGACAAAAACATGTGCTAAACTAGATTGTAAAATCCTTTCTATCCTTCTTGTTGCATGTTCCATAAATGTTTCTTCAAGAAACTCTTCAAAGTTGAATGCACCAAAATTGGTATCTGTGATGTCTGCCAAATCCAAATCCACCTTGCTAGCAATAAGAGTTGGTCTCTTATGCTTATATATCAAAGTATATGGAAATTGTCCCACTTTTATTTTCTTGGGCTTGGCCCCCTACCTCAAACTTTCTATAGGTTGGCTCCTTTGTGAAGCTTCCACCGAGGCTCCTGACATCTTCTATTCTTATAATACAACTCTGAATCATATCATCAAAAGCATGAAAATCATTACACCATACCTTACATTTTCATACCATTCTCCATCCCTTCTTATACTTAGCCAAATTTTATATTCACTAGAGGTGGAGACAAGGAAGAATTAGGAACAAGAAGACTTTTAACAATGGCGAGATTGGGACCAAAACCAGAACAAAACCAGAACCAAGATTGGAATGGAAACCAAACAAAGGACCAATTGATAGTTTCAAGTTTGACTCCCACCTCGGTTTTGATTCCACCAAAGAACAAGAGCATAGACCTGAATTAACACTCACCAGAAGCATAATCAAAATAAGACCAAAATTAGGATTGGAATGGAACCCAAAACCAAATCCAATCAATGGTTCCAAATTAATTTCCCACTCTCGATCCACTTCCACCAAGGAATAAAAGGATGTAGACCAAATTAACTTATAGTGGAGGCAAGATCATTTTGGGATCTGAACTCTGATGAAAAGCACCTTGGAACGAGTCAGATTTGGATTCAGCTCCTCCAATTTACCATTCATGCCAAGCAATTTTGAACAAGTGGTCATATGAGCTTAAGACTCGAGTCAGATGAAATCATGGAAAATATTAATTAAGGGGATTAAACTCACCCATGACAGAATATGACCAGATTCAAACTTCAAAAGCATGATATTGTATGTTCAAATGCACAAAACCCTAGTTTGTACGAGGTGTCGACTTACAAAAATTAGGGCATCAAAACCCTATCATTAAAACCATTAACTCAACATGAAAATAAGATTAGAAGGATCATTTAACAAATTAAAATAATTTAAAGCTCAAAAGATCCTTCCAAACGAAACCCTAGTTGAACTAGGGCATGATAGTACAAATGAAACCATCAAACATGAAAACAACAACAAAACCAAGAAGAAACAAACAAAACAGACAACAAACCAAAAAAGACAAAAGGAAAATGGAAATAAACAACAAAAAACAAGAAACAAACAAAAAAACCAAGAACAAGTGAAAATTCATGAGAGAAAGTCTCATGAATGAGCAAAGAACACACAAATGATAGAGAAGAAACAATACAAACGTAGCAGGAAAAGAAAGCAAAATGCCTAACTTTAAATGCTCCAAGGAAATGTTGAATTTTGATAATAAATCGCTCCCCACTACACACACATGATCGAATTACTCTCCTCTTGAGTTCTCTATAGTTGAGAGATGTAAAAACACTTTAGATAATACTTATGAGGAATAAAAAACTTGATTAAGGTTTAAAAACCCATTTCACACATGTGAGAAGTGGCAATGAATGCCATTAATGTGGTTGGTTGGGGGTGGAGTCAAAGACGCAAGTGTGTATTCAACCAACAATGTAAATTCAAGGTAGGGTAGAAGTGAAAGCAGAGCTGAAGAAAAACATGAAACTTAAGACAAGTTTCACATCCCATTCTAGATCTGATTCCAGTCTCACAAGGAAGGGACAAGACAATAAAGGGAAGTGGGGGCAGAGTTGGAACTAAAACAAAACCCAAAACTTTTACAAATTTCCTAGTTTGGTTCCTATCCTGGTTTTGGTTCCACAACAAGCACCAACAAAAAACAAAAAAAACACAAATGCAAATGGGGTCAGAATGAAAAATGATCCTGGGTGATACACAATGAGAACAAGGTCAGAACCAAAACTAGACTCAAAACTTTCACTAAGTTCCTAGTTAGGTTTCCATCCAGCTCCGCTTCTGACAACAAGCAAGAAAATGAAAGGAAAAGGAAAAAAAAAAGAAGACCTAAGGGAGAAAACCAACCCCAAAGTCCAAACACACAAGGGGTGGAGCTAGAACCGAAACAAAAATTGGACCGAGAACTTTGTAAAAGGTTCTAAGTTCAATGCCATCCCGCATTCCGAACCACCCAAAACAAAGGAAACAACACCCTAGGAGGAAAAATAAAAACTCCTAAGGACCAAACCAAAACACCAAGGACAAACAAAAGCAACAAGGACCCATTTTAACCAAAAATAAAATGGGGTGGTTATGCAAGGCATAACAATGCCCACCTATCGTCGAGCATATAGAACAACCCCGGTGTTTAGGGAATTGGTTGGCAATAGGTCTCCTACTCTCACCCCAACTTTGAACCCCTTAGTGGATCAAGTTGTCATTGCTTCCTAAAAGGAAGCAATTGACAATGTAGGGGTGATCCCATAATAGTGGTTTACAATTTTTGGCCAAACTAGACACCGAAATTATTTTTTTAAATAAATCTTCACATTCGGGCACCTATAGCGGCTAAACCATGAGGAATTTGAAGATGATACAAACTAGAGTCTTGTCATATTTTGTCTATAGATTCTAAAAATATTTTTTTCAAAATTTTTGGAATCAGATTGCACTTCTTTTTCCATCTCCCACAAAAACTAGTTTTTTTCAAAAAACAACATTTTTAAAAAGTGATGCACACTATATAACGCATAATTTTTTTCTGTGAAGGATAAAATTCTAATTCTTTGAATTTAGATTAGTAACTATGATATCCAGTGCTTCCAATTGGTTAGATAGTTTTTTATTGAATATTTTTTTTTATTCAAGTTTCGAAGTCAAACCAATTACAATTCAAACATAGTGCGATCATATAACGTGCAACTTTTTTTGTATATATCAAAATTCAATTTTTTTTTGTTGGATCAAGGACTTCAATATCTGGTGCACTCATATTTTTCAATTTTTTTTTATAATCTCCTATTTTTCCACATGTGCAGAGACCTTCATTTTCGATGAAAAACCTATGTTTAATAAAACTAAAAAATACATAATAAAACCAAAACATATTAAAATTATATTTGTTGGATAGCTCATTTTGAGGACTACCTGATTCGAGTTAGGTTTGTGAAGACTCCTCCATTTTCATCCTCAACCCAAGCTTCGAAGCGTAAAAAATTAGGTTTTTTTGTGTTTTAGAGAGAGAATGAGGAATAAGGGGGGTTCGAGCAAACCACCCTTCAATGTCCATTTCCTTTTATTTTTTTGGGCGAGAAATGTGGGCCCAATAATTAATGGGTTCACTCAAACCATAGTTCGGGCAAACCCCTTTTGGGTTCAATCATACTTTTAGGTTCATTCAAACCCCTAAAACCAATTTTTTTTCCATGGGGTCATTTTTTCTCAATTTATGCTTCATCAAATTGTAAACCACTATTGTGGCTTCACCCATACGTGACATTGTAGCTGCCACCACTAGGATATCTACTAATCATATGGGTCATTATTTGATGTCTAAACATTCACGATCCACACCATTTGTAGCATAGCATAGAAGCATGGATCATTTTATAGCAGCGGGCATCCCTACACCCACACAACTTGAAAAACTTACATGAGATATGGCACGTAGGACTATACATTGTTTGGCTGAGGACCTCTTGGAGGCATATTCCTTCATTGCATCAAAATATGGGATCACTATAGAGAAAGTCAAAGGTCATTTTTTTTTAGGAGTTCATTCACATCTAGGATCCCATCACTCTCAGCCCAACACTAGTGCACATTAGGATCCACCTATAGATCATTGAACTGTTGCATAGAATATGGGTTTTATGGATTTGTTGAATGGTCTTGGTTTGTTATCGCCGATGCCATCTTAGCTGTATATTCCCCTTCACTCATCATTTATGACACAACATGCGACATATCAGATGGATGTAGATATTGACTCGTTGCTTGAGCATTTGGTAGATTTGGTGGAGACTGCCATTGGAGAGGACTTAGATCATCCGATACCAAATGATGTGCATGTATGTGCATGTTTCAATTCTTTTTTTAATTATTTTTAAATTTTAGTTTTAAATAGATATTCATGTAATATATATGTATATATATTGTAGATGGACATACCTCATGTTACTCCTAGCCTTGGTTCAGATTGTGTATGTCGACGTGACTTTGTGGATGATTCTGCTGCTAGTGGACATGTGAGTTTTAAATTTTTATATATACATGTGTATATGTACATGCATATGTATGCATAGATCTAGATAGGTATTTAAAAATACATATACATTCTTAAATAAATTTCATAAAATTTATAATATATTATATGTGTTTAACACATTGTGTACACAATTTTGTCTATAGGGCTTGACACATCCATTAGAGCAGGGTTCTCATTCAAATGATCGTTCGACTAGGAGTCAAAATTCATCTTAGGCCCTGCACTAGATTTAATATCTCTAGTATATTTTCTTATATGATGATCTCTAGTACATCTTCTTATATGATATACATACAATAGGAGTTGACATTTGATGATCTCTACTACATTTTCTTATATGATAGACACACATTTTCTTATGTTTATATGTTTATTTTCATTCAATTTGTATGTGCATGTCCTAGATTTTCTTATAATTTTTATGTTTATGTTCATCTATCTACATGTACATGTGTATTCTTATGTTTAAATGTTTATACATTAATCTACATGCACATACATGTACATGTTTAGTACACTCAAGAGTGTTTATACAATCTATGTTTATATGTTTATTTTCATTCAATCTACGTGCATGTACCTCTTTGCTTATAACATTTTTATGTTTATACATTGAATCTATCTAAATGTACATGTGTTTGCTTATGTTTAAATGTTTATACATTAATAGATATGGGTATGTGCAAGATCATCATGGAAAAAATAGGCCCTTAAGTGGCGAACAATTTAGAAAAATTAGAGTTAAGAAACTTCACGTAAAAATTTGAATAAGTTATCTATATTATTTAAAAAATATGTAAGAATATAATTTTTAGCAAATTGAATGTAGTTTCTAAACTACTAGGTTTATTTAAAAAAAAAAATCTATTTGGTGAAAATTTGAAATTTTAATGGAGTAGTACTTAAATTTCAGGTAAGAAATAAGTAGGTGTCTGTCTGACCACCCTAACCACAATAAAATGATAATATTTTTTTATAAGATTTTAGATATAAGTAGAGAACTCTTGTCCCAATGTGATGCATATTTTTTTATAAATTTTTTCCAAGTAAATAATTAATTATGATTTTTTAATTACAACTTTTAAAAAATATAAAAACTTGTATGTCTGACCACCTTAACTTGGTCAACACTTCATGAAATTATTATTATTTTTTAATCCTATAGTATGCAAAACATAGAATGTGACACATGTTTCGGATTCAAAAAATGTGATACCATTTGCAAGCTATAGATTTATTTCAATCAACCTATCAATCAAGACTTTATTCATAATTCAAATAGAAAATGGAGAATAATTATTTATTAAATTCAAAGTAAAGCATAATTTATATTGGTGGAAGGCTAAGAATCTCCTTTAAAAGCCCTTTTCATTTCATCAATTTTGGGTAAAAAAATGTTGTCAGCCACATGGGCCATCATATCACTTACATATTACCACTTTTTGGCCCATCATGATCCTGCACATACCCATACATGTGTACATATACATGCTTACACTCAATAACGTGTTTATATACAAATTTTAAATCTATATTTAGAGAACTCATGCTCACGTATTTATGATTTATATATGTTAAACACATGTTAAATGTGCATTAAATACATTAAATGTACATACACATATGTAGTTCTACACATGTACATATACACATGTAATGTTATAAAATTTGAATATAATTGAAGGTGAATTTGATCTCGAACCCTTGGCCAAAACATAGATACATTAATAGATATATGTGTACATGTACATGTTTACACTCAATAATGTGTTTATACAAATTTTAAATCTATATTTAGAGAACTCATGAGCTCACGTATTGTTGACCAATATATGTTAAACACATGTTAAATGTGCATTAAATACATTAAATGTAGGTACACATATGGGTATGTGTAGGATCATGATGGGCCAAAAAGTGGTGATATGATGGGTATGTATAGGGTATGTGGTTGACGACTTTGTTTTTACCCAAAATTGATGAAACAAAAAAGGTTTTTAAAGGAGATTCTCAGCTTTCTACCAATATATATTATGCTTTACTTTGAATTTAATAAATAATTATTATTCATTTTCTATTTGAATTACGACTAAAGTCCTAATTGATAGGCTAATTGAAAAACATATATATTTTTCAAATGGTATCACATTTTTTAATCTGTAACATGTCTCCCATTCTATGCTTCACATACTATAGGATTAAAAAATCAATTTCATGAAGTTTTGACCAAGTTAAGGTGCTCAAACATATGAGTTTTTATACTGTTTAAAAGTTGTAATAAAAAAATTATAATTAATTATTTACTTGGAAAAAATTATAAAATAATATGCATCACATCGGGACATGAGTCCTCTACTTATATCTAAAATATTATAAAAAAATATTATCATTTTATTGTGGTTAGGGTGGTCAGACAAACACCTACTTATTTTTTCCCTGAAATTTAAGTATTATTGCATGAAATTTCAAATCTTTTACCAAATAGATTTAAAAACCTAGTAGTTTAGAAACTACATTCAATTTGCTACAGATTCTATTCTTACATATTTTTGAAATAATATAGATAATTTATTCAAATTTTTACGTCGAGATGCCCAACTCTAATTTTTTTGAATTTTTCGTCACTTAAGGGCCTGTTTTTTCCATGATGATCATGCACATACCTATATGTAGTTCTACACATGCACATGTACACATGTAATGTTATAAAATTTGAATATAATTGAACTTGTGAATTTGACTCGAACCTTTTGCTGACGAATGCATTTTAATTTTATTTTTTTTGCCATATACATATAAATACAAACTTAGTTTTCATTATTCCATATCAAATTGCAAGATTAATTCACATTTATATCACTTGTAGAGTAGATTTTGGAGAAGACATTTTTTCACATTTATCAAGGAGGCATATTTTGGAGGAGAAGAGATTTTAGAATTTTTATCAAGGAGGGCAGATTTTGGAGAAGAGAACTTTGCATTTTTATCAATCAAGGCAAATATTGGAGAAGATAAATTTGCATTTTTATCAATCAAGGAAAATTTTGGAGGAGAATTTACCTTTGGTAGAGGATTTTTTTTGAGTCATCTTTAACTTGAAGAAAAAAATAGGACAACAAATAAAAAGATAAAATAAGGCTCAACGAAAATTGCCAAAAGAAGAAGAACAAAAGAGGTGTGAACAAAACTTGTCAAATTATCATAGAAAGAAACAGGGTACATGCTTATTTCTTCTCTCTCTCTCTCTCTCCTATGTGTGTTTAGGCTTTTATTAACACCTCAATTTTTTCCTTATAATTCTATTTCCAATTATGAAAACCATGTTAGATAACTTGGAAACTTTAATACTAAAAAATAGTCATCTTGCATAGACATTACCATAACTTGATTTTATTTATTCAACTCCACTTAAATAGCTCATAGTATCTCATTTTCTTTTCTTGCATGTAAATTCATGTATCCAATTTCCAAAACCTAGTGACTTTGAAAATTCATTTTTCCATTAAATCCTTAAATTGAATCCATTTCCAATTGTATTTGTTCCATGAAATTCTGAAGTTCAAGAATCAAGATTGAAGTTATTTGAATGTTATACTCCACTTATAGAATTTGTTAGAATTGTGAAACAAGCACAAAACCATGATCCACAAGATCAAACAAAAAACAAATACACCTTCCATGCAAGAGATCTGCAAACAAATATGTGTAATATTCTTCAACAAGAAAAAATTACAGAAGAGAGAAACTTTCAAGAAGATATGAAAGCAATAGGTATTCTCCCATGAATAATTACAATGATGGTTGAATGATTATAAGAGAAAATCCCTAAATGAGAAAGGGATTAGATCATGAAAAGTGTCAACATCACATGAGATGTGACATAATGATCTAATATTAACTCAACTAATAAAGTATTCCTAAGTTTAGCTTAAGTGTGTGAGAATAAATTAGACTAATAATCAATTAAAGATTAATTAATTATTAGCTAATGAAAGATAAATATAACACCCCCTTAAGATGAGCTTAGGGAGTAGCTAAAAACCCTAAAAATAATGCATGATGGGTCTTGACAAACAAGGCCAAGAAAGGCACCCATGTACAAAAAGAAGATCTCTATAATGTGGAGAAGTAGAGAAAACCTCATAGGAAAAAATCCACTCCAAGAAGAGATCAAAGGTGATTAAAGGACTAAAAAGCCTCCAAATCAAGGTGTGAAGGACTGAGAAGCCTCCAACCAAACAAATTCCTAAAAAAATAACATGTAGAACATCACTGAAGCATGAAGAAGCTACAAACACTGTTGAAGAATGACTATTGAAATATTGAAAGAAGAACCTCCTCTGAAACATATGATGATCATGGTCAAGAAGAAAAGAATATTTATGAGTTCCCCCAACGACCCTACTCGAATCAGATGGAAAACAAAGGAAAACACTTAGAACTCAAAGATACAAATGTAAAAGGTACCAAAAGTCTGAAGAACTAATCATGAGAAAATGGAAGGTCACCTCTAGAAATAGGAATGAAGAGTTTCCATATGGTAAGTGCTCCATCTCACCAAAATTCATGGGTAACTAGCTACTACATCCACCTAGTACATAGGAACAAATAGTATATACATAGCTCACTCCAATACAAAACCAAGGAAGCATTAGCACCAATAGTAGAAACCCCCCATAATGCTGAAAAGGGAGAGACATGATAGGTGCATTGAAACTAAATACCAGAATGTAGTGCATGAGAAAGAACCAAGAACATCTGAAGGTGCAATCATGAAAGTACTAGAAGATAGAAAGGATGTGAAAATAAAAGTCACATACGCATGAGAAAGGTATGAAGGTAAACAAAGGAAAAAATAAAACCCCATAGAAATTTATATCATAGTGTGAGTACAAGGCATAAA
The DNA here is from genome assembly GCA_007258455.2 of Sequoia sempervirens. NCBI lineage: Eukaryota > Viridiplantae > Streptophyta > Pinopsida > Cupressales > Cupressaceae > Sequoia > Sequoia sempervirens. The sequence goes on along the minus strand of VDFB02000002.1, from coordinate 99,103,251 downwards.
GTGATAAATACTACACATACAAAGCTGAGACACTTCTATCAGTGTGTTTACAAATGATAAATACATGCAATGTGAGTCCATAAGGTCTAAAAAAAGACAAAATGAGAAGAAGGATTTATGGAAAAGAAATAAAATATAGAAACCACTTGCACTACTATGAAGATCTCAGAAATAACTTTCTGATGATATCTTGTTTGCTCATTTTCAACATCATATGCAAAAGTTATGCCAAAAACATTAAAGGAAACCTTAGAAGAGAAGATCTAACTTTGACTAGAACTAATAGGTACTCGAGAAAAAGTCTTCAAAAATTACCTAGACTACTGGAAAGTACTCTGAATCCTCTTTCTGATGATATCTCGTTTGTCCGATTTTGACATCGTAGGCAAAAGTTATGGCCTCTAGAAGAAAACAACTCCAAAAGAGGAAAAAAGCCAGTCACTACATTAAATTTGATGGCCAAATGACCGTTGCAGAAAAACAGGGAGCCTAAAATTGAAGGCTAAATGGTCATCGCCGCATTTGTATAATTTGGCTTATTTTACATTTTTTTTTTAAATAATAAAAAATTTACATATGAATTTTTTTTAATAATTTAAAAAAAAATTATTTTGGGTGGGAGCACGTGGGCCACCCCCATCTCCCCTCATTAAGGTGTAGGTACACTTGCACACACTGTGTAGGTACAACCTGCATAGTACCCCGTGCAGGTCTTGAGCAGGGGTACCTTACCTTCTTTTATTTTTTTGTTTTAAAAAACAAAACTTTTAAAAAGCTTTTTTTTTTAAAAAGAGGGGTAAAATTTTTATTGAAATTTAGAAACCAGCATTACATCCAAGCAAAGGGCACAAGCCCCAAAAGTACAACAAACACCAAGAGGCCTAGAAGCCAAATCAGTCAACACCCCCACTGTCCTCAACAAGAACCCTCTCCAACTCCAGACTAAGCTCTTGTGGAATCTGCACCCAATCATCAATCCTCCAATCCTCCAGATGCTTAGAGGCCCACTTGGCCAAACAATCAGCAATCCTATTCCATTCACGCGGAATATGGAAAAAAGACACTCTTTCCATGAGATTACCGATCTGCAAAATCTGTTGCACCATCACAGCCAGCTGCCAGTTCACATCCGACATCCTCCCTTGATTGAGAAAATTAATCAGAACCCGAGAGTCAGATTCACAGATAACGCTACGCCACCCCCTCTTGTAGGCCCTCTCCAAGGCAAGGAGAATTTCCCATCCTTCCATAAGGTTGATAGTCTGAGTCCCCTTATGAATGGAAAAGAGGAAGACCACAAAACCAGAAGAATCCCTACCCACCCCACCAACTCCAGCAGGACCAGGATTACCCCTGGAAGAGCCATCAGTATTAACCTTCAAAGTACCTGTAGGGGAGGCTGCCATCTCCCCTGTCGCTGGACACGCTGCCCCACCCACCTACCTTTTTGGCAATATGACGCAACAAGGGATAACCCTTGGATACCCAACCTGGCCACCAACTCTGCATCCTTCTTCTCAAGCGGAAACTCCACCACCCCTTTGGCTTGAATAGTCTTCTGAATCATCCCAAGAACTCTGAACCACACTTGTTGAACCTGCAAAAGTTCCCCTCTGAAAATCCTCCTATTCCTTTCTAGACAAACCTGCCACAACAAGAAGATAGGCCCAGTGTGCCAGGCATCCTGCAAGAAAGAGGCCATCGAGGGAGGTCTGCCCAAGCTATTCCAAAAATCCACAAGGGAGGAGGCATGAACACAGGGGCCCTGCCACACACTCCACCAAGAGTGCCAGAGCTGAAAGGAGAACGGGCATCGAAAGAAAAGATGAGAGGAGTCCTCAATACCATTCCCACATAGCACACACTTAGATGGTCCCTGAAACCCACGCTTCTGGATATTATCCCAAGTTGAACACCTGTTCCAAGCAAGGATCCAAGCAAAGCAATTACACTTTGGCCAAGAAAACTTATTCCAAACCTACTTCCACCAAGGAACCTTTGCCCCCTCAATCCTTTGAGCAAGCAACCTCTGATATCCCAAAGCAACTGTGTAATACCCTTTTGGATTAGGAGACCATGCTAGAATATCCCTGTCCCTAAGGGGATTGCACAGTTTGCTCAAAAGAATATTATGCAAAGTCCTACAATCTTCTTCCATACCAATTACCGACCACTCCTTGGGAGTTTTCCACCGAGCACTCACAAGCTGGCCCTAAAAGAAAGCACCTTAAAATCACTAACCCTCGTCCAACCAGCTTCACCAAAACACCTACTCAGGGCTGCCAAATCAGGGAACTGAATGAGAATGGGAGGATGGCCATCCCAAGAATCATACCAAAACTGAACCTCTATCCCACGTCGACAGATCCAAAATAAACCATCCTTGATGAGAGCTACTCCCTTCTTAAGGGTAGCCAAAATAGCCGATCCCTTACCAACCAAGGAGTAATGGGGGATATCTTCCCCAGGAGCACCCTGCAAATACTTGTAGGCCAGGATCCTGGCCCAAATCCCATCCTTCTCCATGCACCATCTCTAATAAAGTTTTTCCGCCAAAGCCGTCCCAGCCAATGCGGCTTGCCTCAATCCCAACCCACCATACTACTTAGGGAAACAAACCATATCCCATCTAACCAGACTCCACTTGGAAGACAACAGACTACCTGCCCATAAAAAATTTCTAGCCAAAGAGTCCAACTCAAAAACAAAACCCTTCGAGGCCACTTGGAGCATACCCCGATAAATGGGGAGGGCCTGGACCACGGACTTTAGCAACTGAACCTGCCCAACAAAGGATAACCAATGGTTAGTCCAATGAGTAACTCGCAATCTAAAATTATCCAATATAGGCTGCCACAAATCCCTTGCCAATCTTCCAACCGCGATAGGAAGCCCAAGGTAAGATAGCGGAAGAGTCTCGACCTGAAAATGAAGAATCTGGGCAATTATCCTCTAGATAAGGGCAGGAATATTAAAGAAGTAGATGGAAGACTTTCCATCATTAATTGATTGACCTGACACCTCAAGATACATATCAAACACCCTCTGGATATTTGTTGCCTCCCGAATAGTGGCTACCCCCATCAAGGTAGTATCATCAACAAAATGCAAATGGGATTGAGGGGGTAAATCCCCTCCCCACCTCCATCCCTGAATAAGGCCCAGCCCCACATGTCTTCTCAGAAGGCGCCCCAAGCCTTCCACAAGTAGAATAAACAAATAAGGGGAGAGAGGATCACCTTGCCTAATTCCCCGAGAAGCGCCAAACAACTCAGAATGCTCCCCATTAGTTAAGACAAAGAAAGAAACTGACGTGACACAACTCATGACCCATTGAATCCACTCCGCCCCAAATCCGAAAGTAACCAGGATCTTCTCAAGAAAAGACCATATAACTCTATCGTAAGCCTTTGCCATATCAAGTTTGATAAACATAGCCTTATCTCAAGAATTGGCCATAGAATGGATAGTCTCAGTAGCTATAACAATCCCATCGAGAATCTGTCTACCCTCCACAAAACCACTTTGATCCTCCGAAATGAGCAAATGCAGCCACTTTTTCAACCTATTAGCAATGAGCTTTGAAATTATCTTGTACACCACATTGCAGAGGGCTATAGGTTGAAATCGGTTCAACCTATCTGCCCCTTCACACTTGGGAATAAGCGCAAGAAAAGTAGAATTCAGGGCCTTTAACATTTTCTTATTCCACTGCGACTCCCTGACCACCTCAAGTAAATCAAGTTTGATGATCTCCCAAAACTCTTGGAAGAATTCCGTCGGGAAGCCATCCAGGCCAAGGGCTTTTCCTTTCTTCATCTGAAAAACTATCCCCTCCAACTCCTCAAGGGTGACCTCACCCATAAGATCCGCCATCATCTCCCTAGACACCAACTGAGGGATACAAGAGAGAACCTGAACTTCCTCAACTGAACTCCCTTGTAGATCCTCTCTAAACAAGGAGACAAAATAATGGACAGCTTCATCTGAAATGCTCTGAACAGGAATAGAATTACCATCCCTATGCGCCTTAACAGAATTAAAGAAGAAAGCAGAATTTTTATCCCCCTCCTGCAACCAATCAATCTGAGCTTTTTGTTTCCAAAAAATCTCCTCCCTTAATTCCCATTCCTCCATCGCTTTCAAAGCCCTAGCTTCCTCCTGCAACAATCCTTCAGTCACCCCCTTCTCTCTAATCTCCCTCGTAACACCATCCAGCTTAGCTTGAGCATCAGACTTGGCCTTAAAAATATTTCCAAAACATTGCATGTTCCAACGCTTAAGCTTATAATTAACAAACTGAAGAAGCTTAGAAAAGACATACATTGTCGTGCCAAAAGAAGGTCTGCCCTCATGCCACCACTGAGCAACATAATCATGGAGATGAGGATCACGCAACCACATAAGCTAGAATTTGAAGGAGGGCATGTGAGGTCGCCCAACCGAAAGGATCATAAGTTTTATAGGCCAATGGTCTGAACCTCTCTAGTCCAGAATCTTCGAGCTAGATGTCCACCTATCGCCAACCCAAAAACAAGACACCAAAAATCTATCCAGACGCTCTGCGATGCAACTCTCCCCGGGCCTCCGATTGTTCCAAGTAAACTGACCATTATCGGGCTTGATATCAACAAGATTCAAAGCTGAAATATTGTCTTGGAACAAAAGAGTAGATGCCTCCAATCTCCTGGTACCACCACGTTTCTCAGCAATCTCAGTGATAGCATTAAAATCACCCCCAATAACCCACGGGAGGTAAGGATCCATACTTCGAATATAACGAATATTTGACCACAAAAGTTGCTTGGCCTGCATATCCATAGGCGTGCATAAATATTGGAAAAAAGAACCAACTCCCCAGATTCATAGCAAGAGGCCACCATAGAGATAGAGGATTTGAAGGACATCCACCACTAAGGGCAAATCTTCTAAGGGTTCCATAAGCAGGTCACCCCTCCAGATGAACCCTGTGCACCAATACATTGGCAATCCCTGCTCATCCAAAGTTTGGGTAGAAGACCCATCATACATTCCATAGAAAGCTTGGTCTCCTGCAAAAAGATAATATCAGGAGACTGACATCTAATTAAATTCCGAACAACTTTTTGTCTAGGGCCACTGTTCAAGCCCCTAACATTCCATGACAAAACAATCATTTGAAAGGGTTTGCGAAATGGGAATCCAAAGTCTTGACAGACCCTGAGTCCACCAGATTCTCCCCTATCAATTTAATCTTCTCCAAGTCCTTTTTCCTACCCAATTTAGCAACTTTCTCTGCCCCTCCTTTCTTAAGATCCTTTTGCAGTATACCCAAATGAGGAGAGGGCTTACTATTTTTTCCCCCCTCTGAGCTAGACCGTCATGCGGAATGAGACAGAACCTCACTATCCTTCACCACAACACTGCCTGAATCTTTCTGAGCTTCCAACTTAAGGTCAGAATCTAAGTGCACGATCCCATCCACCCTTGGATCAGGAGAGACCCTGGGATCAATCCCTCCCTGACTAGAGCCTCCACCAGCTAAAACTGCCTCCTGAAAGCCCAAACCCTCCACCTGAGGGTTTTCCTGTGCCAGCTCAACCAATTACCCCGGTTGATCAGAACCCAAAACTCCTTGATCCAAATCAACCAAGCCTGTATTTACTTCCTGTTGGCTAAGATCCTCCAAGACCTCGAATCTATTAAGAGTATCCTCAGCCTGCCTCTCTTTCATAGTTCTTTTATGCCCCTTATTCTTGTTCCGAGATCTAATAGGAATAAATCCCTCCTCCCCAATACCACTACTTTGAAAAGGGCCTTTGCCCTTGTCCACCCTCGGCAGGCTAGTGGAGGGTTGAGAAGAATTGGTCTCCAAAGGCTTGGCCGTTGGACATCTATGCAATAAGTGGCCATATTCATGACACAACCAACATCTAAATGGTAAAGTTTCATAATCAAGTTGTTGAATCCAAGTATAAGATCCTGCACAAACTTCTAGAGAGTTTGGCAAAGGTTTACTTAAATCAATTTCCACACAGAACCGAGAAAAATTCATTACCTTTCTGAATTGTGTCTGCTGTGAAGAGCCCACTGGCTTGCCGAGCATTGATGCAAGAAAATGAAAAACATCGTCATGCCAACATCCGACAGGAAGCCTTGGTAATCTAACCCAAACTGGAACTCTACTAGGAATCTCCTCTGCTGGATCGAAGCCTGCATGCCATGGCTTGATAAACAAGCCCACCTGATTGTAAAAATAAGGGCCTCCTTCAAAAACCTTGATCCTGTCTGACATGCAATCGAAGGTAACCATAAAATAGTTGTTTGCAAGCAGCCTAATCTCCATCTCACCTTCCGGCAACCATGTATGCTGAGCCCAAGCCTCCAAAAATTGCAACAAGATTTTTAACCCCAAAAACTTGCAGTATAGGGAGTGTCATGAGTAATACTCAATATCTTCCGCAAGCATCTCTATCGGGATCACCACATTTGGCCTCTCTTTGCACCTCTCCATACATCCATTAATCTTTGGCAGCCAAAACCCCCCAGAAGATCGCAACTCATTCTTCAGGTTCTAAGCAAATAAATTATTGTCGTAAATTTGGGATCCTTGAAGCAAAGGTTTCGGGCCGACAGCAGAACGAAAATCCAACTTAGTTCCTGCCCCAGATGATTCCCCTTGAGCCATAGGAAGAAGAAGAAAACCAAAGCAAGCCAATAAACCCTCGAACCCATGAGAGCCCAAGGCCCCACACCAAGGAATTCCAGCCACAAACCTCCACCAAAAAGGGTAGGTGCAAAGGCACACTCAAAAGAACAAGCAACAAAAGAAAAAACCCGACACCCAAAAAGAAAGAAACACAGCCACCGAGGGATGGCCGCACACAAGATACACCCCATGCCCAACACTCACAGCCCCACACGGGCCAAACAAGCAAAGAAGCCATCCCCCACCGGCAGCACCCAGAACAACCCCCAGCCACTAAACGCAGAAAGAAAGGGCAGGAGAAAACTAGACAGCGCCGGCCAAAACAGCACCCCAGCACACCAAAAACAAACAAGAAAGAAGGAAGGAAAGTATAGGAGACCACGCCCCAAAAGTAGAAACCTCCTCCCCATGGCGCACAAACAGAAAGAACCAGAAGCAAGCTAGGGCACGAGTGCCCTAGCTCGACCAACAAGTTTTAGAAATGCCATCCGATCTGAATAAGATTTCCCAAACAAGTTCCAACTTTTAAAAAGCTTTTAAAAGTTAAAGCTTTAAAGTTATTTTTTGATAATTGAAAAACTGCAAATATTTTGTAGATTTTTTTTTTTTTTAACGAAATTTACCTTGAGATGTGTGCAGGAGGTCATATGGGCCCCTGCTTGATAATTTTTTTTTGCCTCAAAATCTCTTGGCTCCAAAATTGACAAATTATATGGAAATAGGGGTTTTTGGGCCTTTTGAGTGCAATGGTGAGGTTTGTTTGGGCTCAAAATGCTCCAAAAAATTAGACACCCCCTGGATTAGGCAAAAAAGCCCTTTCTTCCAACCCTTATAGATCTAACAAACTGAAGCCAAATTTGACAAAACAAAGGTCAATCTTGACTATCCTGGTAGCTCTAGATTCAATGGAGAGGTCTAATTCATGCCAAAATACTTAAAGAAATTCCCACCTCCAAAATTTGCAAAAAAAGAGTGAAGGGGATTCAAATATGAAGCCTACAACCCTTGTTGAAGAAGAAAACCTTATAAATCAAGAAGGGGTTTGCTGAATCCATGTTTTGATACCATGCTAGAATTGTGAAACAAGCATAAAACCATGAGCCATAGGATCAAACAACAAACAAATACACCTTCCACACAAGAGATTTGCAAACAAATATGTGTAATATTGTTCAACAAGAAAAAGCTATAGAAGAGAGAAACTTTCAAAAAGATATGAAAGCTATAGATATTCTCTCGTGAATAATTACAATGAGGGTTGAATGCTTATAAGAGAAAAGTCCTAAATGAGAAAGGGATTAGATCATGACAAGTGTCCACATCATATACCTAAAACCAAAAAAAAAATAGGATGGAGTGCATGGGGCGGAGAAACACTGGTTGAAATCCTCTGCTTCTGATGGTGAGGAGGACTTTGATCCAGATGATGAAGTTGATGGCGGTGGGTTGGAGGAGGGTCGCTGGCGTAGGATTCTCTTTCTTGCATTGTCCCTTTGTTTTTTTCCTTTGGAGGCATAGGATGCCCCATTTTGTGCCTATCCTTCTCTACTTGGGCTTTTGGAGGCTCTATTTGTTTTTGCTTCAACATTGTTTCCTTTCTAGTTTCTTGTGGGCTGGGGTTGATCCTGGTTGCTGGTGTTGGTGAGGTTGGTGTCAGTGTTGGGGTTGTTGGGAGCCTTTTCTCCCTCTATGCCATGTTTGTGGATCGTAATGCAGGAGGTTGCTACGTTTTGGCTATCCCCATGGTTGTAATTTTTTGGATGGGAAAGATTGAGCTCTTCCTATTGTGGTGGGAGGAGGCACTCGGTGCCTGTGTTTGTTCCCTCTGGTTTTCTTGTGGCTACCTTCTCGATAGTAGGAGTGGTTGTGCATTGGCTGCTTTTTGGCTGGCTAGTTGTTGAATGGGTTTATCTTTAGTCTTATTTAGCGCAATAGGATGGATTGGAGGTTCTTAATGTTGGCCTATTCTCCTTCTTGCTTCCTCTTAGATGTCTTTCATCTCTTCCTTTTGTGCATTTGGAGGATCTCTTTTGGGGATTTTTTGAATGGGTTGGCTTCCTCTTGTTCCCTCTCTATGGATTGGTGGAGTCTCTCAGATAGTTGTGTGGAGTTTTGGCTCATCTCTGGCCTTGACTCGCATGTTGGGGTAGCTTGGTGCTTTTTGTTGTTGGGCCTTCTCCTTACTCTTGCCCTGGGTGGGCTCCCTTGTTCTGATGGAACTTGGTTTCTATTTCTCATTCGAAATCTGGTTCTTTGCTTTAGGTGGCTCATAGGCCTGTGTCTATGGAGTGGATGGTTGTGTTTTTTTCCCTTGTTTTCAGTGGGGTGTTTTGGATTGGTCTAAGTATCATTCTTTTTTTGCTGCCCCAGTTGTTGTCTTTAGCTAGGATTTCTACTGGCTTGCCCTCTTCAAAAGGGTTTTCTACTCACATTCTCTTTGAGGAGGTGATGGAACTGGAAATTTTGGATTTGAGGGCGTGGCTGAAGTTCTGCTAGCCATCTTTGGTGTGGTTGTCCCCTAGGCTATTGGGGTTGGGGTCTGTGACCTTCTTGTGGGATGAGCTATTTCATGATTATAGGTTGACGGCTTAGTGTGTGTGGTCTTGTATGAAGGCTCTAAAGTGGTGTTTAACAAAGGATGCTACAGATGTGTGTTGGGATACTATGGTGGCTTTCTCTTCTAGTCCTATGGAGGTGGACAGTTCTCCTATGGAGGTGGAGGTAGAGGGTGTTGGTGATTTCTGAATGTGGTAGCCTTGCTGTTTGTTTCATCCTTTCCTTGGATTCAAATTTGGCTTTCTAGTTTGATCAGTGGATTTGTGCCAAAGGGTTTGTTGAGCTTTCCATCTCCCCTATTGAGGTGGGTTTCTTGAATTTTCTCAAGTTTTTGTTGCAGATTATCTTTCTTGGCTTAGTGGTGTTTTCCATGAGTGCCTAGGTTGATGACACTTGGAAAATGTAATTTTTACTGAAGGTTCTTAGCTCTATGGTGTCTTCCATGAGCGGCTGGTTTGCTAATGCCTAGAAAATGCAGGTGGTTTATTTGTATCTCTATGGGTTTTTGATCCTGGGTAAAATCAGGTGGTCAATGTTGCTTTTGATTAGGGGGCTGATGGTGTCTTACACCATTATGCATATTATATTTCTTGGCTTAGGGGGGTCTTTTATGAGCAACAGGTTTTTTGATGCTTGGATGATGTAGGCAGGGTCTATGAATATCTAATTGGGTTTTTGGTCCTGGTTAAAACTAGGTTTTTTAAGGGTCTCAGGCCCTTGGTTGGTTGTATGATTCAGCATGTGTAGTCATGAGTTATCTTTAGTGGATGTTGTGGGCTGTTGTTGGTCTTTGACGCTTTTTAAATGCAGCTTGATTACCTTTGTTTTGGGTTTCAGGCCCCATCAAAACTCATTTTTTACCCTTAATCAAGACAAGTGTCAACATCACATGAGATGTGACATAATGATTGAATATTAACTCAACTAATAAATCATTCTTAAGTTTAGCTTAAGCGTGTGAATAAATTAGACTAATAATCAATTAAAGACTAACTAATTATTACCTAATGCAAGATAACTCTAACAACATCATGCCTCTCACTTTTTTTGCTTGCATACATAAAATCCACTTATATAGCATCATCTCTCACTTTCTTGCATAGACATTACTATAACCTCGAGAACCTCATTTTTCCTAAATTCCTTATCATCTATTTCCAATTGCATTTGTTCCATGGAATTCTTAAGTTCAATAATCTTGGATTTTATTTGTTCAACTCCACTTAAATAGCTCATAGTTTCTCACTTTCTTTCTTTGCATGTAAATTCAAACAACAAGCAAGAAGTTCTCAAGTTGAAGTCGACCCAAATCTAGATATTGGATCAAATGAATCCATTGAAGAACACATGGACCTTCAAGATAGGGAGGAGGCCCAAGTTCAAAAAATGCATGTTGGAGAGGGGTCAAGATCACTTCCTTCTACTGGTATGGATGAGCATATAAAACTAGCTAAAACTTCTCTCACTTTTTTTTCTTGCAAGTAAATTCATGTATCCAATTTCTAAAACCTAGTGACTTATGAAAATTTATTTTTCCATTTCCTTAAATTGAATCCATTTCCAATTGTATTTGTTCCATGGAAATTTTCATAAGTTCAAGAGTCAAGATTGATGTCTTTTGAAACTTCTACTCCATGTATAGTATCATGTCTCTCACTTTTCCTTCTTGCATACATAAACTCAACTTATATAGCATCATCTCTCACTTTCTTTGCAAAATATTTTGTGACATGTAGAAAGGGCTCAGCAAGCAGGAAGTTCTCATGCTAAAGTTGAACCAAATCTAGATACTAGATCAAATGAATCTGTTGAAGAACACATGGACCTTGAAGATAGGGAGGAGGCCCAAGTTCAAACAATGCATGTTGGAGAGGGGTCAGGATCACTTCCTTCTACTGGTATGGATGAGCATATAAAACTAGCTAAAACTTCTCTCACTTACTTTTCTTGCATGTAAATTCATGTATCCAATTTCCAAAACCTAGTGACTTTGAAAATTCATTTTGCCATTTCCTTAAATTGAATCCATTTCCAATTGTATTTGTTCCATGGAAATTTTTTTAAGTTCAAGAATCAAGATTGATGTCATTTGAAAGTTCTACTCCACTTATAGCATCATGTCTCTCACTATTTTTGCTTGCATACATAAAATCCACTTATATAGCATCATCTCTCACTTTCTTTGCAAAATATTTTGTGACATGTAGAAAGGGCTCAATAAGCAGGAAGTTATTATGCTGAAGTTGAGGAAAATCTAGATATTGGATCAAATGAATACACTAAAGAAAACATGGACCTTGAAGATAGGGAGGAGGCCCAAGTTCAAACAATTTATGTTGGAGAGGGGTCCAAATCACTTCCTTCTTCTGGTATGGATGAGCATATAAAACAAGCTAAAAAGGTGAGGAAACAAATTTCTTATAGAATTTTAGATCATAAATACTTGAAATGGATATCCAGAGAAACTAAAATGTTATGCCGACAGACTTGCAAATAGGAGTAAGAGACCAAAGACTAAATCTGCAAATAGAATAATCAATGATCATTTCAATCATCTTGAAACACTTGAAAAAACCCAATTGTTATCATGTTTACTTCTTCATAATGAGTTGAAAGAGTCATTACAATTGTTGGGTGTACATTCAGCATCAAATAAGAAGAAACACATGGCATTACAAAAAGAAATTGTTGAAAATGTCAAAAAGGGTTTAGATTCTATTGGGACGGGATCTCAATCAATGGATAAGGCTAATACAAGAAGGGTGATGTTGACATTTATTATAAATCAAGATATAGCAAGAAAAAGAAAAATTTATGCACTTTCGACTGAAATTGATTATAGTAGAACCACACTAATAAAATATTAGAAAAAGAGAAAGGTTTTGGATGATAGTTTAGAAGGCAACTCGGCAATTATGTGTAGAGCTCCCCATTTTGACAGGATTGAAGATGTTGTTAGGAACTTGATCTCAAGTTTTTGGTATGATCAAACCCATCCATCATCAAATACTAGAGATGTTATGAGACACCAGATTGAGCCTGGTATTTATGAAAATCATATTAAACATTGGCTAGAGATAACACAACTTGAGATGTATATGAACTTTTGTAATATATATCCCCATATAAAGATTTGACAAACAATGTTTGAAAGGTTAAAGCCGTCTTATGTGAAGATAAACAAGTTTTTTGAAACTTGTTGTTGTCGTTATCATATTGAATTTGATTTATACTATCAGGTGTTTCAAAAGATGAGAGAAGAAAGTTATGGTTTTCAAAATGCACCTCCTAAACGGGTAAGTTTGTTCATAAAGGATATGTTATGTGATCATGAAAATGGACCTCAAATAAACTACATAAAAGGAATTTTTGAAACATGTGGAAATTTGGCTAAATTTCCTTCAATAAATGAAGATATTGACCTAACAAAGATAGTAAATTGCAAGAGTTACAAGTATGTAATGTTTCAAACAAATTTTGGGAAAGAATCCACAAGGTTAAACTATGTAGAAGAGGAGATTCCAATTGTAAAATTTATGGAATATTTTTGAAAATTGATACAACCATACATACAACATTTCTTTTTTGCTAAGTGGCAAGCACAACAATTTAAAACATTGAGAGATACTTTCCCACTTGGAACAATTCTATTAGTAGTTGACTTTGCAGAAAATTACTCTTTTGTACATCAAAAGGAGATTCAATTAGAATATTACTTTTGAAAGTAAATTACTATTATGGTTCATGTGTGTTATCGACATGCACAATCAAAATTGGATGGTGTTGAGAGTACAGATGAACAACAAGCCATTAAGAAAGAATATCACTTTTATATTAGTGATGATAAAGAGCATGACATACTTTTTGTACAACATTGCTTTACAATTTTTCTTAAGAATTTGAGAAGCAGGGGTGTAAAATTTGAAAAGCATTTTGTATGGTCAGATGGATGTGTGGCACAATTCAAATCATCACAAACATTTTATGCACTATCTAGATATAATAAAATTTACAAAATACCACATGTTTGGAGTTTTTTTTAGAGTGGGAATGGAAAAGGTGAGCATGGTGGTGGAGGATCTTGCATCAAACATGCTTTGAGAAAGCATCAAATGAGTTATTTGGGATATCGTATAAACAATGCACATGATGTTTTTGAATGGTGTACGAAACACTTTGCATCAAATGAGGTCAATACATCTTCAAGAGAAATCCAAAACATTCCACATAGAGTGTTTTGGGAGATATCAGGTATGTATAAATTACATTTTCAAAAATTTAAATTATTTAAATTTAAAATTTATATATATATACATGTTTGTTCACATAAGTTTGTTTTTATACATGTATCTAGGTGTAGACAGAAGATTGATGCATGGATGCAAGAGGGTAGACAAAACAAGATCTTTGTATTGTGTTACGAGTTTAGGTAGTTACCCTGGGTGGACATTATACACAAGGGATTACTCTTGTTTTTGCACTAAGTGCATTGTGGGAAACTCTGATCATGCATGTAACAACCAAGAACTTGGATATATTGGTAAATGGGATATGGTGCCACTAGTTGTTTCAAAAACATATGATGAAAATGAGGAAGAAATATTTGAATACATTCATTTGATTTCAATTGATTATGACCATATTTTAGGATTGGTTAGAAAAGGTACATGTGTAAGCTTTCAATAATTTAAATATTATATATATAGTTAATAATCTTTAAATTCTAGAGACATTTCTAGTTTTTTTAGAATTTTTTTGGTGTAAATTTGGTGTATAGGAGATGTTTTTGTAGTCATAGCAGAGCCTGGAAACATAGAAGCTGTTAGCTATTATTTATTGCATTGCACAAAAGAGAGGAATAAGCTAACACAACCTAAAACAAGTGATGAAATGTTATTTCCCACAGGTGAGTTTGAATTTAAAATTATATATATATTATGTACATGTGTACATTACATTAAAAACATTAAATATATATATGTACAAACCTTGAGCACAAAATTTTTGTACGCGTTCATATGTCTTACCTCAGGTTCATGTTTATCATGCATGTTCTCTTGTAGTGCAAGGGATATATCTAAAATAAGTCAAAGTTGTTCAACATGGGATTAATTTTGTTGACTATCAACTTGATAACAAGGTATATCAATATAGTCACCTAATAATTGCTACTGCCCTACATCTTCATGCATGTAGACGAAAAAATGGAGACTAGATAGTGATGATCATCAAAAAAATTTACATGTTAATGAAGAGCGGTCTGAACCAAAATGTTTGAGATAGATTATATCCATGATTTTCATGTTCACTTGTACATGTATACATGTTCAAGTGAGAACTTATAGTAACTTGTACATAGTTGTAAATCATTTTGCGTAAATTCCAATTATATGTACATATTTGTTCCATGACATTCTTAAGTTCAAGAATCTTTGATTTCATTTGAAAGTTCAACTACACTTATAGCATCATCTCTCACTTTTTTTGCTTGCATGTAAACTCATTACTTGTTTGAAACCTAGTGAATTTTTTTAAAATCATTTTGCCTAAATTATAATTACATACAACTTATATTTGTTCCAAGGAATTATTAAGTTCAAGAATCTTTGATTTCATTTGAAATTTCAACTCCACTTATAGCTACCAAAGTTATTATAGATGGGGAGACAATTCTATAGAGAGAGAGGTATATATACTAGCACTTGCATCTAAGGGAGGTTCAAGGAATACAATGATAGAAAACTAAATGCATGTTAATATGTTAAATTAAAAGTTTGTGTTTTGGATGTGCTGCAAATTCTAGTTGCATGTGGTGTAATTAAAGAACTAATAATAAGTTTTAAATAATGGAATGAAATAAATTTAGACATATCTAGATTTTTTCTTTAAATAAATTAATTATTATATAATTATAATTTTTTTGCACATAGATTTAAAAAATAAATCAATGCAAATAAAAAAAGAAAGTTGCCATCAAATTGACAAAAAATACTACAAATGGAAATACAATATTCCTATCTAGTTTCCAAATCAATATTTATATGACTTCTATGTGAAAAGTGATATTTTGGAGGCTTTTACCTAATATTTTAAGGATTTTACCATTAAAATGTAGCTGGTTTACCATAAAATGGCTATTAAAACTTGTTTTCCAATGACCCAATAGTGGTTTTTAGGCATCAAACTTATTTCAGCCTCAAATCTCATGATATATGTAGCCTATCGACTAATAAAGACAGAAAAACTCAAAAGATAGAGAATGAGAGAAGGAGAAAAATTAAGATAGATATCAAGAGAGAGAGCGAGAGATGAAGATAAAGATTGAAAGAGAAAGGAATAGACAAATAAAATGAGCATGAGAGATAAATATAAGAGATACATGGGAAAAGAGAGAAAATGGAAACTAACTTTTGATTGGTCATTCATGTCAACAATCCAAGGATGACATTTGTCCTTGGGGAGTTATACTCAAGGTACCCTTAACCCTCTACCCTCTACCCTTAACCCTTAAACCCTTAAACCCTCTACCCTATACCCTTAACCCTAAACCCTAAACCCTTAGCCGTCTAACCTTAAACCCTCTACCCTCTACCATCAACCCAATACCCTCTACCCTCAACCCTAATCCCTTTACCCTTAAATCCTCAACCCTCTACCCTCTACCTTAAACTCTCAACCCTCAACCTTAAACTCTATACCCTCTCAACCCAATACCCTCTACACTACCCTAACCTAACCTCTACCCTCTACCCTAACCCTAAACCCTAAACCCTTAAAACCTAAGCCTCTTAAACCTTCTCCCCCTTCCTACCCTCCCTCCTCCCTCCTCCCTCCCTCTCCCTCTCAAGTCCCTCCCTCCTACCCCTCCTCCCTCTCTCCAGGTCCTCTCTCCACCACTCACCCTCCTATGCCTATCTTCCTCTTCTCCTTCATTACCCTCCCTTACCCTTTACCCTTCCTTTACCCTCCCTCTACCTTTATTTCTCTCCCTCCCTCCATCCCTTTTCTCTCCGTATTCCTATCTTATCTCCTTTTCTTCCCTCTCTCCCTCTTTAACCTCTAAAATAAACCCATGTGCCTCTACCCCATAACCCTTACCCTCTATTCTCATCCTCTCCCCTGCCCCCTCTCTAAATCCTCAAGATCTTCCTCTCTTCCTTCTGCCATTATCCATGCCATCCCTCCACTCCTTATCCCTCCACTTCCCTCTCTCTCTTATGATCCATCCATTCCATCCACTCTATCTCATCTTCCCTCTATCCCTATTCTATCTTCCATCTTACTCCCTTTCCTTCTCTTCCTGTCCCTCTTCTTTCCATCTCCACCTATCTCATTTCCTGTCCACCCCATTCTATCTCTTCCCCCCACTATCTCTCCATTTTCACTTTTCTTCTGTTATTTATCTCTTCCATCTTTATATGTCCCTCCCCCCTCTCACATATATTATATCTTCCATGTCCTTCCTCCTATTATCTTCCTATCTATCTATCTCCTCTCTTTCATTTATCCTTCCTCATTCCCTGTCCTCTACACCTATCTCCCTCCTCTCTCTCCTTTCTCCCCTCTCTCACCATCTTTCTCTCTTATCTCTTTCTTCCTCTCTCTTCTCTACCTTTCCTCTGTTTCTCTCCCTTTCTCTCCCTCTCTCTCTATCTCCCCCCTCTCTCTATCTCTCCCCATCTTTCCTCCCTCTCCTCCCTATCCTATCTGTCTCTCTATCTACTCTCTCCTTTTCTTTCCATATCTCTATCTCCCCTAGCTTCTTTCTCCTTTCTCTATCTCCCCCTATTTCTCTCTCCCTCTCACCATCTCTATTTACCTATCTCTAATTCTCATTGTTTGTCTATCTCTTTGTCTCTCTCTCTCTCTCTCTCTCTCTCTCTCTCTCCATATCTTGATATTTTACTTGTCAATTTTTTTCTCATCCCCATCGTTCACAACACGTCATTTATTAATTGGTAATTAGAAAACTCTAAAATGATATTTATGATTCCTATGTCAAAGTCTTGTTTGTTGATGACCTTTCTCAATCAATTGCATAATTTAATTATATGACGAACAAGCACTACCTCATTACTGATGAGGGAAAATAATATTTGAAAAATATTATATTTAAACTAAGAATTTTATATTTAAACTAAATATTTTCTTTTTATAAATTATAATATATTATTATTTTTATTTTAATTTTTTTTATTTATAATTTTATATTTATTTACACAATATACTATTTAATGTATTTAATTCAAAAGTATATTGATATTATAACATTTATTGTAATTATTTATAATTATTAATAATATATATGATTCATATATTATTATTAATTATTATATAGATATATTATATATAATAGGGATTAAAAATTATATTATTAATATTATATATTATAAAATAACACTATTGCAAACATGGGAAAAAATTAAAATTAAAATGGATTCATCGGTAGGGGGTTCGAGTGGACATTGGCTAAGAGTCCACTCGAACCAACCCGACAATCATATTTTTACATTATTTTGAAGAGGTTTGATCAAACTAGGGTTCGCTCGAACCCCCATTCAATCAAACGGGTTTTGGGGGGTTCAAGCAATAGTGGTTTGCTCAAACCCTCCTTTTCCCCTCTTCTCCTCCTCTGGCACCAAAAATGTCCATACCTTCTCCCTTGGAAGCTCAAGTTGAGGATGAAAATGGAGGATAATTCACAAACCCAACTAGGCAATGGTAGTCCTCAGAACGAGCTATCCAACGAATTTAATTTTAATATGTTTTGGTTTTATTATGTATTTGTTTTTTTAGTTTTATTAAACATAGGTTTTTCACTGAAAATCAAACTCTTTGTTTTGCACATGTGGAAAGATAGCAGATTATAAAAAAAATTGAAAAATATAAGTGCACTAGATATTTCAGTCCTTGATCCAACAAAAAAAATTGAATTTTGATACATATGAAAAAAATTATGTTGTATACGGTCTGCCTATGTCTGAATTGTAATTGGTTTGACTTCAAAACTTGATTAAGGAAAAAATATTCAATAAAACACTATGAAACCAAATGAAAGAACTAGATATCATAGTTACAAATCTAAATTTGAAAAAATTATAATTTTATCCTTCATGGAAAAAAATATATGGTGTTTACTAAAAAAAATAGTTTTCAAAGGAGATGGAAAAAGAAGTGCAATATGATTCCAATTTTTTTAAAATATATATATTTATAATCTAAAAAGAAAATGTCACAAATCACTAGTTTGCATCATATTCAAAATTGTCATGGTTTAGCTGCTATAGGTGCCCAAAAGTGAAGATTTAGTTAGAAAAAATCAATTTAGTGTCCAGTTTGGCCAAAAATTATAAACCAGTATTGTGGGATCACCTAGAAAGATTTACTAGGATGAGATGCATGAAAAAATCCAAATCAAATAATACCTCCTCATCTTGTTCAAAGGAATGCTATGACCAGGTACTCATCATGTTTTTATGGATATTGTTATGTCTATAATCAGTTTGGTCTAGTGAGTGTAGAGTTGCACCTAGAAGGAGCACAAAACATGTAAATAGAAATTATTTTGCTCCTATTGTAGATATGAATATAATGTGCTACAATTGTGACAACTTTGGTCACAAAGCCAAGAATTGTAGATTAAATTATATGAGACCCGTAGCACATTATGAAAGGAAGAGAAGTAAATCCCCCAAAGTGAACAATAGTTCACATGTTGTTGAAAAGAAGGTTGATGTATCAAAGAAAGTGCACAAGATGGTTTAGAGAGAGAAATACTGGCAGGAAGAACTCCATAAGTTTGCTTCTGCTTTACATCACTAATTTGTAGTGATAGGGCATGAGTCCAAGGGGAGCTAAATTGATATTTCATCCATCCTTGGAAAAGAAGAAGTAGATCAAGTCAGGTAAAATATGTTTTACAAATTTCTAACGAATTGATGGTTGTAGATTCATGGTCACATTATTGCTCTTTGAACTGCTCATCAGAGGGTAAGAACATCAACAAATAGTGGATAGTCTGTTGCAGCAATTGATATCAACAATTGGTATCAATTATTGAAGAAAAAGGTTGTGTATGTGCTCTGTTGAGAGAAATGCTCCTTGACTACAAGGAGAAGATATATGTCTTGGGAGCAATTGTTATGTATATTTGTTTTTAAATTGGTATTAGACCATTACATATTGGTTCAAAATAGGTTAGTTGGTACAAAGCCCCTAAAATGAAGCTAGTAAAGAATAGAGCAAGGTCTAAAGGGGAGCTACTATTGGTATCAAATTAGTATTATACTTGATATAGTGTAGTCATGGATATCAATTGGTACATAGCATAAAGTGAACACATTCACAATTGGTATCAGTATGATAATCAGTATCAATGCATGATATCATCAGTTGGTGTCAAGTATATGATTCAATAGGCATGAAGCATGAATCAGAATATCTATAATTGATATCAAAATTGATTGGAACTGAGTATGTAATGACACTTCAACTAGCATCAAATATATATTTTAATTGGTATAGAGTAGTTGAAGCATATGGATTTTCCATTGTAGTAAAAAGGTTGAATGCAGCGATTGGCATAAGGGATTTTTTTTTTCAATTGGTATCAATCAAAGAGGAAGCTAAGTCCCTTTGCCATGCTAAGAAGAAGTGAAGGTTGCAGCAGTATGGTGACTTGAGATAAAGAAGAGGAGAAAGGATGAGCAAGTGCTCAAAAGAATTGAGCATGAGGGAGAAGTGAGTAATGCTCAAAGTAGAGCATAAGAGAGATAGTTGTGAAGAAACACATAAGGATGAGAAAAGGAGAAGGAATGTCCAATGAGGATATTAGAATACAACTAGACCCTTTGCACTGCTTGTCAAAAGGGGAGAATGCTTTCAGGAGGAGTGATTCCTTTTCCATTGATGTCAAAGGGGGAGGAAGTCATGCAAATGCTCAAAGAGGAGCATTTGAGAAATCAATAATAGAAGGAAGAAGTAAAGATGATATTGGTACAAATGCTCAATTGATTAATTAGAATAATTGAGAATTTAAGTTTTTCTATCAATGACAAAGGGGGAGATTGTTGGAATATGTTGTCATTGATGTAAAAAGGGGATCAAAGGAGAAGTGTGTTGATCCTATGTAGAAGTGCATATAGTTGTCATTGATGTCAAAAGTGCAAACTAGGCAAAGGATTTTGTTGGAGTCATGACAAAAGATGGATGAGAGAGAAATGGATCTAATGGAAAATTGAGTGGTAGATTCATGATGGGTTTCTAGAGAGCTTTCTAGAAAGGTAGTATACAGGATGAGAGAGTGAAGGATGCACCTAGAAATGTTTTATTTCTGCTCTTAGATGTTAGGGTTTATCAATTAAACCCTAAGGATACTTGCAGTCATGGTGTTCAAAACAAATTTCTATTTTGGTGTTGACCTAGTATTGGCGGTTGTCAGTTCAATTAGTTACAACTTATGTCTTTATAGTTGTGAGGGTGATAGGCCCCTCCACCTAGCACCTTAATGTCATACATCCTCTTTTAGATCGGTATGATAGTGTGTGATTGAAAAGAGTGAATGGAGTTGCATGATTCCAAGTTTTCCTAACCTATGTCGCGAGGTTCTCAAGTTTTGAAACCTCCCGACTTGGCGATGTAGCTAATGGAGTGATAAGGAAGAAGGCTCTCTTTTTTGTCGACATATTGCAAGTTTCAAAAAGTTCACAATCTTCAATTAGAGGTTCTTATGTTCAGAATTTTAGCGACTTACCAATGGAGCAATAAGGAGTGTGGAGTGTTGTCAATGAGACTGTATGGTGTTGGTGAGACCTTTGTAAATGTCTCTCTGAAATGGCGATGTGAAGGAAATGCTCGAGTAGGAGCCAAACATGATGGCATGGGTGACAGAGATGATAAAGCAGGCACATGGCGTAATGAGACTAGATAAATGGTAATCCACATCCTTGTTGTGTATTATGATGCAGTGACATGGTGATGAGCTAGACAAGTGACATCATCAATGGCTTTTGTTGGTATGACTGATGATTGTCAATGAGACCTACTTAGATGTCTCCTTGACAACTTGATGAATCTTTCATCAATGAGACATGGGCGTATTGCCAAGACTTTGAAGAAATTCTCTTCGACAGGGCAATGGGAGCATGATGTCAACTATGGGACGTAGTAAGGGGTAAACCCACAAAACTGGTTTACAATTCCAATGAGGAAAAAAATTTACAAAAAAATGCCCCCATGGAAATTTTTTTGGTTTTTGAGGGTTCGAACGAACATTTGGTTCGAGCAAACCCAAAGGGGGTTTGCTAGAACCCCCCTTCGAGTGAACCCATTAAATGTTGGGTCCCACATTCTCAGGAAAAGAACAAAAGAAAAAGTTTGTGGAAAGGGGCTTCACTCGAACCTAGGTTCAAGTAAATCTCGAAGGGGGGTTCACTCAAACCTAGGTTTGCTCGAACCCCCCTTTTCCCCTCTTCTCCCCCTCTAGCACCAAAAATATCCATAATTTTTCCATTTGAAGCTCGAGTTGAGGATGTAAATGGAAGAGACTTCATAGACCCAACTAGATGATGGTAGTCCTTAGAACGAGCTATCCAACAAATATAATTTTAATATGTTTTGGTTTTATTATGTATTTATTTTTTTAGTTTGATTAAACATAGGTTTTTCACTAAAAATAAAGCTCTCTGTTCTGCACATGTGGAAAAATAACAGGTTATCAATTTTTTTTTGAAAAATATCAATGCATAGATATTGAAGTCCTTGATCCAACAAAAAAAACTGAATTTTGATACATAGAAAAAAGTTATGTTGTATATGGTTTTCCTATGTCTGAATTGTAATTGGTTTGACTTCAAAACTTGATTAAGGAAAAAATATTCAATAAAACACTATGAAACCAAATGAAAGCATTAGATATCGTAGTTACAAATCTAAATTTGAAAATTTTAGAATGTTATCCTTCATGGAAAAAAAGTTATGTTGTATATGGTGAGCATCACTCCTTAAAAATGGTGTTTACTGAAAAACTAGTTTTCGAAGGAGATAGAAAAAGAAGTGCAATTTGATTCAATTTTTTTTGAAAAAAATATATTTAGAATCTACAAAAAAATTGTCACAAATAACTAGTTTCCATCATCTTCAAATTTGTCATGGTTTAGCCACTATAGGTGTTTGAAAGTGAAGATTTAGTTAGAAAAGATCAGTTCAATGTCTAGTTTGGCCAAAAGTTGTAAACCAATATTGTGGGATCACCCTAAGGTGGACATGACAGTGGGATCCAATAAGGTAAGGATGATAAGCAAATAGATGGAGAAGGGTGATTGAATAAGATGTTGATGCATGGGAAGGGCGTCAAAGGTGGATAGGTGGTAGTAACCTACAACCCCACAAATGCTTGAAAAGGGGTTGGCAGTATGGTGGTACACCGCAACACCACATAGGCCTATATCTATGTCGGCAGTATGGTGGTACATTGTAGCATTGCATAGGCCTATATCTGTGTCAGAAGTATGGTGGTACACTGCAACACCACATAGTCTTAATTTTGTGCTGGAAGTCTAGCTGTATGTACCCTGCAAACACCACAATGGTCATTTAGATGGACTATGGTAGAGAGGTATCATGCAATATAGTGGTTAAGAGCAACATCGTGACTACTCATGTTGCTGTCAATGGTATTATGGTAAAGAAATCAGTACATGGAAGGAAAACATAATGATGAAACATGGCAATAACTTATTTGATGATTTTGCATCCTTGTTACAAAATCAACATTTGGTCATACAAGTTATTTGTCGGTGATGTTTTACTATTTAACCCTAGACAATGAAAAGGAGTAAAATTCCATGGTGAGAGGTGAATTCTCACAAGATCGACAATGGTGATTTGATCAATCGATTACCCAATGGTCAAGATTTAAAGGAATGAAAGAGAATGAGGATCTAAGGTTCATGGCGTGAAAGGAAAGGATCAATGACCAAAATTCAAAAGTAGAGATCTACAATAGTTTGGTCTGTGTGAACAAGGGTTATGATTGCAAACTGACACAAGAGATAGAATTAATTTTTCTAACTGCCTCAATGACCAAAATATAAAGATTTGATCCTGAAGACGGTCAAAAAAATTGTAAAAGTGATTGATATCAAAATCAGATTGAAGGATCATAAGAGAGCATTAAATTCATATCAAATTCTAAGGTTGACAGAGAGCTAATTTGGGAAAACTCTCTATAACCGAGTTAAATGTTGGGTGGCTTGATGCAAGATATGGTGATATCTGGTAACCCCTATTAGATGTCCTAATTATGTGCTGGACAATATCATATGGCTCGAGGTGAACAATAAGCTTGTTGATGAAGTTAATATGTGAAGAAAACCCTAACTGTAAGCTAGAGATGGTTTGAACGATGGAGAGAATCTTGAGGCAGATATTGTAGATCGATGGAGTCAAGCAAAAAGAAGAAAATTTGAGAATTGTCGAAGTTGTTGTATCTACTATGTGTGTGTGAGGTTGGCAAGTGCATAGGGTGTTGAATAGAAGTATGTTCACTGTGTGTGAAGTAGAGGAGATAGAGAAGTGAGTGTGTAGCATAGGAAGATAGAAGAAAAAATGTTCTAAGTGTAGAAGAGGAAAGGAGAGAGAAGCAAAGTAGACAAAGAATGCATTTTGTGAAGCTCTAGAGTGTAATACATAACATCCTCTAGGTGTTTGCATTCATGGTGAAGAGAGTGTGTAGTGTAGTGAGATAGAATAATGATTGTTTTATGTGCAAAGAGAGTGTAGAGAAGGGGTGTGTTTATGAGTGTAGCTTCAACAACAAAGTGTGAGTTAGAGTAAGTGTAACAATGTATTGAATGTAATGATGCATTATAGGTTTTGCAAAATCAAGTCTATGCATATTTGAAACTATTATCATTGTACTGAGTTATGGCTCAGATTAGGGTGTTGATGCATCCTTGGTGTTGTAGCTCCTAAAATAAGGTGTTGTTGCATCCTTGAAGTGGTTGCTTCTAAACTAGGTAGGTGATGCTTCCTTGGGTTGTAGCCCTAAAAAATTGTAACATAGATTTCATTTGTGATGATGGATTTGAGTAGTAGACTCAAGCAGCCTTGGTCACTATGGTTTTTCCCATATCAGGTTTTCCACATATATCTGGTGTTGTGGGAATTTGTGTTGATTGTCTATTTGCATGTGTATGTTTGCATCTTTAGTTTTCAATCTACATAGTAAGATTTGAGTAAGAAATGTGCACAAGGTATATGGAGCTAAGGAAGTAATTTGCATAAAGGTTTTGAGGGATAATTTTTTTAGTATCTAATGATTCACCCCCCTCTCAGTAGATCATTGTGTTCCAACAAGGCTGCCTCTTGAAGAGATCAACTGAAAAAAAGATCTTTCTGGTCAAGATCACAACAAGATGATTAGACTAGTTCAGATGAGAAGAGGGAGAAAAATAGAAGCCCTACGGGTCTTAGAAATTGATTAGGTTGGATAGCCAATATTGAAAAATATGCTAGCAAGACAACCAAGGGAAAAACCATAGGGTTTGAGTTTCATATATATGCATTTGGGTTCATTTTAGCCTCATTTACACACTTTGCTTTGAGATATTTCCTAGCTTTAGAACTTTGTGAGACCCTAACACTATAACACCTATTGTTCAAGCACCACATTGCACAGATCGAGTTCATCAGTTCCGACAGCTAATCGAAGCAAGAACCCCAGTATGTGACTAACCCTTGTTTCATTTCATGTAGTTGTAGGAAGTCAAAATTAGGGTTAAAACTAGGTAAACAAACACATCATGTTATTCGTAATGCTTCTATAACCCAATGCAGTGTGTATGTAACCCGATGTGCCACTTTTGACAAAAGTGTCACATTATTAAAATTGTGTCAGGTTTGGGAAATTTTGTAGTGCATTTGACTGTTATGTTGCAAAGCTTTTAAAAGTTGGCTTGCTTCTATTTTGGGAAAGTGACACTTCTGCAAAAATTCTCTTTTGATTGTCATCGAGTGATTCTTTTTTTTAGGTCCATTTAGACAAGTTTTTTTGTAAAATTTGAGAAATTTGATGTTGAGAGTGTTATGCTTGTAGGTTGTTCTAGACCATATCCTTTCACAAGAGAAATGACCATAGGTCTTGGACTGGATGATGAGTTTGAAAGAGGTTGATATTGAGTTTCTCGCGACTACTGGACTATATTATATCACTTAATTAGGGTTTATCTAGCCATGATGACTACTTTAGTCAAGAGATGGAGATCTAAGACATCCTCGTTCCATCTACCCATCGAAGAGGCCATCCTCACACTTGAGAATGTGTGGCATATATTATGAGTTCTCATTCATGGTGAGAGGTTTATCTATACTATTGATTATGGAGAGGAGGCTTTGGAAAGAGTCCTAGGAGATGATGAGATTGAGGTGGATGATGGATAGATTGATTTGTACCAGTACATCGAGTTTGCTAGTGATACCATCATCATTATGGTTGGACTTATTTGTGGACAAATTATGCTGAATAGGAGGACTAGGGGATTCAACATATGTTGGGGTTAGGTGCTCGAGAGGATGATGTAGACATCCATCTTTATGTGGGGCCCATGTATCATTGCCCATCTTTTTCATGACATGCACCAAGTGGTATATAGGGCTATGACTAGTCTATCAACAAGTGTTACATTACTGCACATCTAGGTCTAGGAGCACATTGCTACACTTTGGTTGATCGAGGAGGAAGTTAGAGAGATAGGTTACCCCTTGGTTTTTTAGTATGAGACCATGCTTACCCAACGAAGGGTGCAATACCTAGACCATTGGAGATGACAGATTGATGATATTGCAAAGTCTAGATGGTGACCATGGCTTCAGATAGAGGCCTAGGAGGATGACAAAGAGCATCTACCATACTATCAGCAGACCAAGTGGCTCATTAGCTACACCTTGCACATTTTGGAGAGATACCTTCTTGGTAGGGTCAAGAGACACTTTGGTGAGCAAGGAGATGTTCTCATTGATGAAAATCATGTAGTGTTTTCTCGAAAAATCTTAGAGAAAGTTGGTTAGGGTTCGATGCACTCGACATAGAAAAATTGATGGAGTTTGACTAGTTAGCCCGAATTTAGTGGATCTAGGTAGATGGACATGCGAATCCACACACCACTCTAGGTTATGATGCATGGTGGATCCCTAGGAGACCATTGAGGTTTACAAACCTAAATAGAGGTACAATTGGAGGCAAGTGATTTCATGAGGGTGAGACAGGTAGAGCCCATTGATAGAGCTAAAGGGTAGAGGAAAAGTTTCATGTTACATATGTGCTAGGACATGCTCCAGGATGGGGACATATAGTAGCTACTATACCGCCAATGAGAGGTCATGGTGCAGGTACAAATGGTGAGCTTGATGATCAAAGATTAAGGGTCACTCTTCAGGTGCATGATTAGGCTTGTAGAGAGTGTGAGGGCTACTAACATGAGTGAGACAAATTACAACTCACTCAGAGGACCATTGAGAGAGATAAAGAGGTGACATGCCAATAGTAGCTAGAGGCCCAACTAGCATAGGTCATGATAGTGTGATTAGGAGAGGGGATGATGACAATAGTTGGAGGTTGTTAGGAAGGAACAAGGAAAAATGATCCCTCTAGCTCATCATATTTAGGAAATTGAGTCTCTTTAGAGTGATGCCGCTTAATATAGAACTTTGCATGACATCGTTGTCATTTCTCATAAGAGACAACCTAGATTCTCATAGTGGAATTGGCCTCACTACACTTATTGTGCTTTCATCCAAGGATAGGGACAAACACATCTACCCATATAACCAAGGATAGGGACTAACACATCTATTCAAGGTCTTACATCAATTTTTGGATAGGGACAAACACATCTATCTAACATCAAAGTTATCAACAAGGACACACACATCTACTCACAACAATTATGATTGGGGACAAACACATCCTATCATAATCACTAACTCTTGTGACTATGGAAAAACACTTCCAATCACTTATTCCATCTTGTGAATGGGTAAAAACACATCCATTCACTAATAACCAAGAATTGTGATTTAGGACATACTCATCCAACCACAAGATTAAAATCTTGAGAACTGAGTCCTTGTCACATATGCATCCACCATTATAGATCATTTCCATTCTAATCATAAATAATATGAGATAGTTTCAATTGCCACCTAGAAAATAATCTTGCCTTTATTAATTTTGGTACAATTTGTTTGGTCACTAATGCAATTTGACGGTCCCATCGCTAGTGATTGGCGAGGGTCATTGAATGTTTTGTAGCCTCTTGTTCTTCTATCCTCTAGTTGATTTGCTACTTACTAAGAAAATTTGGCTTTGAAGCTCAATTTTAGAATGCTCCCCTCAAGATGGATGTCTTGTACATGCGATAATTCATCCAATTACAATTGAGGTACTTTTTTATTTTTTAATTTTCATAATTTTTGACACTTTTAAAATTTTGATAAAATTTTACTACATACAATATTTTTTATAATAATTTTAAACTATGACATAAAATATCTTTATAAGAACTAATAAGTCATTATGAGACACTAAACCAAAAATAACTAAATAAACTATAAAACTATTAAAACTTTAACTTGAAACCTATTTGCTGAAGATAGACTCTGATTGTGCCCCTTTACTCCATGAGGTCATAGCCATTGGCAGCATGGGTGGCAATATCAACAAAAGCAACTCAAGAATCAGAGGAGATGATGTCACAACTGTTAATATCAAGGATTTGGTCACCATCACATACGACATGGAGGATAAATTCAACAAAGTATTTCTCACACAATATTCGTCATTCATTTCACTTGCATAATAGATACAATCCACGATTTGGTTCTCTATGTAGACACCAACATGATGTTTGGTTCTTTCTTTGGAAATGTTTATCTCTTCAACATAATAATATCCTTCCAGGTTTGATCTTCAAACCAAAATATGATTGGGGTGATGATATGCCTTAATAAATTTCTTTGATTA
This sequence comes from Sequoia sempervirens, assembly GCA_007258455.2. Taxonomy (NCBI): domain Eukaryota; kingdom Viridiplantae; phylum Streptophyta; class Pinopsida; order Cupressales; family Cupressaceae; genus Sequoia; species Sequoia sempervirens. Next base: position 99,074,986 of record VDFB02000002.1, on the reverse strand, counting down.
CACAATGATCTCTATCCATTTATTTTTGTTGACTATGATGCTCCTCTAAATTTAGCTTTTGAGGGTGCAAATCTGCACATGTCACCCTTCATAGAACTGATGAAGACCCTTTTAAAGAGAACAGGTTGTTACCTTTTTGGCCTTCACCTAGGGCTAAGTAAGGATTACTAAACTAGTTAGATTTCTATCATAATAATTAACCAATTCACATCATCACTATTGCTTTCTTTATGACCGATGATTTCTTCCTGCTCTTATTAGCCTGAGAGATAAAAAATTTGTGCCAAACTCATGAATGTCAAAGTATCATCCAAATCAATTTGTGGTTTATTTTTCAATAATTCTTTGGGATCATCCAGAAACATTGACAATCCAACAACTCATAATATGCTTCATATTAAATGTTCGAATATTTAAACAATATGCAGTCAACAGACCTAACATCTTAGCCCCCCCATGTCAAATGAAGACCACCATGTTGCAACCAACGTAAACTTGCCAAAATTTAATTTTGGTAGATAAATTTGAATTTGAAATGGAGTGCATGTTTTTGAGTTTGAAATAGTTGTTGTAGCCTGCAACAATTAATGAGGTTAAGTGAATTTGAAATTTTAATCTAAGCACTCAATTTCATGAGCATTTTCAAGCAATACAAAATGAATGTCTTTAGCAATGGTTGGAGTAGAAGTTAGTTTTTTTACTAGAGTGAAGACCTTACAACAATAGATGAAAAGGAGAATGTTGAACACAGAATAAGGTGACAGTAGTAACACAGAAGGAATGTTTATCAGTCGCAACGCATTGTCTACTATAGCTACAGGATTGTAGCAGTTTATGTTTTTGAGGTGTGAGTGTAGCACCCAATCATTGGAAATCTTTCCAAAATAGTTTATTTTTATTTTTTTCATGTTTAACAAAGCATGTCCTCTATTTTTTTGTATTTTGAAGCAAATATGGAATATATGAAAAGTTAATTTTTGTCTATTTATATTTGTTGTCACTGTGCATTCTCTATGTGTTATTTATATTCTGTTAGTCATGTAACAATAGTAAAGCTATGTGGCTGCACCCCTGCCTCCCAACAAGTGGTATCAAAGCCCTATTTTTCTGGGCAGTCAATTCAATTAATCAGTTTGTCTATTGTGGGTAAATCCCTAGGTTATCTAGGAATTGTTTAGTCTTCTCAAATTTGAGAAAAATGGCAAGAGGTGAGAGCAAAGGTTGTTAGCAGCCACCTAATTTTGATGGACAAAATTATCATATATGGGCTAAGAAGATGAGAACCGTCTTAGTTGCAAATGACCTATGCGAGTTGGTCACTAATGGATTCAATGATATTACAAACCCAAATGCATTTGTAGCCCTTTCTAATGCACAAAATAATCAGTTGAAAGAGATAAGAATGAAGGATGTAAAATCTCTTAGTTTGTTGAGGCAGCCTTGAGTGAGGCTATTTTCCTACATATTGCAGCATCAAACTATGCAAAAAAAGCTTGGGATATATTGCAAAATAGTTATAAAGGCACTAACAAAGTGAGGTTAGCTAAGTTGTAGCTCTTGAAAAGAAACTTTGAGACTCTACAAATGAAAGATAATGAGTCCATTTAAAATTTTCACATTAAGGTTTCAACCCTAGTAAATCACCTAAGAGTCAATGGAGAAACAATGGAAGAGCAAAGGATTGTTGATAAAATCATAAGAAGTATGCCTACTAAGTTTGATTATGTAGCCATTTCCATTGAAGAGTCAAATGATTTGTCTTAAATGACTATATATGAGTTGATGGGTTCACTACAAACCCACAAGCAGCTGTTGAACAGATCCGCTCCTTCCCTAGAGCAAGCATTTAAAGCTCAGTCCAATGCAAGAGGTCAAGGAAGAGGTCAAAGAGGTAGAGGAAGAATTAATTATGGAAGAGGAGGTTCTGGCAGCACAGAGTATCTGAGCAACTCACTATCAGCAAACCAGAATCAAAGGAAGAACAAAAATTTGAATCATAGGTCTGAAAAAAGTAATGTACAGTGTTATTATTGTCACAAATATGGCCATTATGCTAGTGAATGTAGAAAGAAGCAGCATGACCAAGGAGGCCAAAATGCTAATATAGCAAGTAAGAACAAAGTTGAAAATGACAAACACTCCAATGTTTCATTGTTTGCAACCTTATTGAACGCAACAATGATGAAGTATGGTACTTGGATAGTGGATGTAGCAATCACATGATTGGTAAAAAAAAAAATTCCTCCATAGATAGTAGTATAAAAACTGAGATCAAAATGGGAAATGATGAGAAAATCCTTGTCATGGGAAAAGGTGTTGTCAGCATTCAAACCAAGAATGGTGAGAGGTAGCAAATCCAAGATGTTTGATAGAGGAGGTAGCAAGAAAGTGATGGTTGTAATACAGATGATGAGAAACAAAATGTTTCCTCTCAAGATGCACATAGTGTCTATGACAAGCACATCAGATAGACAACATCAACATTATTCATTGGGACTGACAATAGTCACACAACAGTCAGCGGTGGAACAACAGTCTACATTCAGGACAATCATCAAAGACCCATCCAAACTTTTGCATTTAAGGTATGGGCACTTAAGATTTTCAAGTTTTAGTTTATTTTCTAGGAAAGGAATGGTTAGGGGTTTACCATCCATTGTAGAACCTGATGGAAAGTGTGAGGCTTGCATTTTAGGAAAACAACATAGGCATCCATTTCAATCTGGGTATTCTAGGAGAGCAAAAGAACCACTAGATTTAGTGCAATTAGATTTATGTGGATCCATGAAAATGACCAGTTTAGCTAAAAACACATATTTCATGACATTCATAGATGATTACAGTAGAAAAATATGGGTCTATTTCCTAAAAAAAAAATTAGAAGCCTTTGAGAAATTTAAGTGGTTTAAGGAAGTAATTGAGAAGGAGAGTGGTCACTATATCAAAGCCCTTAGAACAGATAGAGGGGGAGAGTACATCTCCAATGAGTTTTTGAATTTTTGTAGGAGTGAGGGCATTCAAAAACAATTTACAACAAGGTATACCTCACAAAAAAATGGAGTGGTGGAAAGAAATCATAGGACCATTCAAGATATGGTGGCAAGTATGCTAAAAGCAAAAGGGTTCACACATATTTTGGGGAGAAGCCGTAGCAACAACAGTCTATATACTGAATAGGTACCCCACAAAGGTTGTCTATGATAGGATTCCACAAGATGCATGGACAAACAACAAATGGAGTGTTGAGCACTTAAGCATATTTGGGTGTGTGGCATACGCACTTGTGCCAAAAGAGAAGAGGCAAAAATTTTATGATAAAGGAGAAAAGTGTATTTTCATAGGCTATAGTGAGGAGTCAAAAGCCTATAAATTGTCCAATCCCATCACCAAAAAAGTTGTAATCAGTAGGGATGTTATATTTATTAAGAATGAAGCATGGGATGGAACGATGGATGAAACAATAGGTATTTCAGTTACAATACCCATTGATGATGATGAAGCTCCAAATGACAACAACATAGGGGGAGCTCAAGAGAGTAGTAGCTTAGGGAGAAACTACCATAGAGCATTAGAAAACAACAACTCCAATGATTTGAATGATCTGCAATAGAACAGTAATTTTGTAGGTGTTTAGCAGATCAACAACTTTGAACAGAGACAACAGTCTAGCAGCACTGAATAGAGACAATAGTCTAGCAGCTCCAAAATTTAGTAGAGTAATAGCTCTGATAGTCAGCAATACAGTAGCTCTAGAGGTCAGAATAGTAGTAGTTTAGAAGCTAATTCAAACCCTACACTCGCATCATTAATGCCACATAAGAAAAGAGTGTGAGGGAGATCTATGACAACACACAACATGCTGACTTTCATGAAAATTTGGATTTTGCGCTATTCTCCTATAGTGATCCAACACACTTTGAGGAAGCGGTGAAAGAACAAAAGTTGTGTAAGGCCATGGATGAAAAGTTGGAGGCTATAGAGAGGAACCAAACATGGGAGTTGACCATGTTACCCAAGAGTAAACAAGTGATTGGAGTTAAGTGGGTCTATAAGATCAAGTGTACCGTAGAAGGAAAAATTGAAAGACATAAGGCAAGGTTAGTTGTGAAAGGGTACAAACAATAGTCCAGTATAGATTATGATGAGACATATGCACTAGTTGCAAGGGTGGAAATAGTGTAGACAGTGATAGCAGTTGCAACACAACATCAGTGGAAAGTGTATCAGATGGATGTAAAGTCATCCTTCTTGAACGGAGTGTTGAAGGAGGAAGTGTATGTGGAGCATCCACCTGGCTATGAAGTCCTAGGGTAAGAGAACAAAGTGGCTCCAGAAAGCTCTTTATGGGCTGAAACAAGCACCTTGGGTGTGGTATAGCAGAATAGACACATATTTGTTAAGAAATGGCTTTAGCATGAGTAGTAGTGAGCCCACACTCTACATCAAACTAGCCAAAGGTGATATTTTAATTGTTATTTTGTATGTAGATGATCTAATTTTTACTGGTAATAGTGACAATAGAATTACAAATTTTAAAGAGGTTATGAAAAATAAATTTGAGATGACAGATTTGGGCTTGTTGAAGTATTTTCTTGGGATAGAATTTTAACAAACATAGCAAGGCATTTTCATTTCACAATCTAATTATGCCAAACAAATTTTAAGGAGATTCAAAATGAATAACAAACCTGACCCCACACCAATAGCAACAAGTCTAAAACTATGCAAGTCTGATAGTAGTAAGGAAATGAACCCAACCCTCTACAAAAGCATGGTTGGAAGTTTGATGTAGTTGACATCAACTAGACTTCATTTAATGTATGTAGTAAGCTTGATATCTAGGTTCATGGAAGAACCCAAGGAGACACATTGGCAAATAGGAAAAAGGATTTTGAGGTATGTCAATGGAACAATAGGATATGGCATCATGTATGGTGCATCAAATGAATTTAAGTTGGATGGTTTCACAGATAGTGATTGGGTAGGAAATGTGGATGATAGGAAAAGCACATCAGGGTATGTCTTCAACATGGGATTAGGTGCAATCTCATGTGAATCAAAGAAGCACTTGATTATCTCTCTCAGCATAGCAAAAGTAGAATACATAGCTGAAAATGCAGTAGCTTGTCAGGCTATTTGGTTAAGGAGGATCCTTGCAGGTTTACAACAAAAATAGGTTGACAACATAGTCATTCATTGTGACAATGTGTCCTCCATAGCATTGACAAAGAATTTGGTCTTGCACAGATGAAGCAAACACAGTGAGATTCATTATCACTTCATAAAGGAATTGGTGGAACAAGGTGAGATAGAACTTCAGTATTGTAGATTTGAGCAGTAGCTCACTAACATATTCACCAAAGCATTACCAAAGGATAGTTTTGAATGCCTAAGAGATAGGCTTGGCATTGTGGATAGCTTTGGAGATCAGCTCCGAAAGGAAACTGCAGATTGACAACTAACTTGTAGATTAAGGGGGAGTGTTGGAATATTTAAATAATCTATAGTCAATAGACCTAACATCTTAGCCTCCCCCATGTTAGGTGAAGACCGCCATGTTGCAGCCAACATAAACCTGCTAGCATTTAATTTTGGTAGATAAATTTGAATTTGAAATGGAGTGCATGTTTTTGAGTTTGAAATAGTTGTTGCAGCCTATAGGAATTAATGAGGTTAGGTGAATTTGAAATTTGAATCTAAGCGCTCATTTTCATGAGAATTTTCAAGCAAGACAAAAGGAATGTCTTTAGCAACGGTTAGAGTAGAAGTTAGTTTTTGTATTGGAGTGAGGACCCTATAGCAATAGATGAAAAGGAGAATGTTTAGTACAAAATAAGGTGGCAGTAGTAGCACAAAAGGAATGTTATTAGTCACATGGCATTGCCAGTTGCAGCTATAGGATTGTAGTAGTTTATGTTTTTGAGGTTAGAGTGTAGCACCCAGTCATTGGAAATCTATCCAAAATAGTTTAGTTTTATTTTGTTCATGTATAACAGAGCATGTCCTCTGAGTTTTTGTATTTTGAAGCAAATATGGAATATATGAAAAGTTAATTTCTGTCTGTTTACATTTGTTGTCACTGTGCATTCTTTGTGTGTTTTTTGTGTGTTATTTCTATTCTATCAGTCTTGTAACAATAGGAAAGTTGTGTGACTGCAACCCTGCCTCCCAACATTAAAAACCCAAAGAACATCTACGGGCTATGGTTGGGGCCTTTCAATTCCTCCATCAACAGATGGGAAGCAATATGATGGTAGTGGTTGAGATCGATAGAAAGAAGAACAATGACACCATTGACCCTAATTGCAACCAAATCAACACTAATGTTAGTAAAATATATTCCACAAAATTTATCTCTTGAGGGATTGAAATTCAATCATTCCAACAATGAACAAGAGGCCTGCAACAACAAAAATTGAACAATTCAACCTTGCCACCTTTAGCTACTCCTTATATTTTCCTAATATGTCAAGATAAGCACACATGGCCTTGAAGACCACGTATTGCTTATATTCCCTCACCACCACTAGATAGAAAGATGAGAACCTTCCTTCCACATAGTACTACGCATCTATAGCTTCAATGATTGGTACTCAAATGATGGACAATTAAACACTCTAGTAATCACTCACAAAACAATAATTTATCTATACTTTGGCACTAATCCTAATTTACATAGGATTAACACACAACACTATTTCATTTTCCTAGGCCATCTCATGAGAGATTTAAACCTAGATTAGCCCTTATACCATGACAAAACTTTGGGCAAAAACAAATAGAAGCTTGCAAAATATTATTGAAGAATAGTAGACTTTAATTCCCATATCTTCATTCAATAACTAATTGCATATTTATAGGATTCACAAATCCTATTTTTAGAAAACTTCCTAAACAACCCTCCCAACAATATTGTGTTGTTTTTGTAACTGAGGGTAATTTCTAAGGTTTAGATTAAATCAATCAAATCATTATAAAAGCCAAAAACCCAAAGACCTATCGAGTACAAAGGAATTTAAACAATAAACAGTTATACCTGTAAATCAAGTTCTCCATGATTACCTCCATAGTACCTTCTTACTTGCTGGATGATATTTTTCCCTTAGATTTGTTGTGTGAGCAATCTGCAAATGTCTAAGTTCTACAACAATATTTGAAGGATTTGTATAAATTTCTAATGCCTATGCCTAAATGACTATGACAATATAAGTGAAAATGCCTATGCCTAAACAATGTTAAGATTTGATTAAAATGAAAATAATAAATGCTATGAAAAATCTAAGAATGCAAATGTGAAAGTGTAATGCCTATAATATGTGTGTGTGTGTGTAATATCTAATGTGTAATCCAAAAATGAGAGGAAAATAACATTTTATAGAAAATGCCATTTTGAATGGAAGGACGAGATTAATCTTTGACAGAGACCTAAAATCAAAGGTCCAGATTAAATTTGACAATCCCTAATCAGGGTTAGGGAAAAATCCTTAAGTGAGTGGTCGAGATAATATCTCAAATAATCAAATCAGCAGTGGAGAATAAATGAGATAAACTAATTAGAAAATAAGGATTTTCGAAAATCAAGAAGATAAAAACTACATGATTTGTGAGATTCAAAAAATCAAGAAGATAAGAGTTGGACTAAAGATCAAATTTGGAAAATCAAGAATATGGCCGATTACTTGATTTTTGGAAGATTAGTTACTAATTTGAATTGAGTTAATTCAAATTATGGATTTTGTGAGACAATAAATAATCTTTTTCAGATTATTTACCAAAATGTACTGACAGTTAAGATTATGATGACATTTTAAATAATTTCATTTATTTAAAATGAGAGGAATATTAATTTTGGCAATTAAATAATTAAAGATAATTATTTAATTTAGCAGATAAGATTAATTAATTAAATAAATTAATCAATTCATTTAATTATAACAGTTAGTGACATATTAAATAAATAAATAAAACTTATTTATTTAATAATCAGGAAGAAATATATGACAAAGGGTAATTAAATAAATTAAGAATCTTATTTAATTAAGGGAAGACCTAGACAATTAATGACGTATTTAATAAATAAATAAAATTTATTTATTTAATAATCATGAAGAATACAAAGACTTGAATTAATTAAATAATTATGAATTATTTAGTCAATAGTCGAATGTGGACCAAGGACATAATTAAATGTCATAATTATGCTAGGATGAAAGATGAAAAATGAAGCTTGCAGGCCTAGGTCATTTTTAGGTGTCTACATTTTGCCCCTCTTTGTTATAATGTAGCATGTTGCATTATGACAAAGAAAATAAGTCAAAAATATGCCCCAGTGCAAAATAAGATGAGGAAGAATGATGAGGAGGGTTATGGCATGCCCCCTTGAGAGGAAAGAAAGGTTCCAAGAACATGGGTGTTCTCTCGAAATTAATGAGAAGAATAGAATATGAAGAGACAAAGAAATGTTAGTGCAAAAAATATGGATGATGATATGGATGCAATGCCTATATGAGATGGGAGAGAGAAGATGAAAAGACAAAAAGATCTGCATGTTAGTTCCTAGATCAAATCCTTCAAAACATTTCCATAGGACTTTAATATTTATTGCTCTTAATCATCATTGGGCGATAAAATGACACAAATGGATGACAAACACCATGATATGATGTAGAACAAGGTGTGCAAGGTCATCCATTTGAAAAACAAATAGTCACAGACAAGGAATGTCCTAACTCATACTCAGTGCGAAGTTGCCCCAGTCTTTTTGTCAAGACAATCCACAGACAACATTCAAAGAAAAAAAAAAAAAGGCCAGGAGATGTCATCGCACTTCTAAATCCTTCATGGGACATCTTTGAGGTAGCTAGTAGCATGACCACAAAGAAAAGACAGTAAAAAGATAAGACAAAATAGCCAAGATAGTCAAAAGATAAGACAAGATAGACCAGAAAGATTAACAACCATTTTATTTTGTTTGCCAATATTTATTTGCCAAAGATTGATTTCTTGTCAGTTTGACAGTTTTGACGGTTTAAGAGTTTTTCCAATTTGATGGTGTTGATAGTGTGGCAGGGCCTATTTTCAGGAAGGACACATCCTGAAAAAGGCAAAGGACATTTTGACGAGGTCCAAATTTGAGAAGGTCACGTCTTGAAGAGAACCAAAGAGTGACGAGATTGACATTGTTTTGGCAAGTTAACTGATGTTGACTGTATGATTGATTTGACTATGTTGTCTGATTTTGACCAATTTTGACATTGATGTTTTGAATGACTATCTTGTGTGTGAGTTTGAAAATGTTTGACTTATTTGACCGATGTGACGATTGTGACAAATGCCATGATTTCATTTGGACCAACCTAAAAGGACTGACCTAATGTCTTAGGGACTCATCGACTGATGGCCTTGCCTATGTAGCAAATACGTAGAGACAACATAGTTCGACAATAACATGGACTGACTGACATGACTGACTTTGACTCCATTTTTAGGATTTTGACATTGATTTGGATTTTTTTTTGTGTTTTTCTTCAGGACATTTTATGATTTTTTTTTTGTCTTTTTTCAAGACTTTTTATGATGTTTTTGGTCTTTCTTCGAACATTTTATGATGTTTTTGTCTTTTTTCAGAACATTTTATGATGTTTTTGGTCTTTTTTTAGGACATTTTATGATGTTCTTGTCTTTTTTCAGGACATTTTTTATGTTTTTGTCTTTTTTCAAGACATTTTTTTATGTTTTTGTCTTTTTTTTAGGACATTTTTTTATGTTTTTGGAGTTTGACATTTAAGAGGATCATGACAAATGCATATGACTGATGCCTACACATGAGAATCCAAGGAAAAACATGATTGTGCCCCTAATCAAGTTGAATACCAATTGACAGGTGATGACAACATTGTTTGACGTGGAAGGATGCATCCTGAAACAACGTGAGGACAATGATGATAATGTGATGAAAGTATGGAGGTCTACAGCCGGGCTAGGAACACAGTCAAGTTAAATTTTGGATAATGTGCTTGTACGGATTATACTCGTTGCATTTGGAATGACTTGGTTAGGACTAGATGGGATGATGATTATCCTTAGACCGTTTGACAAGGGAAAGCCAATATAGGTGACAGGCATGAAAGGATGAGGGGGTGGCCTTGGTAAAGGACATGAGACATGAGACTAAGGGAATTGTCATATAATTTTCAAGGACTATGTCGTATAAGGACAATAAGATGATGATAGTCAATGACATGATGTTTCATGAATTGTATATGACCGAATGATAGACATGTCAAGAATTTTCCCAAAGCATGATTTATGTGTGTCAGTTTTATGTCAAGACCGAGGTAAGTGGGAAAAATGCGTGGAAATGATAGGGCTTAGATGAATGTCAATGTCATGAGGAAGGCATGGGAAAATGAGATGACTTGCCCTCAAGTGTAAGAGTCCACATAGACAATTTATTTTACACATGACGCCTGTTTGCTAAGTTTTCATCATGGTACTTATCGAGGGCGCCTGTTTGCCAGGTTTTCACCATTGGATAAAATTTTTCTCTTTACTATTTTCTTGACTTTTTGATTTTTTTTGGTGTCACCAAGACGCCTATTTGCCAGGTTTTCATCAGGGTGACGATTTTTTGATTTTTGATTTTTTTTTTTGTGTTTTTGATATTGTGGATAGTCTGGATGCTTTAGATTACCACTGAATGTTCTGAATCCACTAACGGTGTCGATGTAGAGACTGGTCCCATGATATGCCAATAATGACCTTGTTGAAGGAGTTGTCTTGTCAAGATCATAGCACTTTCATATAACTAATCGATGTCATTGTTGTCCTTTCTAATACTAGAGTTGGCCTTATCAGAATATGCACATCACGATAGTGTCATGAGAGTCCTTGTGGTAAAGAGTTGCTGCCATGATGTGATGGATTTGTGACATAGGATTATTGGACTTTAGGCAAGATGTAGGATTATGACGAATGATGGTAGACGTGGAAAGATTGTTTGGACGTTTGGATGAATCACTTTTTATTTTCCAAACTTGGTATGGTGGATGACGGATTTTGAAGGGATGGTGTTTGGAACCAACAGTTTTAGATGCCTTGTTTGATGACCATTTTGAAGGAGGTGGACATTTGTTGTATGTGGGAGTCCTCTTGTCTTGTGGCTCCACATTATGATTGACTTTTGTATTTGACTTGATGTCTTTGTTTGATCCATCTTTCTTTGGGATCCATTTTAATTTCATTTGTCCACTTGTCCTTTTGTTTGATTCAATGGCCTTTGACATTTGATTTTGGTCTTTTGACTTGTAAGACTTTTGTTTTTGTTGGTCCCAAAGGGGAGGTTGATTCATGATAGAATGACGGTTCATGGTGTGGGTGGAGGGGTTGTTGGCAGCAATCTTATGACAAGGATTTCTCATGGATTCCATTTTGACATTTGTATCTGAGAAGGTTTCCCCCAGTATCGAGGAGGTACCACTGACATCATTTGATTTGTTGTCTAAGAAATAACCAAGACCTTGATGTCTGTAATTTTCCTGAAGCTGTATTGGTTCTAGAATGCCTTGCTCATGTATGCCTAGTCCTTTGCCTTGATATTGCATGCTTTGAAATATTTTGTTGGTGATGGGGTAGTTGTTGTTTTGAAAGCAAGATGCTAACCCATCATGATGTCTATGGACACTGTCACTTGTAATATTTTCATCTACAAGAAATACTACTCTGACAAAGATAGATGACCCTAGTTGATAAAGTGTCTTAGCTTCATTGTCATGTTGGACAACATATTCCTGACTGATATCTTTGGTTTGATCTTGTGACATGTCAGGTTCAAATGATTCTGTTGGTGCTTCCAAGGCAATGCCAAAGCCATCATTATGTTTAGTGTCATAGATTCCCATGATTTTAGCTATAACTTGATCATATGCAAGCATGTCCCTAGTGGAAGATTCTTGTTTTGGAGGAATATCGTTTATGTGTCCCATGGAGGCAAGTGTCTTATCATGGGAAGTGTCAATAGTCAATGCCTTTATAGGGTCAGCAAGTGTTTGATCATGAATGGCATAAAGGTCAAGGAGTGGATCATTTTGTACTTCTTGGTCAACAATAGGGTCTTGGTCAAAGATGGGGTTGTCGTAGATGATATAATCAGAAATGGAATTTTCATTAAGGATAGGTGTGTTTTGGATGTCATGATTATTTTGAAGGACATCTTGAATGGAATTTGAGATAGGGTCATGGAATGGACTACCTTGTTCTTGACATGAGGGCACTGACATTATAAGGTCATGCTTTGAGCTTTCATTTTGACATGTATCCTCAAGTTTATTAAATGGGATTTGACTTTGGACTATGATAGAATTTTCATGACTAGATTTGGCTTGTGAGGGGGTGACTTGAAAAGGATTAATGACCAAAGGACTAGGATAGGACGTGGGAACTTGGACTGGACTAGTATATGAAGGACTAGGATAGGACAGGGGGACTTGGACTGGACTAGCATGTGAGGGACAAGGATAGGACATGGAGTCTTGGACTGGACTAATTACAAGGATATGACATGGAGACTTGGATCAGATCGGTATGGTATGATGTGGGGACTTGACATGAGTTGGTAGATGGTTGATAAGGGATGCAGACTTGGATGGGATTAATAGGTGAAGGACTAGCATATGACGTGGAGACATGGAATGGACTAGCGGACAATTGACTTCCCTTGTCAAAGTTAGGATAAGGCTGATTAATGGATGTTTGTTGTGGACTAATGTCATGGATTGTGTTAAATGACTTTTGGTAGTGAGGGTAGACAGATGGAGGTGGCAAAGTATTTATGTCAAAGCCTCGTGGTAACTTAGCCCCTTGGTCCAAAAGCATGGCTAGATACCTTTGAGGGTTGCATAAGATTGATTTTTCTACAAAGGAGACTATATCAGGATTTTGCGCTGCAGCTTCTAAGTCTTCTGCATATAGTCGTCCATTTTGGTCTCTTTGTATGAATGGTTCAGAAGGGTTTCATGATGAAGATGGCATGTTCATGGAAGATTGAATGTTCATGTTGTGAAATGGGTCAGAAAAGGTCCAATGTTGGTTCATGTCATAAGTGTTATTGTTGATGTTAGGATTGGAATCTTGTCCAAAGTTTTCCATTTGTCATTGCTATCTTTGAAGCCTAGTCTCAATCGTAAAAGGTATTTGCTCAAATGAGAATGACAACTAAATGCAAGGATGACACTAGCCTATGTTTTTCGAATTTTTTTGGATAAAGGATGACAATGCAAGACTATGTTTTTGGATTTTTGACAATAAGGGATGCAATATGACAATGTTGTATAAAGAAAATGACTAATGCCAAAGGACAATGAGGACTAAGATGACAAGTTATGTCACTAAATTCTTTTTGTATTTTTGGAATAAAGGATGACAATGCAAGGTGATGACTAAGGAAATCATTGATGACGAGGTTGTCAAAGCCAATATGAGGACTAAGATGATGATGTATGACTAAGGATTTAATGTTATAAATGCCAAGTCTAGGTTCAAAATGATGACTAAGATGAACAATGCAAAGTCTAAGTTCAAAATATGGACTAAGATGAACAATGCAAAGTCTAAGGTTCAAAATGGGGACTGCGATTGTTTTTTGATGTTTTGTTGAAAAGTATGAGTTGTCTAAGGTTGATTGTTTGTGTTTAGAATTGCGAATGTTGTGTATAATGTTTGAAAATCTAGAAAACACTTGACAAGCACGATATTTTAGTGTAAAAAAGCACACATAAGACAAGTACAATCTTAGGTTAGGCCAGGACAATATTTGCTAGATTCCACATGGGTTTCCCCAACCATATATCTATAGCATGTGAATTCAGAAGCTTGGCTGCATGGGCTCCCCCTTACAGTGCACTCTCTTTTCAGGCCAACCAAGCTTCCAACCCCCATGAAACTCCCATGGCAGATTGATCACCTCTACTAAAGACTACGAAAGTGTGGATGCCTTCACACTGACCGATGCTGCGCTAGCAAATAGAAGGTTTTTGGCTTACTACACAAAGGTGTTTAATTCGGGACCCCCATTTGAGTGGCCATACATGGGGCAAGAGATTAATCACCAATAAGGTGGCATTCTAGCCTGAAGAGGTTAAGCTCAACAAGGTTTAAGGGAGTACAACTCTGTCCATATGACACATCCGCACTCGCAATCTTAGGTTTTCCCTTAAGATTTACATTTATATACCGGTCGGGGGTAGCTTGGATTTAGCTCCGTTACCTGTTTGAGTCGCGTTGGGGTGATGAAATCCCCAAGCAGGCCCAATTTCTAGAGTTAGTAACCGTTTCTCTTACACCCAAGATCGCCCGAAAGCGCAAGGGGAGAGGATACTCCGATATACTAAGTCATGGGGTTAAACAGATAAAAACGGGTCTGGTTTTCTGATCACCAAGTTTTCACAAGGTGAGAGCATACTCACCTACTATTTTGCAAACACATTCAGACATAGTAAACACAGGTTCATTTTAATTGCACCAAAATAAAATGTGTTTTATACTAAAAAAGACAAGCACATTGTTTTGATGTTTAGTCTTTGACATTCAAACCTACAAGACCACACATTAGTCATTTGAATGTTTGTCTTTGACTATCGATCTATTTTTTGCACATGCACAAAACCAACAACAAACCCTAACAAGATAATCGATCACTACTATTAGAGGGTTAGCTAGTCGAGACAAATCTGATTTTTAGAAAATTTTTTGATAGTAAAATGAAAAATACAGAAAATAAATCCTATCTAAAATCTCAAGAGGTTTCCAAAAAATTAAATAAATCAGAAAAATTTGCTGTTTTGCACCTAAAATTAATTTTTTCTGAAAAATCATAAAAAAATTATAAAAAATACATAACAGCTCTAAAAATTATGATTTTTTTATTGGAGTTGTCTGATGTCATCCCAAATTTCCAAAAACAATTTTGTGATTAGATTTGCAACAGTGAGTGAGATATAAGAAAATATTTTTTAAACCTAGATTTTAAAAGATCTATTTTTTGACTAATATTCATGCATCCAAATTTAAAATATAAAGAACATACCCATGTTAAAATTTAAAGAGATTTCTAGAAATGTAAACATATCTGAAAATTTTGATTATTTTCTCTCGAAATTAATTTTTTATGAAAAACAAAAAAAAATTTATAAAAAATGAAAAATAGATCCAAAAAATCTGATTTAGGGAATGAAAGTGCGTGATGTTGTCCCCAAGCTGCAAAATTTTTTTTTTGGGAAAATAAATAGTCGTTTAAAATTTATGGTCATGTCTTTGGAAATTAGGGCTTTATCCACAATTATGCCAAACCTGCAACAAAAAGAAACCAACTCCAAAAATGGTTTTTTATTTGTCCAAATATGTCGGGTTCACCAATGTAACTGAGGGTAATTTCTAAGATTTAGATCAGATCAATCAAATCAATATAAAATCCAAAAACCTAAAGACCTATCGAGTACAAAGGAATTTAAACAATAAACAATTATACCTGTAAATCAAGTTCTCCATGATTACCTCCATAGTATCTTCTTACTTGCTGGATGATATTTTTCCCTTAGATTTGTTGTGTGAGCAATCTGCAAATGTCTAAGTTCTACAACAAGATTTGAAGGATTTGTATAAATGTCTAATGCCTATGCCTAAATGACTATGACAATATAAGTGAAAATGCCTATGCCTAAACAATGTTAAGATTTGATCAAAATGAAAATAATAAATGCTATGAAAAATCTAAGAATGCAAATGTGAAAGTGTAATGCCTATAATATGTGTGTGTGTGTAATATCTAATGTGTAATCCAAAAATGAGAGGAAAATAACATTTTATAGAAAATGCCATTTTGAATGGACGGACGAGATTAATCTTTGACAGAGACCTAAAATCAAAGGTCCAGATTAAATTTGACAATCCCTAATCAGGGTTAGGGAAAAATCCTTAAGTGAGTGGTCGAGATAATATCTCAAATAATCAAATCAACGGTGGAGAATAAATGAGATAAACTAATTAGAAAATAAGGATTTTCAAAAATCAAGAAGATAAAGACTACATGATTTGTGAGATTCGAAAAATCAAGAAGATAAGAGTTGGGAAGATTAGTTACTAATTTGAATTGAGTTAATTCAAATTATGGATTTTGTGAGACAGTAAATAATCTTTTTCAGATTATTTACCAAAATGGGCTAACAGTTAAGATTATGATGACATTTTAAATAATTTCATTTATTTAAAATGAGAGGAATATTAATTTTGACAATTAAATAATTAAAGATAATTATTTAATTTAGCAGATAAGATTAATTAATTAAATAAATTAATCAATTCATTTAATTATGACAGTTAGTGACATATTAAATAAATAAATAAAACTTATTTATTTAATAATCAGGAAGAAATATATGACAAAGGGTAATTAAATAAATTAAGAATCTTATTTAATTAAGGGAAGACTTAGACAATTAATGACGTATTTAATAAATAAATAAAATTTATTTATTTAATAATCATGAAGAATACAAAGACTTGAATTAATTAAATAATTACGAATTATTTAATCAATCGTTGAATGTGGACCAAGGACATAATTAAATGTCATAATTATGCTAGGACAAAAGATGAAAAATGAAGCTTGCAGGCCTAGGTCATTTTTAGGTGTCTACAGTTTTAACAACTCAATATAAAAAAAATTTCATATCATCAATATAATAACCTATTAAAAAACTTAATAAATAATTATTATATGTATCCTATAAATGATGCAATATTCTTAACTATGATATGATGTTATGATGTATGCATTGATCTTTGACTTCTATGATGTATACCTTGATTATGGGCGTATATGATGTATAGATGCTAATGATTGTGACTTGGTATTGTATGCTTTTGTACGATTATTTTCATGATGTGATGATGATGTAATGATGATGTTCATGATATATGGTCATGATTTCTCTTTTTTTTTTTTTGATATGATATATGATGATTATGTAGGATGGATGATATTAAGATGCTATTGATGGTTTATTGATACAGGATGCGATGCATATATTTTTGTATGTCATGATACTTGGATAAAAATGTTAGTATGATGAGTAGGATAGAAGAATGATTAGATAGATATAATAGAATAAGATGATGATGTTGATCAAGTACCAATAAATCTACGATTATTAGATGGATTTTGATATTTTATTGGATATGTGATGAGATAGGATAGATGATTTTTCTTTTGCGTTTTAGATTATGCAAAATAAAATAGAGCAAGTTTCCTTATTTTGATAGAGCATGTAGACACAATGCTCCAAGGTATGAAGAACTAGGGTGATGTATCTATTACATGGACTTTGACTTTGCAAATAGATAGAAGTATCCTTGTTCATACCTGACATATAGAAACCTTGTTTGGTCATGTGAGAGAATGAAGTTGTCTAAATAAGAAAACCAATACACAAAAGGTATAAGGAACCTAATATACAATTTTTTTTGTATTACTCATGACTATCCTTGCACACACAAGGAAAGTATTCACCAAGGTCACATTACAAGAACATCCAACAAACAAAATAGATGAAAAAAATGACTATTCCCCATTACATACCCCTCTAGACAAACCAAGATATTGAAAATCAAGGTAGTTTGGTGCGAGTGGTGGAATGAGACAAAAGATAAAACCAAAAGAAAAGAGAGTCCAACAAAACACATCAATGCCATCATATCTCTTTCCATAGAGTGTTTAAGTTTTAGGTAATATTCAAAATGATGCCTACTATAGGGAAGATGTATCTATTAAGACATTCATTAGATGTTGATTTTCGCTTTGAAAATGAATTATGTCATTGATATGAAAGCTTTATTGACATATTTGAAAATGATCAAGACTTACTATTTTGTGTGAATGTTGGTATTTAAATGATGCTTGTATTTCCTTTTGTTTGTTTTGTCAAAGGTGAGGGTGATGAGAGGTTTGTTATGGATGAACAATTTATTGCAGGTGGATGAGTGAATAGATGAATAAAGATATTCTCCTTTCCTTTTAGAACAATTTTCAAATGTTTTGAGGTTGTTTTTGTTCTTTTGACATTTTCAAGTTTGTTTTTGGTATTATGTGTTGTTTGGATGTTTTTGGGATTTCAAAATTATATGAATGTTTTTTTAGAATTTTTCAAATGACACCTACATCATGATGTGAGCTATAAGATATGGATCAAGATTTACTCTAAACAAGATGTAAGTACTTGTCCCTAATGTCTAACAATGTATGAAATGCTATGAATGGATAAATGGATCAACACTATGGATGGATAGGTGAAGTATGTCAAGGCATATCCCATGATAGGATAACATGTTTAGATTTGAGCACAATCGTTGGGATAATGCTATATTTTGGTGAAAATATTGCATGATTTCTTGGATAGTTTTGGATATAGGAAATGGTATTCATGGGATAGGATATGATCAATGACAATGATCATGTCAAGATTTTTCCAAAAGCAAGTTTGAAGTATACCTCTAATCTTTGTCAAGATCAAGATGGATTATGAAGGATGGATGAAAATGGATTGGATGAATCATGGATTTATTAGGGATGAGATGGATATGATGTTGGATTTACTATGGATGGGATAAGCTACTTCCACTTGGAATGACACACATAGATGCTTAGTTCTACGCATGACGTCTATTTTCTAGGTTTTCATCAAGGTACTTGTCCAAAGTGCCACCGAAGTGGTTTTCACTAGAAGACATGTTTTATCTTTACTATTTTTTTATGATTTTTTTATGATTAGGTTAAATGTCTAACCACCTAGTGGTACTGATGTAGGTGTTTCTGTCATGATGTACCAATTATTTCCTACCTGGAGGAGTTGCTTTTCCAAGATAGAGGCATTTGTATATAGCCCCTGAATGTTCTTGTCATCTTTATCAATAGTAGAGTTAACCTTATCTAGATGCACACATCACGATAGAGTTCCCTTATAGTCCTTATGCTAAAGAGTTGTTGCCAAAACATGGTCAATGCAAGATTTTGATATTCTTGGTTTTGATATGGATGGTGGTGTAATGTCATAAAATTGCACCCCATGGAAATTTCATATTTGTGCACTTTCCCCCCGTATTTATGACACCTAGCCATATTTATGAAAATAACCTTATGAGTTAGAATTTCATGATTTCAATTCCATAAGGGCCAATGATGAAGCAAAAATAGTCCACCATCTCATTTCTACTAGAATTATGAGTTAAACACTTGCACATACATAAATGTCTATGTAGTGCACTAGCATTCCCAAGTTTTGCAAGTTCAAATGAGGAATATCAAAATCTTGGCCTGTGACAAGTGTCATCATGGAAAAATTCTGAGTGTAACAACTCTTCCTACCCATGTAACTTAACAAAACTCTCATTTTCACCCTCATTTCAAGCGAATCTCAGTCTCTTTCACTCCAACTTGCTATCTTCTTGCTCTTCTCTCCTATATCACATTTCTATAGAAAAATTCTATTGTATTGTTGTCATATAAATAGCCATAGCTCTCTTGCAAGGGTCAAGTGTCACATTTATCAAACCAAGAAGGAGAAACAGACTATTGGTATTTCTCTCTTGCTTTCTTGTTTATTTTCCAACATTTCTCTTGTGTCTATATCTTGTGGTAAGGGTTCTCCTTTGTGGAGGGGTTTACTCTTATCACGATTGTGTCTACTTTACTTCATGTCTACTTTATTTGGTGTCTATTACTCTCTATCTATTTGGTGATCCATGGAGGTGGGAACAACAAAATGGGTTTTTGACTATGAAAAGCCCCAAAGTTTCCCCAACACTTTTCCCCATCCTTCTTGTGTGTAGGTTGTTCGTGAGGAGCTTGTTGGAGGTTCTGTGAGCATAGGACCTCCTATAAGTTGACATCTCTATTTTCTTGTAAAATATTCTTCTTGTTTTCTTTTCTCCACATTATTACTTTCTATTAAGTTAGTAGATTAAACAAACCTCGGGTCTTGAACAGTTAGTAGATTCCTTGAGTTCTACACAAAAGGTTTGGTTCTTTGTTGTACAAGATGCCAACACATCCTTTAGATGATAGTATGTCATGTTATCATCCCACTCTCACATAAATTTCCTTTGGTTGAGAGCTTCTCCTTTTGTCTCATAAATCTCTGCAATCTTCTCTTTCATTCCCTGAAGTTGTTTGTCTATAATCAGTCCAAACTTTTCTTTTAATATAGTTTTGCAATCTCTTTCATCCAAATCTTTCGGTTAATCTTTCGGTAGTCTTGAGGTAACTAAGGGGAATTCTCTCCATTTAGACCCTAACTTTCTTGGGACTTGGGAGTAGTGAATCCCCTCCACATTTTAGTGAACCTAACGTGAATGAAGTCATGTCAGATCTTTTTTTGCAATGTTTCAATGTTTATGATAATGATTTTTCTAAAGAATATTTTGATATGTTAGATGATGCACTGGATGATTTCTTAGAGGCATCTTCTCTTATCTATAGATCTCTTAAACAAACTAATTGATCACAAGCATATATTTCCTCATCATAAGTCAAAGAGTGCATGAATGTAGTAGAAATCTCTATTGCACCTTGGAAGCCTAAGAGACTCATCATTTACATGACTCCAACTAGCCCTTTTCTTAAAAGGATTTACTCTATTCATGGGTTTCCATTCAAAAATGATTCATTGGACCTTTACATGAGGTTTTTGAATGCTATGTATTCTTCCTATAATGTTGTAGGTCACACCTACAAAACTAGGAGGAATCAAAAAAATTTGAATCAACCTTCTTCTCAACCTTCTTTTGTTCTAAATTCTTTACCACCTTCTCAACCAATCTTCCTTTAGCACCTAAACCAACGAATAAGCACCTTGTGATTATGATCTTGTTGAGAAACTATGTGTTACTCTTGCCAAGATCTCACTATGGGAAATGCTTCAGTCTACACCAGTTGATCAAGGTATGCTTCAAGAAGCCTTGCAAAATATTCTCTTGCCTTCTTCTGCTAGTCTGATGGATGTTAATGTGTTGATAGCTCATATTCATGTGGATTCACAAAATATTACATTCTATCTATACTAAATCCCACCCCCATAAGTACAAAAGCAAGCGTATCCTTTGATGATAATCATTAATGTTAATAATATTGGCATTAGGTGTTATCTCATTAATACTAGCTCAACTCTCAACGTATGTAACATCGAACGATTTCCTAATATTAAGATTGATTTGTCTTCTCTTGTTGTGTATTTGTTGTACATTCATGGATTCAATAATTTTGGTCAACAAGCCCTAGGCACGATTATCTTGCCTTTGAGGTTAGGACCTACTACCATACCCACCTTGTTCTATGTTATGTTCATTATTTTACCTTCAACATTCTCTTAGGAAGACCTTTGATTCATGCTTTGGGGGAAATTACTTCTACTTTGCATCATTCCCTAAAGTTTGTTGCAAATAAAAAAGTAATCATGATCAAGGTCGATCTCGACACTATTCATATTTGCGAAATGGTAGTTGTTGGACATGCCTCAGTCACATCTACTCTTAAGAATTGTATTCCTTTGTTATCTTCTAATATGTTGACTCCCTCTTTGGTAGTGTATATTTTATGGGCTTCCCTTGAGACAGATGTCCCTGAAATATCTAAAAAATAAGTTCACCAAAATGGAACAAAGGAACATATAAGGGAGTAAGGGGGTTGAGATGTGATGGACCTATTTTCCTTCATTTCATTAGGAAATGAGATCCACACAAATAATTGACTTATAACCCTTAGGGGAGTCAACTCAATGAGGGGATCTATTGATTTCCTTATGATTGAAGATGGGGACCTATTGACTTGAACAACAATTTTGGGAGAAAAAATAAAAATAGTAAATCACCAAAATTATGCAAGCTAACACTTGAATCTTCAATTTGGAGCATAACACTGAAAAAAATAGAAAAGTTCTAGTAGATTTGGAAATGGCAGAGTGATGTGTACCTATCACCAAAGTGTAGTTTTAGGAGACTACTTGGGACTCATTTGCCCATACTCGAATGGGTATCTGTGTAGAGGTTTTTCTCAACTTTAGGGATCTTCTAGAGTTAGTCTGTAGCTTTTGTTTTATCTGGGTTTTAGTTTTGGACAGTCAAAAATATGGTTTTTAGGTGAGATTCCATGGATTGACAACTTTTTGCAACTTTTCCACTTTACAACTTTGAGGTCTTCATTCCTTTTTCAACCTATAAACCTACAGATTCACGAAGAGAAGAAAAATATTTTTTTTTGTAGATGGGGGTTTTCCTTGGTCAAACCCCATTTTGGTAATTAAACCTTGAATTGAAATAATGAAACATGAAAGGAATGATGAATGAACAATTTCTATATTGCAACTTAGCAAAACCTTGATAAACCTTTAGAGGATTAAAATATTGATCTTGATCTTTCATGGAATGGCTTCAATGGATGTGGATCTTGATACTTGAATATTGATTTGAATATTGACTTTGATCTTTGAAACCTACATCACAATGTTAGCTCCAAAAATATGCATGATTGCAAGAGACTTTAACATGATGCTTGAGATCTTGATTGCTGCAATAAATCACTCATAGATATGCTCTTGAATTCCCTTGACAATAATATTTTCTCCTATAATTCTTTCATAAAGTGTGCTCTTGGTTCTCTTGAAAAATTTCTAGGATTAATTTGATAAAAAGACCTTGTATTTATAGGTATCTATCCTTAATTTCCCAAAAATTGAACATCACAAGCTGACATTGAAATTTGAATTCAGGGACAATAAAATACCACAAAAAATAATTTAAATTTGGTTTGAAAGGCCTAGGGAGGACCCATTTTCCATGGGTGAATGGTCCTAGGTCCCTGTTCCTAGAACACACATTGCTCAATGATCCTCCTCCTACTCAAGACTTAAAAACATGTTATAGTCTCATCTTTAGGCTCATTTCTAAGTATGGTTATGAGTCTAAGGGTCTTGAACATAATGAACAAGGAATTAAAGTCCCCATACAATGTATACCATGTAAGCATAACTTAGGGCTTGGTTGCTCTCTTGAACTATCTAGGAAGAAACCATGGTGGAGTGTCAACATGATTTTTGTTGAACCTCTTATTCTAGTTCATTCAAAATTGATTGAGAGTAAAGTAGAATCTAACGAAGTTCCTCTATATTTTTTCTCTTTAGAAGAAGCATTGGAAGAATTCTTATGTGTCTACTCCCATCTACCACCTTATCAACATAAATGACAATTCCTATATTATTTGCATAAATAAGTGTACTTTGGAAAATTCATTTTGAATGATGATAAAAAGTCCCCTTTATCTAATGTGGTTAATGTTCCTATTTCCCATCTTCAAGACCATAATTCTCTCCTTACAGGAGATACTACAGATGTTTTCATGGATTTGAAGTCTTCTAAAAAGGTGACTAAAATAAAAAAATGCCTCTCTTTGGAAGATAGCAAATAACATTCTGATCTATTATGTTCTCATCTTGGTATCTTCACTCTGGCATATGAGGATATGCTTGATATTGATGAATCCATAATGGTCCATAATATCGTTCTATGTCCCGATGCTATGCCTATTAAACAAAAAGATCCAAAAGATGAATCCCAAGGTTGTGTTGTTGGTTAATATTGATAAAGAGAAGCTTCTAAAATTAGACTTTATCAATCCTATTGACTATTCACATTAGATATTGAATATTGTTGTTAACAAGATTGAAGGTCGTATTTGCATCTGCATTGACTTTTGTGATCTTAATAAGACTTCTCTTAAAGATGATTTTTTGTTGCCTAATACTGATATGATTGTGGATTCGACCATAGGCCATGCCTTGTTGTCTTTCATGGATTGCTTCTCAAGCTATAATCAGATTTGTATTAACTTGGAAGATCAGTATAAGACAACCTTCACTATGCCTTGGGGTACCTTCTATTATTTGGTCATTTTTTTTGGGTTAAAGAATGTAGGTACAAATTACTAAAGGGTGATGACCCTCATCTTTCATGATTTCAATCATAAAATTATAGAAGATTATGTCGATGACATCTTGGCTAAGTCTATAGCTCGTTAAGATCATGTTGAAAATATTTATCTTATTTTTGAAATACTTTGGCTCTATAAAATGAGACTAAATCCTCTTAAGTGTGTCTTTGGCATTGATTTCAACAAGATTTTAGGATTTATCATCTCTCATCATGGAATCAAAGTCAACATGAATGAGATAGATGTGATTGTAAACATACCTCCACCTAAGAATATCTCTCAACTATGTAGTTTGTAGGGGAAGATTTAGGCAATTCACATATTCATATCTCAATTGGTTGATTGTACCCTTCCCTTCACATGTTTGTTGAAGAAAGATGTTTTATTTTGATGGGATGATGAGTGCAAGAAATATTTTGAATCTATCAAAATTTATTTGGCCAATCCTCCCATCTTAGAGTTTTACATCAAGTTCATAACTCAAAAATCAATTAATGATCAAAATGTTACTAATCAATTGGCAAAAGCTCCCTCATATTGCTTCTTTCTTGATCTTGATTTATTTCCAGATGAGAATATTCTTGTAGAAAATCATGAACCTATGTGGGTGATGTACTTCGATGGATCAAGATGTCAAATTGGCTCTAGAGAGAGTGTGGTTCTAATTTCACTTGAAGGAGAGCTAGTTCCTCTTTCCTTTCGATTGGAATTCCATTGCACTAACAACATCACTAATTATGAATCTCTTATTGCTAGATTGCATGTCATGATTGCTTTGAATATTAAACATCTTTTCATTTATGGTGATTCTAAGCTTATTGTAAATCAAATTAAAGGAACGTATCAAGCCAAGTAGAATAAGCTATCTCAGTATTGAGATTTGGTGTTATCCTTGCTTGATCATTTCTCTTCTTTCACGATATATAGTATTCCCAGGAGAGAAAATTGACACACTGACACAATGATGAGTTTATCCTCCCTAGGGTGATCCCACAATATTGGTTAACAATTTTTTGCCAAACTAGATATTAAACTGAATTTTTTTAACTAAATCTTCACTTTTGGGAACCCATAGCTTCTAAACCATGAGGAATTTGAAAATGATACAAACTAGTGATTTGTGACATTTTGTTTGTAGATTCTAAATATATATATTTTTAAATTTTTTTGAATCATATTTTATTTCTTTTTCCATCTCCTTGAAAACTATTTTTTATCAATAAACACCATTTTTAAAGAGTGATGCTCACCATAAAAAACATAACTTTTTTTCAATGAAAGATAAAGTTCTTTTTTTTTTTAAATTAGCTTTGTAACTATGATATCTAGCCTGTTCATTTGGTTTTGTAGTGTTTTATTGAATTTCTTTTCTTAATCAAGTTTTGAAGTCAAAACAATTACAATTTAGACATAGGCAGACCGTAAACAACATAATTTTTTTTGTATGTATCAAAATTCAATTTTTTTTACTAGATCAAGGACATCAATACCTAGTCCAAACATGTTTTTTAGATTTTTTTTGATAATATACTACTTTTCCACATGTGTAGAACAAAAAGCTTGATTTTCAGTGAAAACCTATGTTTAATTAAACTAAAAAAGTACAAATAAAACCAAAATATATTAAAATTATATTTGATGGATAGATCATTCCAAGGACTACCATCATCTAGTTGGGTCTTTGAAGTTTCCTCCATTTTCTTCCTCAAACTGAGCTTCGAAGGGAAAATTTTTGTATAAATTTGGTAGAAGAGGGGGGGGGAGAAGGGAGAAAAAGGGGGGTTCGAGTGAACACTGCATTGAGCGAACCCCCCTTGACCCATTTGAGTGAATGGGGTTTCACTCAAAGGGGGTTCCCTCAAACCCCCCTTGTCTTGCAATTTTTCCTTTGTTTTCCTTTAAAAATAGTGCCAAAATGGATGACACCATCAAAAGGGGTTCGCTCGAAGGGGTGGTTTGAGCATCCCATTTTTGGGTTTGGTTGAACACCTACTTCAAGCGAACCCCTAAAAACCCAAAATTTTCTTCATGGGAGAATTTTGGAAATTTTCCTTCCTTAATAGAATTGTAAACCAATTTTGTGGGATCACCCCCTAATGTCTTCAGATGATAGTGTAGAAGAATACCACTTTGTGGTCTATGTTCTCCACTCTCTTGCTATCTCTGATAAACTTGAATCTGATGCTCTACTATGTGCTCATGTGGACTTAGAGGAATGGTATTCTAATATTTATAATTATTTGAAGACTAGAATTTTTCTCGATGATGTGATGAAAAATTCTCACACTCGTATACGAAAATTTTTAGTCAAATACA
Organism: Sequoia sempervirens; assembly: GCA_007258455.2. Lineage (NCBI taxonomy): Eukaryota > Viridiplantae > Streptophyta > Pinopsida > Cupressales > Cupressaceae > Sequoia > Sequoia sempervirens. Next base: position 99,048,642 of record VDFB02000002.1, on the reverse strand, counting down.
TTATGTTGTCTAATGTTCTTTATTGAAAATTTTTGTCTTCTTCTTTGATGTCTCACTAAAGCAAAAATACCCCTTTCCCTTCATGAAGCCCATTCGAGCTCTAAGGGTGGATATTTTTGTGATAAATCCTTGGTGCATAAATTGATTCATATAGGATATTTTGGAAAATAATGGAGCAAGACTCTTTTTCCTTTGTTAAGAAATGTTTGTAGTTTCAACAACATAGTAGTCTTATTTGGGCTTCCTCTCAAGAGCTCTAAAATTAGACCTCTCCTTGGCCATTCACAAAATGGGGGTTTGATATTATTAGCAAAATATCACTTCCTTCCTCTAAGGGACATATATTCATCATTACTGCTACTAATTACTTTAGAAAATGGGTCAAAGTTGTCCCACTTCGATCCACAAACACTGGAGCAATCTGTAGCTTTCTTCTAAATAATATCATTGCTCATTTTGGGTTGCATTCTACCCTTGTTTCTGACAATGGCACTCAATTTAAGAACAAAGAGGTGAAGCGATTTCTAGAGAAAGTTCACATTCAACATTTCTTTTCTACACTATACTATCCTTAATCTAATGGGAAAGTCAAAGCATCTAAAAAACCCCTTGAGTTGATTCTCTAAAAAGATAGTAAATAAGCATAGTAAAGATTGGCATACTCAATTAATATACACCTTGTGGGCCTATCGCATGAGTATTCATATGAAAAGTGGTATAACACCATATTACCTCATGTATGGTGCCAAGGCTATTATTCCTTTGGAGTTGGAAATTCCATCCTTGCAAGTTTCCCTTAAACAATTAATTGATGAAGACACTTACTATGATAATCATTTGCATCAGCTTGAGTTGCATGATGAGTATCAGTTGCAAGCCCTCAACCATCTCCAAGTTTATCAATGATCACTCTCTAAAAATTATAATCAGAGTGTTTTTTCTAGAACTTTAAAGGTAGGTGATATGATTATCTATGAGAATCAAAGAAATGTAAATGTGCCACTTGATCAAAATGGGAAGTTCAACCCTAATTGGTTATGCCCTTACATTATCATCTTTTTGTATGGTTCTAGTACCTATGGACTATTGTCTGTGGATGGAATTCCTCCAAAAGAACGTGTCAACAATGATGCATCTTCGTTGATACTTGCATAGTGTCTATGTGCCATATGTGTAACACTCATCCTTCATGGATTGTAGTTGATTATGTTATGATATTTCTTCATCAACACATTATCTTTGTGTTTTATGTTATGATGTAAACATGTGTGTGTAATTAATTAATTTAATTAGGAATTATACATACATGGGTTTTATTATGCTATGTATTTGTGCATTACATTTGATTTAATATTTTGGTGAGGAAATTAGATGATCATTGTATTTAATTAACATACATCCATGTGTGTTTATTAAATCATGATAACATCTAGTCTACACATACATCCATAAGTATAACATCCATCACATGATCATACATGAAAGTAAAAGCATACACACAAATAACACCATGATATCAAAACCAAAATCTCATATATATATATCAAAATGTGTGTCATGTACATGTATCACACCACTATGTCAAAATGTGGTGTCTATATATTTGTATATGCCTATACATCAAAACAATATTATACAAAAATAATATCATCGATACAAAGATGACATGTGTACAAAATTGGCCGCTAGCCCCTAGGCATATGGATCCCTGAGACCTCTAGTCTTGGCGGTGATGGATCTCTAAGCTCGACAGAAGGGAGAAAATGTGATTGGTGTGACCAAACTATTGACAAGCTCACTTGTTGTCCACATATCTCTCCCTACAATTTTGAAGCCTCAAGCTGTGCTCGTGCCTCTCACTCTTGGGACTATCTCAACTCCTCTTGAAGCTGCTACAACTAGGGATCTATAGCTAACATCACAATTGATACCTTTCAATCAAGGTCGTCAAGCTAACTCTAAAGGGTGTCATGTGCTCTCTCAACACTCTTTTCCCTTGTCACAACCTAGTATCACTCAATAAGTGTAGTCTCCAACTTGGTTACCCACTAATCTCTTTACCTGATCATCAAAGTGGCATCGATGGTCCTCTGTATAGCCTCTATGAACGCCTCCTTGTATGCTACCCTCAGAAGTGGAACAAACTCAAATAGATGGGAATGTCACCTTGTTGAAGCTAGCTGGTATGCATTGAGGATGCTACCTTATACTAGCACAACTGGGGCCACCTTAGATATGCACCACCTAATGAAGGTTATCCACTTGTGTGTGTCCACTACAACCACATTTTAGTCCACATTGTCAATACCATATGCTATATAAATAAATGCATTTATACATGAGATAAGGCTGAAATATGAAACACTAAAAGGAAACAACATAAATAACAAACATACCAGGATCTTTGGCCTACCAATGTGGGTTTGGGGGAGGTGTGATGCTAGGACCTACACCTATGCATGTTGCTACTACTACTACTAGGGTAGGGACATTGGATATTGTCGGAGGCATCGATGAGACTGAAACAATTGTGGGAGGTGATGAAAGACTTTGCCACCACCTAAGTCTCTCTGTTGCTATGTACATTGCCTTTGATCTCTTATTATTACCACCATTGCCTCGGTCCTCTCCTCCTCCTCCTCCTGCTGTTACCTACCTTTGTGCACCAACGTCACCCTTAGGGGAATCTGCTTAGAAAATCAAGGAAGGACCATGAGTAGCCCACTAGGTTTGGAAGCCACACATGATCCTTACATCATCCATGGGAAATATTGGGGATTGTTCATTGTTGTCTGTTCCATTATCGCTAACAATGAATTCTGATATGGTCAGATGATGATGGTCACCTAGTCTCATCACACTCCTAGATGCTCACACATATATCGTAGGGGTCGATTGAATGGTCTATAAAATATCAAACTATTGGGTGACCTTATGCCTGTTAGAGGCCCACCACATACCTTGATAGGGTCACCATCTAACATCATAAAACTATAATTTTTCATACTATAGTCACTAAAATTGTAACTCTGCAAGCCTCCAATCATGTACCAATGGGTAAACATGGGCCATCGGTGTACTAAGGGTTGTCTCATGGGGATACCCAACTAGATAGGTGCAAGTAATATGCATGAAATCCTAAACCTATAGTAGTGTGGAGGCTATGAGGTTGGAATACTCATAATGTACAAACCTACCCAATTCATGGTATAAGTGAGTGAGAATGCTGCAAACCCAAGCATAAATGGTCTATTGCCCCATCTATTTGATGGTATGGACAATGCCCCTGTGTAGGTGTGAGCCTCGCCCATTTATGGTCACTCAGAGGATGACTATAACCACCATCACCCTCCTCAGTAATGGGACTGCCACACATTTGTGCTCAAACCACCAGATGTAGATGTGGTTGGTAGCGTCATTGTGGTTGGCATGCCCCACATAGTACTACTAGCCCTCAAGCACCTCTCAAGGTGACTGTGTGTCATCATAGACCACCCTCCATCCATAGATGGGTAGGCCTACCATCTTATAAATGTCCTCTAATGTAACTACTATCTCTCTTGATGACAAGTGGAAGCTTGATGTGGTGGCATCCCAACGCTCCATGAGCACCATCAACATTTGATCATGGTAGAGTATCTCAGGTAGTTCATGTAGACCCACCATAGGCCTACTTATTCAAGATGATCTTGGTCATTAAGATGCATAAGAGTGGCCTAGTCATGTAGCATCTTGAGCACATGCCCACCTCCATTCTTGTGCATCTCAGGATAATCCTACAAAATTGAGATAAAGTCTATGTCAGATCCATCTACATAAAAAATATTTTAACTTCTACATAAACATTTTTCTAAATGATCTCTGCGATAGAGGCATGCCATGTAGACATTTATGTGGTGTGCTAATGTCTGGGGTTGTTCGCCATGAGATTTTCCTAAACAACAAGATGCATGGAAGAATCCAACGTAGACGAAGACTGCTAGTGTGCTGTCAAGATGACAGTGTGCCGGTCAGACGCCTTTGTGTCGATCTGATGCCTATGTTGTAATTTTTTTTAAAAATAGAAGAAAATGACGTAAAATGATAAGCGAGGGTTGATTCAAACATACCTCATTCACCTAGCTTCCCTCGGCTATCGCTCAGTGCAACTACTCAATCCTAGGAAGCTCAAAATATTGTCGATGAGGCATTTTGTTGACTTCTTTCTCACTAAAGTCCAAAATTTGCTCGTGGTGAATAGTGAAAATGACCCTTTTGTGGGCCCTCTTGGGTATATATAGGCCCCTGGGGCCCATTTTTTCCAACAAATGTGGTCATTCCATATTTCAATTTTTTACCCCACCTAGCTGGGGAAAAATTAGGAGGGGTCATATACTCACCTCTTCATCATATTTTTCTTCCAAATCACTAGAATTTTCTTGAGCATTCTTATCATCATTGTAGCTTCTTTCAATTTTTGAGTTGACCTAAATTTGAGATTTGTAGAACAAAACTTCATGTCCAATGTTGTAGTTTCTCATTGAGCTCAATCTCTAGGAGAATTGTCAGTATCTACCTGCTCGACCTTTGTGTCCTCTACATTATCCTTTTATCATGTAAATTTGTAAAATTTTCAATTTTTTAGGCTTGTACTAATGTTGTCCTTCCTAATTTAGTGTAGCTATTTTTTCTCAAAAATTAACTCACTAAAGTGGGGGAAAAATGTAATGTCATAAAATTGCACCTTATGCAAATTTCGCATTTACGCACTTGCCCCCCTACATTTATGGTGCCTAGCCACATTTATGACAAGAAAATTTTGGTCAGAATTTTGTGATTTCAACTCCATAACGATAAATGATGAAGTGACAATAGTTTTTCACCTTATTTCTCATAAAATTATGACTTAGATGCTTGCACATGTGTGGAAATCTACACAATGCACTAGCATCCCTGAGCCTTTCAAGTTCAAATGAGAAATCTCAGAATCTTGGTTTATGACACGTGTCATCGTGGAAAAATTCTAAGTGTAACAACTCTTCCCACCCATGCAACTTAACAAAACTCTCATTTTCACCCTCATCTGTAAGGAATCTCACTTTCTTTCACCAACTTGCTCTCTTCTTTCTCTTCTCTTCTACATCAAGTTTATATGGTGAAGCTCTACTAGATCACTATTATATCAATAGTTAAAGCTCTCTTTCAAGGGTCAAGTGTCACATTTATCAAACCAAGAGGGAGCCACGAACTATTGGTATTGCTATCTTGCTTTATTGTCTATTTTCTAGCATTTATATTATGTCGATATCTTATGGTAAGGTTTCTCTTTCATTGTGGGGTTTAATCTTATCACCATTGTGTTTATTTTAATTTGTGTCTACTCTATTTGGTGTCTATTACTCTCTCTATCTATTTGGTGGTCTGTGGAGATGGGAACACCAAAATGAGGGTTTGACTGCGACAAGCCCCAAAACCACCCCAACACTTTTCCTTGTCCTTCTTGTGTGTAGGTTATTTGTGAGGATCTTGTTGGAGATTTCATGAGCATAGGACCTCTTGTAAGTTGACATCTCTCTTTTCTTGTAAAGTATTCTTCTTCTTGTCTTTTTTGCACATCCTTACTTTATGTTAAGTTAGTAAATTAAATAAACCTTAGGTCTTGACTAGGTAATAGATTCCTTGAGTTCTGCATGAAAGGTTTTGTTCTCCTTCATATGAGATGCCAACATGTCCTTGAGATGACAATGCAACATGTTGTCATCCCACACCCGCATAAATGTCCATTGGTTGAGAGCTTCTCCCTTTGTCTCAGAAATCTCTGCATTCTGCTCTTTTAGTCCCCAAAGTTGTATGTCTGTAATTAATTTTGAAACTCTACTTTTAGTATGTTTTTTCAATCTCTTTCATCTTAATATTTCAATTAATATTGAGGTAGTCTTGAGGTGATCGAGATAAATTCGATCCCTTTAGACCATGTTTGTCTTGGGACTTGGGAGTAGTGAAACCCCTCCTTCATAGGTGGATTTCAATGAGGGATATCAAATGAGGATGGATTAGTTGATAGTTTGGGTAATAGATCTTTGATTAAAAAAATGTGGGATGATGAGAAAAAAAAAGTGGATATGGAACTTTGAGTGGACTTAGGACCAAATTTTTCATATACTTTTTATGTTGATGGTGAAGGATTCTTTTGCACTGATAGATAATTTTGATGGATGAAAGTCTCTTCTTTATTTTTCCCCATAGTTACTTTGACTAATGGAGTTTGATAGGGATTATTCACTTTATTTTTCTTTGGGATCCATTTCATGTGTCCATTTTGATTTTTTTGATTCAGTAGCTTCAATAACTTTCTCTTTTCCTTCTTGCATATTTTATTCTTGTTTGTCCCAATTAGCAGGTGGAAATATACAAGGATGAAAATTTATGAGATGGATGGTTGAAGTTTTGGAAACAGTTTCATTATAAGGACAATTTATGACTCCCATGTTGATGTTTGAATTAGATGAAGTTTCCCCTAGTATCATGGAGGGTGTCGATGACATGATTATATTCCTTTATTATTGAATAACTAATATGTTGATGCTTAGAGTTGTCAACAATTTGTGCTGGGTCTAGGATACCTTGTTCATGTAGGCCTTTTCCTTCTTTGTGTTGTTGTAAACCTTCAAAGGTAGTAGTAGATACACTGGATTTTAATTGTTCTTCAAAGACACTAGTGCTTTAGAGTCAATATAGAAACCTTCTTCATAGCCACTTTTTAAAATATCATCATGTAGTTCTATGAATTTGGCTATAGCTTGATCATTTGGAAATGTCTAAAGAAATAGACTCTTGTTTTGCGGGAAGATTATCTAAAATTCCAATGGAAGTAAGCATCTCATCAGTAGATGTAGTAGTATTTGGTGTGTGGGTATGGTCATTGTTTGTGAGATCTTGTAAGGATTAGAAAATACTCATTAGATCATGGTAGTATTTTGGGGAAGTGGAATCTTGATCTTGACTTATTTCAAAGTAATCGTCATTAACAAATTGGAAAATACTTATTAGATCATGGTAGTATTTCAAAGAAATAGACTCTTGATCTTGAATTATTTTATAGAAATCACCATTAATGGATTGGAAAATAATTATTAGATCATGGTATTATTTTAGAGAAATAGACTCTTGATGTCGACTTATTTCAAAGCAATCATCATTAATGGATTGGAAAATACTTATTAGATCATGTTGTTATCTTAGAGAAATAGAATCTTGATCTTGACTTATTTGAGAGAATTCGTCATTGTGCTTAGTATTATGTTCTTGACATGGACCTTGGGTTGATGGTGGAATATGGATAGAAGACTCTTTGGTGGTATTAATGGATTTGGATAATGGGATAAATACTTTTTTAAATGGATCCTCTTCAATATTTCCAATCATGAAGTCAAATGATGGGGGTATGTTATGATCTAAGATATATTTAATGTCATTCTTTTGATGTAGAACATTTTTATAAACTATTGGATGTTCTAGATCATGCATTAGGAAAGTATCTTGATAAATGACAAATTTATCATCATGTAAAGAATGAGTAGTATTTACGTAATCATTATATCCTTTGATGTTTCCTATTGTGTTATCATAGGTATAATTGACATTGTTATAACTTGTTTTTCTAGAATCTTTTCCTTTTCCATGGTTCAACATTGGATTTTTGTACATTACAAGATAATTATTTCTAGAAGATCCTAGATTTTGATCTATGTTTACTTCTCCTTGATTGATAAGGTCTTGTATGAGATGTTTCAATTTCACATAATTTTGTTTCTTGTGACCTTTTATTCTATGATATTGGTAAAAGTCATTGTCATTATACCATGTTGGTTTGATTTGTGGTTTGGGATAATTTCTTAGCTCAAGAATTTGGATATTTTTTCAATTGAATTAACTTATTTAAGATCATTTCAATGGGTTCCCCTAAGGGAGTGATTTGGCATTAAGGAGCATTGTTTGGTATTGGAGGTAGTGGTCCTTTTACCAGATTAGCATTTTGTATGTTTTGTTGTTTGTTTGGTTGAAATTGTGTGTTTATCACAACTATTGCATTAACAACACCACCATTTGTTACATTCTTGTTCTTAGCCCATATGTGGGGTTTTTCATTTGAATTTGATGGATAGTTATTGTACTTGTATATCTTCACTAAACCTTTAGCAATAGATCCATTTTAATGTTAACACCTTTTTCTATGAGCTCCTCAAATGTTGTGACACATTGCATATGTAGTTGAAAGCCACGTTTTGTGTTTAGATTGTTTGTGATGATATCGAATTGTTTTATCAAAATAGGCCATTTGCATTTGCTCACCTTATGTATCCATATTTGTAGGAAGGAAGCAAAGGTTTCTCCATTTTTTTTTATGAGATATAGCTCATTTAAAGCAACTTCTGCATCAATTTTGTAAAAGTATGAAAAAAATTGATCTACGATTTCTTGAAAAGTTTTGATGCCTGGGGGTAAGTACGAAAACCATTCAATAGCTAGTCCACTTAAGCTATGAGGAAAGATGTGCATAAGGTATGTATCATTATAAGACCTCTAGCAAGTGATGTAGAACTCTCATATATGTTCCTTGGGATTACCTCATCTTTCATACTTGTCAAATTTTGGTATTTCAAAGTTTGGGGGAAATGGTAACATTGTTATGCTCCTATCAAATGAATACAAAAATAAGTCTTGAAGAGCATATAATTTTTTAGTTGTTCCCATTTGTATATTGTGGATCTTGTGTCAAACTTTGAATTTGTGATGATAGATCTATAGGAGGATTATTTGGTGGTGGATTATATGTGTTATATTTTGGTTCTTGATAAGGGATGATGTTAGGTGTTGTGTTATATGGATTGTATGGAGTGTGTTGAGGTTGAGGGTTAGGTTGGTATTGTGGATTATTTTGTAGTGGGGGTATGTTGTACAAACCAGATTGATTTTGGGGAATGACATTTTGTTGAAGATTTTGTGGTTGGTATTAGGTATATTGCTAGTGTTAGGGATTTTGTTTGGAGGTTTATTGTTGTTGTGTGATAATTTTTTGTTGCATGACTAATTGTTGTTGTGCGAGTAGTTGTTGTTGTGTGAGTAGTTGTTGTTGGTAAGAAATATTTTGTTGTTGTTGTGGGGTGATGTATTGATGGTGTTGTTGAGGATTTGGAATTTTTTGTGAAATGTATTGATTTTGTGGAATGACATTTTGTTGAGGGTTTAGCATTTGTTGTGAAATATATTGATGTTGTGGAATGATTTTTTTTTGAGGATTTTTTTTAGGATGTTGTTGAGAATATTATTGAGTTGGTTTTTGAGGTGTCGATAGATAGGCATTAAGAGCACTTGGGTGCATGTTTTGTGAAGGTGGTGTTGTAAATGGATTTATATCATTGTTTATTGTGTTCATATTTAGAATGTTGGGATCAGGTTGATTTGTGTATGTTGGTGGAATGTTTGTGTTTGGAAAGTCTAGGTTTTGTTTGATTCCTTAGACCTTTATTGTGAAATAAAGGATTTACATATTGTCATGCAAAATTTTTTGAATCCATTTCAAAGGTTGAACTAGTAAATTTTTTAAAGGATGTTTTGGCATTTGTTGTAAAATGTGATGTACCAAGGGTTCATTTTCACGTGGATGATTCATTGATGCTATATGTGTAAAGGCTTGTTCTCTAAGTGTATTGGCATCAAAGTGTGCAAGTAGTTTAACACCTCCTTCTGCAAGTTTCAACATGTATTGATTTGTATCAACCTATAATAGAGCATCAAGTTCTCTACCAAGAGATGGATCTTGTGTCATTTCTAGTAGTTGTTTGGGAGTAAACTTTGGGGAGCCTTTATTGGTGTTTTTTTAACTATGATGTTTTTGTTAACTTGAGATGTTTGGGTTTATTTTGGAGTATTGTATCCTATAGGATCATATTCGAAACCGAGCATTCCTAGATTTTTTTTATTAGCACTCATGGTGGTGGGTACACTAGAACCACTAGGATTTGATTCCATGTTTTTTTATGTTGAGATCTCAGTATAGGCATAAAATTTATAGTAACCCTATGAGATGTGGGATGTGAAGTTGGATGAAGATGGTTTTGTTTGGATGTTTGAGTTACTTCAAATACGGCTAGTAGTGACACCTTAAGTGATTTTGGACCAATTTTTGGATGAGTGGAAGATCTGAAACCTTCAATTTAGACAAAGTTTGTTTTGACTAGATCTCATGTTAATGTGTTGTTTGAGGATAATCCTTTCTTTTTCTAGAAAAATGAGTCCAAGCTATGGAAAATGATAATGAGGTCAAAAACTTAGGAGTAGACAATGAATCCAAAGTAAGCTAGCTCACAAAGTTTTTGAAATTAATTTAAATAGATTCTTGTAAGGAGATTGTTTTTCAAACAAGAAGCTAAGCTAGAGGATGAAATGGAGATTGTTGGTAAGAGAAATGTGTTAAAAAGGAACAGGACAACTGAGAGGGGGGTGAATCATTTGTCACCAAATTCAAACACAATACTTCAACACTTATCAATTTCACAACCACAATATTCTATTATTAAGTATGAACATGAAATGTAGATAAAAGAAAGCAAAATCAACACAATGAACACTAGATTTTACGTGGAAAACCCAATAAGGGAAAAACCATGGTGAGGATTAACTCACAATATAAAGTGGTAGCAAAATTGAATAAAAGAGGCTCACTTCCTAGAATAGGACTCACTGTTTGGATACAAAAGCTCACTGCTTACAAAGAGGCTCACTACCTACAAATGATTACAAAACAAATTTGGCTTCACAACCAAAATGAATTGATGAGAGTGCACCTAAAAAGTGTTGATACAATTCTAGTGATACTCAATAAACTGATTTAACACACTTCATTATTTTCACACTTGTTCACATTCACGTCAATATCATTCCTTGCTATTGCTCTCCTACTTCACACAATCTTCAAGAACTATCCAACATATATAGTTGATCCAACTACAAGCAACAATTAGGCCAACCATAGTAGATACAATCCTTGTTTATAAAAAATACCAATTGTTGGCTTCCAGCTCTCACAAAATATTTCCAACCAATAGATCAAAATGTGTAGTACACATTATTGTGTCGGCATAGACCTAAGATAGGCCGCACATATAACTGCATAAAAAAGATTAATTCATCATACCACCAATTATTCATGAAGTCGGCTAGAAATATCAAAAAGTAATCAATAGAATAATGTCGATACACCAGATGAACACCAGAGCACGAGAGATTCTAAACTTGCATTCTTTTATCACCCATAAACTATTTCCAAAAACTACAAGCAACAACTATCAAATGTGGAGAGTTGCAGACAAAAATGGAGTAGCATGTATACCGGTTTAGATACCAGACCAAAATACTAGATCAAGAACTGACTTAGTCTTGTAGTCACAACCTATTTAACATGGTGACATCAATGACAACACAAAACTATATAGTTAATTGTTCATCTTCATTATTCCAACAATCTACCCCTTTTTCATTGATGGCAACATGTGCCAAAATTTACAAACGTGACTCTCTCCTACAACATTCCACTTCTCCCCTTATCACCATAACTATTCTTCATCATAACTCTTTGCCCCTTTGACATCAATGGAAAAGGGTGACCAAAAAGTAGTATGCAAATTCTTGAACAGGCCAACATTGTATATACAAAGAAATTCCAACACTCCATTCAAGTGAAAATGACTATTTTTACATGAAATATTTTCTTTTACCTCTCTCTTATGATCAAAAGAATTATTTTCCAAGCAAGCACAATTGAATTCATCCTTTCACTCATACCATCCAATAAAGATAACTACATAAAGGAGGATTTTTGAATAGAAGACATACACTATCATTCACAATATTCTACATTAGAGAGAATTTTGGAGAGATGATCCAACCAGACCTCAACAATCTCTTTAACCAACCAGATGGTTTTAATCGTGTCTTCTCTTTGCCTTTGAGTAGTCAGCAACTCCACTTGTAATTCACCAACTCTTATTCTTTGTTTTCCATCCTTGTCCTTGAAGAAATCAAAATTGTTTCCAATATTATTCATCTCAGATTCAATGGCTTCAATTCTGCTTTTGAAATTGCCAGTAGCTGCCAACCACTAGAGACAATACCTATAGATGTCTGATATTTCTTTGATGCATTCTTTTGTCTCATTAATATATTCAGATAACAATTTTTTTTCTTTGGTACATCTTCTTTCAATCATAACATTAAATTTATGACCTTTGGGACCTTCCAACAATGTTCTTTCTTCAATAATTTCTACTAGATAATCTGGCAAAGAATTTGATACATCTGAAAATAAAATACCTCTATTGAGTAAATAATCAACCAGTACATTATCAATTTTAAGTCTATCAATTAGAGAGCATGCATTCCACATTCACCAATCTTCATTTCAACTTTGTCGAGCATCATCTGAATATCCTCTAGATCAAAGGAGTCAGATCCAGACAAAAATTCTTCTTCATTCTTCTTTTCTTCCAAGACGTCTGTTACAATAGTTTTCCTTTTCTTAGGTTCTAGAGGGGACTCACCAATGATAACTTTCAATTCTTTCTTGCTGGAGGATGAACCCACTTCAAACTGACTAGGTACAAACATACCAAAGTATAGATTTTTCTTCAGGGATGTGAAGTATGTTCTACATACACTTACATTATCCACCAAAAATTCCAAGTATCTATAAATTTTATTTCCAATAGGAATACCAGATTCCCACTCAACATTTTCTCTTCTCAGTAGGGAGTTCAAAAAGTAAAAATTCAAACACATGAATAAAGATCCAAACCGAAAAGGATAACCCTTAGCCAACTACATTTAGGGATTATTAGATAGGTTTACAAGCAATAGGCTACACAAATCAAACTTCATGTTTTCCTTGACCATCATATGTGTAAGATATACAACAATAGCCAAAGTCAAACCTTCACAATTTATGAAATAGATTTTATAAGAAATTTCATACACAACATACCTTACAATAGAATATGCAAGAGTTTTTATCAATAGAGCTCGAGGGTCTTTACAAATGCTAGTAAGTTCCTCCACTTCTTTGTATCTCACAATTTTCTTCCTAGGGAGATCCCCAACACTGCATAAAATAGTAATCACTTTGATCACTTCCTTCGTGATTAGGTAGGGTTTGTCCAACATAATACCGTCATCCTTGAATTGAATTAACAAGAACAAGATGAACTCTTTATCTAAAAACCAGGGAAATTCTCCCCATAAATCCATAACTAGGGTTTTTAAGCTCTGCAACTCATTTTCTTTCAGCCCTAGTTCCATTTCCTTTATCTTTCTATGATCAAATTCTTCCAATTCAACTCCTTTCAACTTTAGTGGAATGTTGCCACTCGATCCTATGTTCACTATTGTGCTTAAATTTATTGAATTCATTATTTATCAATTGAAACTCTTTCCTTTCCCTTCTTCCATTTTGTAAACTAAGAAATAATCCTTGAGTATCTATAATAATTCCTTTAGATTACCTTATAATTTCTTCATATTGCTTTGAGATCGCTCCAAGATGCATTTCAAACTCTTCAAGTGATCAAGTGATCATAAAACTTACAAATTTTACTTTATATACCATCTATTTTCCCTAATTCGCATTAAATGTGCTATACTTCAAAAAGTTACTAAAAACATTCTTCTCAACACAAAAAACCTTGATTTGATTTGCAAATTAACATGCCAACATGTATTCTTCTGGTTTCTTTTCCAAAGCCATTGTTTATTCATTCTTCACAATACATCTTTGTGCCAACCTCTCACACGCCATTCATTTAGGGGGTTTTTATAGTTTTCTGATAATGCTCCCCCTAAGACCATGCTAGGTCTAATTCCCAAAGGAATTGTCCATACCGGATGAGGGCACAAACACATCTATTGTTTTAGGCTCTTCTTCTTTCTTTCTCCATATCTTATTCTTATTTTGCTTCACTCTTCTTTGTCAATTTTCTTTACCGGTTCATTTTTCTCTATCAAAGTAGACTGCTTTCCCTTCTTACTTCTACAAAATTTTGAGATATGTCCACTTTTGTTACAATTATAGTAGAAAACACTTTTCTGATTAGTTTGACCTCCATTACCTATCGATCTACACTGATTTTCTTTGTGTCCAAATTTATTATCGGTATAGCAGTAGCCATTAAAAAATTAATTCACTCTACCTCCATTAAACCTATTCATCATCACATGACTGATCATTCTTACCTAAGACTTGCATTCAGTGGCCTTATGTCAAAATTTATTGCATGAGAAGCATTGTATACAGAAGGAACCAAGAAACTGATTCATCCTACTCATGCATTCTATTGCCTTGTGACCAAATTTTTTGCATGAAAAACAAACACCATTGAAAGAGGGATATTTTTGTGCATTAGGATATCTCATAGGTGGTCTCGTTACAAAATTTCTTGAATTTCTTTTCTGCTTCCCTTTGTCTTGAGTCTTTTGATTATCTTTTGAGCTTTCACTTGATTCATTTCCCAATCCACCTTTGTCTTTATTTGGTTTCTATCCTATAAGCAATTCTTCAAGCTTGTCAGAGCTAGATATGAAATTGTTTTCATAGAGTTTTTCCTTCTCCAGTTCTACTTTCAAGTTTACTACCTCTTGTTCAAGTCTAGTGCATTCATCTGACTTTTTTTGCACCATTATGTCCAAGCATTCTTCAATTCTTTTCTTTTCTTCTACAAGAACTTTCAATCCGATGATCTCTTGTTTCTGCTGCTCACTTACTTCTCTATGTCTTTCCTTGAATTTCTTCCTTATCAAGATCTTCCAAAGCAGCCCAAAATTCTTCTTTATCATCCATTAGATCAACCTTCAGGATCTTCCTAAAGCGGTTAAGCTCTACACCAAGGAACCAAATCTCTGATACCAATTGTTAAAAAGGAACAAGACAACTAAGAAGGGGGGGAGGGTGATTCAATTGTCACCAAATTCAAACATAAAACTTCAACACTTATCAATTTCACAACCACACTGTTCCATTATTAAGTATGAACATGAAATGTAGATAACATAAAACATCAACAAAATGAACACCATATTTTACATGGAAAACCCAATGAGGGAAAAACCATGGTGAGGATTAACTCATAATATAAAGTGATAGAAAAACTGAATACAAGAGGCTCATTTCCCAAAATAGGACTTACTGTTCAGATGCAAAAGCTTACCAATTACAAGGAGGCTCACTTCCTAAAAAATGATTACAAAAAAAGGTTGGCTTCATAGCCAAAATGAACTAATGAGATTGCACCTAACAAGTGCTGATAAGTTTCAGTGATGCTCAATAAACTGATTTAACACACTTCATTACTTTCACACTTCTTCATGTTCACATCAATATCATTCCTTTCTCTCTCCTTCTTGCTTCACAAAATCTTCAAAAATTGTTCAACATATATACTCAATCAAACCATAAAAAATAATTAGGTCAACCAGATTAGATACAATCCTTGCTTATAAAAAATACCAACTATCGGCTTCCAGCTCTCACAAAATCTTTCTAACCAATAGATCAAAATGTGTAACACACATTATCTTGTTGGCATAGACCTAAGATAGGTCACACATATAATCGTATAACAAAACTTAATTCATCATACCACCAATTATTCATGAAGTCAGCTAGAAATAACAAAATGTAATAAACAAAATAATGTCGATACACCATAGAAACACCAAAGCATGAGAGATTCTGAACATGCATTCTTTTATCACCCATAAACTATTTCCCAAAATCGTAAGCAACAACTATCAACCATAGAGAATTGTGGACTAAAATACCAAAGGGTGTAGCATGTATACTACTTCAGATACTAGACCAAAATACCAGATCAAGCACTGACTTAGTCTTGTAGTCACAACATGTATAACATCGTGACATCAATGACAACACAAAACTATATAGTTAGTTGTTCTTCTTTATTCTTCCAACAAAATGGGGGCAGTATAGCCTAGAAGGAGGGAAAAATTCCTTGAGTAGTTAGTTTACACCCTGAAGGATATCATAAGAGAAAATTGCATGCAGTAGGAAGCTAAATGGCATTCATAATATATAATAGTATACTTAATAAAAGAAACTATTCAAATATAAATACAAGTATTAGTTATATTCCTTCAGGTATATCTATTTAATAGGTGCAAAATGGGAAGGTATGGTCTCTACTCCGGTGTTATTGCTATATTCTATTACATATATGTACTATCATATATCTTTCTCATCATATATATCCTATGTCTCCTATTTGTTACATATAACATATATACATTCATTCCCTTGAAGGTATATGTCTCATTCATGGTCGTTGTCCTTTACTAGTACCACAATATTCTACTAGTATGTTGTTGGTATTCTTTGTTCCACCCTTTAACCTGGTAACATAATCCCTCCTTTTAGAATGATGTCTTGTCCTCAAAACATGCTTTCTTGGGGAAGGATGTTTTGGTATTCCACCTTGAGTTGTGCCAATGTATTTATCTAGTGTGCATGTGCATAAAGGAGGGTACCAATTTATGCTTGGACTTGGGATAGAGTTTGTTAAGCTTCCAGTAGATTTTTGGGGATTGTGATCCTATTGGATAATTACTTCACTTCTCTCATAATTAACTAGAGAAACCTCAACTCATTGTTAACTATCTCCCTCAATTGTTGTAATTGTTCTTTAAGTAGTTCTCTTTATGTGTGGAGCTATTGGAGTTGGATGTGTAAGTGCTCTATGGTGTCCCTTGTTGTGATGGTGGGATCTTGCAAGGGGTTGTAACTCACCTTTTCTATCTACTATTTTGTTTGTGTGATATGATCCAAAAGGTTCTTCATCATGTTAGTCCATTGTAAGCAGAAGTAGTAGATTAACTCAAAAACCTTAATGCTATTCTTTGTTTGTTGGAGTTAGATTTATGGCTGAGTTTTTGTAGAAGTGTATCTCTTGATAAATTGCTAGGTGTTGTGGTTGATGAGCTCATCCTAGGATTCCTTTTTGATGATATCCTTCTATGATATCAATTCATTTTTTACTTCAGTGACCAATTATTGTAGCTTTTTGTGGCAAAGGGAGGGACTGATCTTTGGAAACATGTGGAATAGTCTTTTGCAATGTATTTATGGATTCCTAGAGTTGTTCAATTTGTTGGACATGTTCCTAGAGGAGCTCCTCCTTGGCTGTTGCATGAAAAAATATCTCCCAACTATATTTTTTGAATAGGTGACATCTTGAAGAGATTCACCTTTGAATTGACTAGTGGAACTTGCAATAATTGGGGAAAATGTATTGGTTGAATTTATTGTTGTTGCACCATGAAGTTCTTAATTGTAGAGATAGTATCTATGGGGTTGGATCCCTTTTCAGAGTCATCCTTATCCCTTTTTGGTTCTTCCTTAGCTTCCTCTATATTTTCTTCCAGTTTTTCTATCTTTTCTTCTTCTTTGATTTTTGGAGGAACATTCTCTTGTCCTTTAGTTTTTGGAAGAACATTTTCTTCTCCAAATTCTTGAGAAACATTCTCTTCATTTTTGTTTCCTGAACAACATTTTCTTCTTGTGTTGGCTCTTGTTTAAGGTTCATCATTGCCTCATAAAATTTCTTGGTGGCTTCCTCTTTTTTTTTCCAAGAGCCTCTACATCATCAAGATCATCTTGCATTTGTCTATCAATGTGTTGTTTTTTTTGAAGCTCCAGTGCTTGTACTTATTTTAGGGCTTGCTTTTATTCCTTAGTCATCTTAGTGCTAACAACTGCTATGGTATGCTCTTTTATTTCTTTGTCTTGGGCCAAGGATTTAGCCCTTTTTTCCTTTATATCTACAATAATCCCATCAAGGAATCCCTCCATGGCTTCCTCATGACTTTTATTCATGTAAAATTGGCATATCTTATCAAACTCCTAATTATTCTATCTTGATTGGATTCATCATACTCTTCATACATCTTTAGGATCTGTAGTAGCATCCCATGATTGAATATAGCATTAAATGTCTCAAGTACATTTATTGGCTCTACTGAAAGTGTTGGAGATTGATATATTCCAATGTTTCCTTATATTTTTCTTCCTTATGGGACTTTGATTTGATTGGTGGAGTCCCTAGGGTTCTTTTGGTTCATTTCTTCCTTTATAGAGGTTGATCTAGCTCCTCTTCTTCCTTAGAGATCTCTTTGACCTTTGATTCCTCAAGATCTAGTTTTAGTTTGTTAGCTTTTTGTTTTACCTTTACATGTCGGGTTCTTTTCAAATTTTGAGATGATTGGCCTAGAGTAGGAGCTACCAGTATCGATTGGCATTGGGGGTAGTGATAGTAGGATGTGATCCTTCTTCTGTTCTTTCTTTTTCTTCCTTTCTTTATCCTCTTGAGCTTCCTCTTCCATCTTCCTATCCATTACCTCTTGATATGTTCAAAATATAAGAACATTGGTGTCGTTTGGATTTCAAAACAAGGCTACTGCATATACATCAATTTCTTGGGATGTGATTTCATAAGGGAGTACCGAAATCCATATTGTGTGGGGTTCAATTGCCTCTATGCATGTGAAATATTTATCAGCTAGGAATGTTATTGAGTTCTCATACTATTTGGCCAATAGATAGGGGACTTGGCCCCTAAATTACATTTATTCTTGGAAATTTTTGAAAATTCTCCAATAGGTTGTTTTTCAAGATTGGAAGTTTAGAAATTGGTAGGTGTAGTCCCTAATGTATGCTATAATGGTCTAGTCTATTTTCTAGATTTTTCCTTTCAACCACAATAATTCATTCAAGAAATAAAACATTAAATAGATGATTAGAGTGTTGTGCCAGAAATGATACTTGGTGTCCTTGATCTTCTTTAGGCTCTCCATTATTTTCTCGTGCATGACTTCTTACAAATCAAAATTTTTACCTTCAACCACCATCTGATAGGAAGTGTGGATGGCAATCGTAGTGGCCAAGTCTTCCCAGTTGGCTTAGTATACTTTGTAAGATATACCCACTACTGCATATTTGACTATTAGATTTATAATTATTTTGAGGCTCAGACTGACCATTGAATGTAGCTCCACTAAACCTTTCCACTTCACTATTTTTGATAGCCTTTTTTTTGAGATTCCTTTGACCCTTCTTAGCTCAAATACAACATGGATGGCTTCCTTTGTAATTCAATAAGGCTTGTCAAGGTACATTAGATCATCATGTATCCAGATTAGGACAATCTAGACCCATTCCTCTTCTATGCAGAAGTCTGGGAATTACTTCCATATGTCTAGGATTTTATGACTATAGGAGTACCCATTCTAGGGAGTTCTTGTGAGATTTCCATTCTTGTTGAGAAATTTCTTGGGGAATTCTCTAAATTTCCTCGATAGGTGCTCTAATATCATAGTGGTAGTATGTGAATATTGGAAGGTGATTTGGGATTTTGATAAGATTGTGGTTAGCGGGGTGTGAGTTCTAGTGGGTGGTAGCTGAGCTTTTAATGCTCTACCTATTTTGTGGTTTTTGTGGGATATTTTAGTTGATTTGATGAATGTCAATGGTATTAATGTGGGTTAAATTATCTTATTAGTTATGTTGTGGTTCAATATCATTTGGTGAAGTTAATGCATTTTATTTTGGTGATAGCTAATAGTGTTTCAAGTTTGTTCCATTAATATTCCCTATTATAATTGTGTCATTGAGTTGTTAGAGTTTAACAACTCTGAATTCACTGATGTGATGAATGTAGAATGGGCCTGACCATCTAACTTTTAACTTCCCCTATTTTTTGAATTTCCTATTGTATGGCAACATTAGATCCCCTATTTGGAATGTCTTTATACATAAGTTTCGGTAATGCCACACTTTTTTCCTTTGTTGTTCTAACTTTTGGTTGTACATGGCAGCTTATCAAAATTCATATAATTTTCTAATTCTTCTATTTGTGCCTTTAAGGATTCATCCTCCTTGAGCCGCAAAGTTAGTGCAATACATATCTTCAAAATGATGAAGTTCATGGGTATTGCTTCATCAAGGTCATACACTAATTAGAAAGGTGTAATTTTTCTTGTCCATTTATAGGAGGTCTAGTATGCCCATAGTACTATCGGTATCTTAACATCTCAATTCGTTTGGTTTCCCTTGAAAATTTTTGTCAATTTTTTTCCAATTATCTTATTCAGAGCCTCACTAGCCTAGTTAGCTTGTGGATGGTAGGGAGAGATCTTATTGTGTGTTATCATGAAGTTCTGCAATAGTTCCCTTATCATGTTTATGAAATGTTTACCTTGGTCATTGACTATATGCTTAATGGGAATCCATACTAGGTAATGATATTGGTGTATAGAAACTTAGTGATAGTTTTGGTATTACAATCTCTAGTTGGCTCTACCTCTTCCCATTTCATTAGGTACTCCACAATGATGATGATGAATCAAGCCTTCAAGTGTTTTATTGATGGGTCTATTGGCCCTATGAAATCAATTTCCCATTTCTTGAATGGGTCTTGGGAAAGTATTGGTTTGAGGGGAATCTCATCCCTAGTGGTAGGCTTTCCTACTCTCTAATAGAAGTCACATAGTTTTTTGTAGTTTTTGGCATCTTTATGTAATGTTGGCCATCCTAGACCAACTAGTTTCACCCTTCTTGTGTTAGATTATTTTAAAGTGTGTCCTCTAACAATCCTACTATGCGATTCTTGTAGAATGGATTTTATTTCATGCTTGTAGACTACTCTCCAAAGGATTTCATCTTTTCCTTTGTGGTGTAGCTCTCCTTCTACTAGTGTATAAGGTATTGATCTTTGTAATAGTGACTATCTATCTTGTGGTGTTAGGTCTTTGGGAAAAATTTTAGTTGATATCAAGATAGCGATATCCTCTAGTTCCTCTAGTACTGATGTAATTTTAAACAAGTATGTGTTAGGTAATTCTTCCCCGTATATGTTCTGTTCTTTATTAGTTTCAAGCAAGGATAGGTAATTTGATCCTTGGTTGTTCCTTTTGAGTTTCACCATTATCTTGAAGTTGAATTCTTGAAATATTAGGAGCCATCTAGATATCCAACCATGAGTTACTAGTTTGTTCAATAATAATTTTAGGGGTTCATGATCTATGAAAATGGTGAGGGGGGTGTAGAGGAGATAGTGTCAGTACTTCTGTAAAGCATATACCATTGTTAATGCTTCTCTTTTTGTGGTGGTGTAGTTATTTTCTACCATACATAGTTTCCTACTAGAAAATGTTATCAAATGATCCTTATTCACCTTTGGTTGAGAAATCAATGCTCCTATTTCTATTCTAGAGGCATCTATGTGGAAATGAAAAGGATTATTCCAATCCATAAAGATCAAGATTGGCACATTTTATATTTTATGCTTCAAAGTATCAAATGCATTCTAGGCTTCTTCATTCCATTAGATACTCCACCCTATTTTCTTCCTTAGGAGGTTTTCCAATGGGACTACAATTCCTATGTATCCCTTAATGAATCTCATGTGGTACCTTGTATATCCTAAGGATGTATTGAATTTCAAAGAAATCTTTGGTGGTGGAAATTTCATGATTAAGGTACTTTCATTGAGTCTACCATCAGTCCCACTTTTCATATAATGTGGTCGAGGAGTGTCCCATAGGGCACCACAAAAGTGTACTTCTTTAGGTTTAGTGAAATTTGCATGCTTCTACACCGGTTGATCATCATCTGAAGGACCTAGATATAATCCTTTACTAGCCCATAGACTATCCATTTGTCTAATTAGACTTCAAGAAAATCATGAATGAAATCTTTGAAGATGTTGATCGTTGAATATTGCTAGAGAATTCTTTAATTTGAACGACATGACTATGTACATATATGATCCCTATTCAGTAGAAAAAGTAGTTTTGGGTTGATCTTCTTCCTTGATTCTCACTTGGTGGTATACAGAGAATTCATCTGTAAAAGAGTGGATCTCCCTTCCAAAAACTAATTACAATATTTCCTCTATAAATGGTGTGGGGAATGGGTCAAGTATGCATGCCTTGTTTAGTTCTTAGAAGTTGACACATAACCTTATTTCTTTAGTCTTCTTATTTTAAACAACCATTGGGTTTATCCACTGTACATCTTCCACCGATTTAATTATTTTAACTACAAGCATTTTTTCTATTTTTATTTTCACTTTCTTCTTCACATTAGGATTTAGTCAATATGGTCTGTTTTGGACTGATTTGGCACCTTCTTTGAGTTGAATCTTCATAGCTCCCACTTCTCATTTAATTCCTTTCATTTTAGTGAAGTTTTGAGGAAATAGGTCTTGGAATTCAGTTAGTGTTTCAATAGTCTGTGCAACTACCTGTTGATTGCAATAATCTCCTATGCGTGCTAGCTTTGGGTCACCTTCTATTGTAATGTTTATTTCTTTTATTTTGATTAGTTCATTGTAGTATTTTTTCTTTGGTCTGGTGATTTATTCTATCTCCCTCTACCCCTAGATGATTTCTATATATGTTAGTTATTCTTCTTCATCATTCTATATCACCCTGTAGTGTTGTTCTGATCCAGACGTCTCCCATTCCATCTAATCCTTGTG
Source organism: Sequoia sempervirens (assembly GCA_007258455.2). Classification (NCBI taxonomy): domain Eukaryota; kingdom Viridiplantae; phylum Streptophyta; class Pinopsida; order Cupressales; family Cupressaceae; genus Sequoia; species Sequoia sempervirens. The sequence continues at coordinate 99,026,065 of VDFB02000002.1, read as the reverse complement.
TTTGTATGTCTACTTTGATGGTGTGGAATGTGATTTCATTCCTTGGGATTCTAGTGTTTGTATGTCATCTTCAAGTGGGTTGAAGATAATCCCTTTTAATTTTTTGAGTATGGTTTGTATCTGAGGATTTTTATTGGAAAATGAAAAGGTTCTGTTGAAACCACTATTTAATTTTCTCCAAGTTCTTGTTTCTACCCTTCTCTCCTATTCAATGTACTAATTTTTTCTTACCAAGCATAATGTCTAGTATAATAGTTGAATGTATAGCCAATCATCATATTCATAGTTTCCTTCCTAGTAATATGTGCATATCTCTAAGTGTTTCTCTAGTGGGATGTCACCTTTGTATAGTGGTATGTCCTCATAATCCCCTACTTTCAGTAGGAACCTTTCCTTCACCATGGTTTTAAATGTATCCCACTTCTTTTATATTTTTCTTACGGCAATTATACCTGTTGTCAATAATTTCGCACCCTGCTGAATGTAATATTTAGCAAACTATTGAAACATGGAAACCTCTTTCAGATGTGGGTAATCTGCACAAAAGAGGAATCTCCAGAGTGAACTGGTTCTCTGAATGATAAATCCTATTCTAAAACTTCAGGGGAAAAGGGATAAAAGATGGACTAAAAATAAATTTGAATCTAATTGATGATTGATTAAACTTCTGACAGAAAACTGAAACCTGCCACTCACAACAATTCCTTCACTACAATGATTCCTACAATCTCACCAATACATGATCTCATCATTAATTCATATGAAGATTCAGAATTTTGAATACAACATATAACCTGAAAACATGAAACCTTGTGTAGAAAAACTCATAAAGGCAGCAAATTAAGGTTTCAAATTTGAATACACAAAACATCAAATTGCCGTTACCAGTTCTAAGACAAGAAAGTGGAAAGAAGAACTCTACTGTATTATTGAAACTGAAAGAGTGTCAATCTGTCAAAACTAAGTACAATGTTCACAAGCTCAAAAAATGCATAAGAGCAGGAACTTTGATCTCAACTACTGAGAAGGAGCTGAAAAAACTGAGTCTATCAAGACAAAGCTCTCAAGAAACCCTAATCCGAGCTCAGAAAAAGCTCTAGGAAAAAAGGCTTCAAACTATCTCAAAAAATTGCTTAAAAGCAGAAAAAAGCATACTGCTTTTATGATCACACTGTCAAGCCTCTAAAAATAGGCTAATCTTGCTTTAAAAGCTCAAAAACAACCTTATCTCTCCAAGATAGGTCTAAAAACTGACCAAGAGTAAAATTCAATAGAAATCTGCTAAAAATAGCAAGAAATCACAAAGCAATTTATAGAATATCGCTTTTATGATTTTGCTTTACAAGATGCAAATTTGCACAATTTATCTATTTTTGCAATAAAATATTAAAATCTTTTGCAAAAAGAAAATCTCCTTATTACTCCATTACAATATTTTGATTTTCTCAAAAAATCAATAAGACATTAACATAATTATCCTTCTTCATATCTTCAATCTTCATTGATTTCTCCAAAATCAACTAAAAATAAAACCCTAAAATAGATAATTGATCAAAAAACATTATAAGTCATCAACTATTCACCATTACACCCTTATTATTTTCTCACAAAACAATAACATAAGGTATCCAAACTCCATATTTCACTAAGGCACAAAGTAAGTCTCAAAGACTTAACATGTTGACCATCCTAGGCATTTGAATTTCGGCCTCACATAAGTATTAAGCTCAAATTTTAATAAAGTCATAAGGCATAGCTTATAATTTCGACCTCCATTTGAAATTCACCACGTGCTTTGATTGAACATTCTGGATGATGATAGGGTCGAATTAGGGCTTGATCAAAACAAATTCAAACCCTAATGATCACTCATTTTGCACTCTTTAGCTTGAAAGATAGAAGCTCTGTCACCGCCATGACTGAGTTGAACTCGAGCTTGAATGCTTTGATAACCTTCTCCATGCTCTTCAGATAGCTAAATCTCCAGTGGGTAAGCCTCCTTTCATGGTATAATAGCCTTTTCCACTTCATTATTGAATATCAAAAAGGCCCTAAGGCCGCAGCCTGTATGAGTTTATTCTCTTCTAACTCATTCCTATGCTTCCTGTGACTTTGGCCTACATGAACTCGAGCTTGACTTCTGTTAGTCTACTCTGTGAGAGCTCACCTTGTATTATTTGCTTTCTTCTACTGCGCAGAGGTAATCTATTTCAATGGTTTCATTTTTGCTTATTCTGGCCTTGAGGCCATGGTGAACACAATCTCTAATGTCTTTGTTCTGCATTTTCTGTGTGTTTTCCTATGCTTACATCAACCATTGTTGTGTACCATTCTCACCATGAGAGCTCAACTATCTTTTACGGGCTTGAGATCTTGTCTTCTGGAAACTATCTAGAACTCTTGGCCGCAGCTAAAGTGCTCCATCAGAAATATAAATGGGTAATTTTTCTTTGCTACACATTTGTTCTCCGAAGACTTAAATAGTTTCTTTTCTACTCATGGATTTTGGCCATATCAGACCGTGCCAAATGCGCATTGTAGGAAGCATTCTTTTGAATTTCAGGTTCGACCTAGAACAAAAAAAGTCCTCTTTATGCCTTTCTGAATGTATATCTACTTGTGGGTATTTGAAATTTGAACAAGACTATAATTTCTCCATTCAGTTGCAAAATCTTGACATGGGTTGTCATGGTTATTGCATTTTCTATATTTTGAGAACAAACCCACATGTGGGTATTTGAAATTTCAAAAGAGAACTATTTTTTGTGTATTCCTGAGCTCGATTTATCATAGAAATTTGTATCTTTGTATTCTACTATTGCTTCTATATAGAACCCATATAAGTCCTCTCCATTATCGCATCTCTTGCATTTTGAATGCAAACCCCAAAATGGGTATCATAGATGATTGTAAAATATGAAAACCAGTGTGTTTATTAGAAATCCCAATCGTGGGTACTTGAGATTCGAAACTGGAACTCCATTCGTTTTAATTTATTTATATGGGTTTGTCCCAAAACAGCTAGTGGCTTATTCTAAACTTCTGAAAATAACTTGAATATTTGTATTTTATTTCATCTCTTTGGAATCTCGCACTTAATGAAAAGAATGTATCTCCATTGTATTAGTGCTAAAAACTAACACAACCACAATTGTTCTGAATTTGAACAAATCTTGTTATTCTTGTATCCCTTAAATTTAAAAAATAATATAGCCCAATATTCTTGGAAATACTACATTAATTAGAGCTCGACATATCTATGAAAAAAATAGTGATCTCCATCTGGTACCTTCCTGCTTAAATTGTGTCGAAAGACTTGTTATTTTAGAAATGAGGCTCATGCATCTGAATCCTTGTCAAAACTGGAAAGATGATTTGCTTGATACTTATAACTCCTTGAAGATAAAATAGAACAATCTTCACCATGCAAACTTGATTAAGATATAAAATATTAGTAATCCCAATAATTGTTCACAATTTGGGCTTCTTTAAGCATTCAGATTTCTTATTCTCAAAATGATCCTGTGTTTATCTATTGTGGAAAGGATTACCTCTTAATGTATATTATTTTCATGCCTATAATGTATGCACCACAGTGTCTTTTGATTTCTCTCAACTTTAACACAACTTCTATCTTCTGTTCTTGAACTCCATAGAGATCTTTAAATTGAAACATTGCATCACTTTCTGGACTACACCTTACTTGACCCTTTTCTATAAATGATTAACACCTTCTAAGCATTCTGAAATGATCATGTCATATTGCATTCTCCAATGTTGCATTGCATTAAAACTTGATATTCCTTAGGCTTCCTATCGCTTGAAGCTTCCACATATCTGCATCTATCAGATTCCTCTCATGCCTTTCAAAGTCTGATTTTGACAACTTTGTCCAAGTGTGTCTAGATGAAAACAATTTGAATGTATAGTGATTGCTGCCTCGCCTTAAACATTGATACATGACCCTGCTTGAACCATCACCCAACCAAACTGAGTTAGTTGTCCCTGCTGTAGCTTTTCATTAGCGAGTACCATATCCAGGTACTATATCACTGATGCTTGTTACTGTATCAAGTTACTTTCCTTTGCATATCTAAAATGTTCTCCTTTCAAAATATTTGATCTTACCATACAACAACATTGCTTTCTACTTTTAGAATTTATGTAGAGGCTTAGATTGAACATTGCAACACCACGAATCACCTCTACTCACCAATTCCCATGCATGTCTAAAGCTTTAGAAGCACCATTCTGGAATGAAACTGTTAAACTAGAAGTGGCTATCATTTGTAATTTGAATGCACTGTCCACATTTTGTGCTTTTGGGAAACATGGTACTCTTCATGCATTTTTATGTTCTACTTATCAAACTGCTTTCAAAATCTATTCTCTTTGTTGATAAAGGTTAAAACAAAACATTAAGGCATAATATATGCCTGTTCACTATCCTTGACTGTAAAGAGAAAGAATTGATGAACTGAAACTTGCATGACATATGATTACGATCAACATAGAAAATGAACTTATTCAGCAATATTTGATGCAAAAGTACTCAGTTAAATTCATTTAGTGAACTAAACTCACTATTCACATGTAGCCTTCAGAAAAAAAAACTTGATTGTTATGAATGCATAGTTGGTTTAGTTGCTCGATGGATAAATCTGTTTTTACTCCTTTAGTTGTATTTCATTTCTCTTGATGAACATGATAATGTATCTTTAAATCAGCCCACTTAATGAATAGGGCAGCATGTTGAGCTCTACCCTTGTGGGAGCTCATTTTTCTCCACATGCTTGGTCTTCAAATAATGTTCAGCTTCGTGATTTTACCTATACCTGCACAAGGAAACAAACAATGTTAGCATAAAAACATAACATGATCATCATGATATTGCTGTCTCTCCTCTAACTCATTTCTTTCATACTGCACTTGATTGGATTGATTGTTTCAATGCATGGTTAATAGTAGGTTGTACTATTTTGGGTGTTCCATATAAGTTACATCATAATCAGAGCCACTGGCACCCCTCTTTTCCTCTTATAGGTCGATGGAGCTCAAGAAGGCAAGGTGCACCATTCGGCATCAAACGTCGATAATCAGGCAATGATGATTATGCTGTCACTAATGTGTTTTCCTTTCTACATCTCTTGTAGTGCAATGTGTTATTAGCAATGTGTCGTAATAGTTATATCCATAGCTTGTGTGGATCTTTGATTTCAATTATGATTTTCAATTGAAAAGGAAAATGCATTTTCATGCAATGTTGTAATATGATTCTGATTGTGAAATCAAATGAAGACTTGTAAAAATATGAGTTCTTTACAAAATAAAAGAAAGCATCTGAAATGCTATTTTCTCATGTTATCAATTTTTTACTTCTTTTAATTTTGCAACATCTGAATGGCACTCTAAAAACTCAATTCCTTCTTTTAAATGTATAACTATTTCTCAATGAGAAATAATAAAACTGTGAAACAACATTTGAACTTTATTGCAATTCCACCTTATGATAAATAACACTTAGCCGATTCCTCCAATTGAGCTGAGATGAAAATTGGCAACAATACCAACATGCCACAGTGTAGGTAATAGTATGTGGTAGTCCAACTAGCCTATCTACCTCCTCTAAGAATGTTCTCTTAATGTGAGCCATATAAGGTATTATTTCCCCTACTTTATCTAGCATTTGGGCATTTTCTTCTTAAGGTTCTTTTAGGAAATGTGATAAACATGCGAGATTATCTTCCACAATCTTCTCCTTCCAACTTAGCAAAACCACACATGTCATATGCTACACTACATTGTTTTGGTGGTGTATTCCTTATCATGAATACCCTCCACGAGTCAAAGAACTTCTAGGAACACACCTCTTGATTGTCTTGTAGCCATGCTTCTAACACTACTTCATTGTCTATGCTACCTTGAGTGTCTGTTATTTGCATTTCTCCTTCTAAATTGGGTTCTTCTATAATTCCATTGGTTGGTATGGTTATCATTTTTATGGCCTATCCATTATCTTCATCTTCTTTAGCATTCGCTTCTTCTATATAAGTTCTTCCAAGTTTTTTCCCTAGCAGAATGTGGACCACCCTTCTATCATCTGCAAAGGATATTTCTTCCTTCCAAGCATCTATGATTCCCTTGGAATCTACAAACCATCTAATCCCTAGAAATGCATTGAATGAATCAAATGTCTCATTCGTAGTGACCACCTCAAAATTTATGGATTGTTTCACTCCTTTTACATTAACTTATACATTCTTCCAAGTACCCATTATTTTCATTTTGGTACTGTCTACCAAGTTATATTGTAAGTCATGGGTTCTAAGGTTGGTTTTCCCAAGTATTCCCATATTATTCTTAGAATTAGATTGATGTATGATCCTAAGTTGACCATTACTTTGGGGATCCTTCTCTAGTGGATCTAAAGTTCAATCATGATTGGTATCATTTTCCAATGTTTACCTATGGTTCTAATTTGTGGAATGTTTTTCTTATTCCAATATTTACCAAGTTGTTTCAGTTTGGTGAGCATATCTTGTTGTCCTGCTAGTCTTGCAACTTATTTGAGAACCTTTACTTTTAGTTATGTGAAATAGCTATTTTCAATTCTTTCTCTATTCTACTCTTGTTCTATAATTCATTTGGTTTGTTTTACAATTTGGTCATGTTGTTCCTTCATGGGGTGGAATTCCTACTCTTCACCAAATATTTCTTCTTCTTTTGAAGTTGCTACATTCACTTTACTAGTATTTGTTCCTCTCCTAGATACTACTACAATCTTGCCCTTTTTCTTGGATCTGGGATTTTCCCAGTATTCAATCTTGGTGCCATCTTCTTTCATTGTGTATTCCTCCTCTCTCCCTATCTTTTGACATTGTTTAATTCCTTCCTTTGGTTCCTTAGGTGTTTTACAGAGGATTATGGCCCCTTTTGTAAACTTGAATCCTATTGCTTTTCCTTTTGCATGTAATGTTGATGTGCTTTCTCAAATTAAAATGCATAATGGTCTTCTTCTCCATAAAATCCACATTGTTTCTTCTTTTCTCCCAAACATTCCACAGTGAAGTGTCTTGATTTCCCACAATTGAAATAATTATCATTTTCTCTTCTTCCTCTCTCTTAACTATGACCTCTCCCTCCCCAATATGGGTTGTTATCACCATATGTTCCTGGTCCCTAGATGATAATGGCTATTCTTAGGTTCTACCATGGTGGGGCCCTATATCCATGGTCCTATGCAGATAATGGCCCTTTTGCTATTCCTTCTACATATGCCATTTCCCAGTCCTAGTTCAGTTCTTTCTTTACCCAAAATTTGTGTAATGGGAATTTTGATGTTTCATGGCTTTCCCATTCTCTGCACACCCCAAAATAGACTGGTTTAGGTTTTCTAATGGTGTGGAGGTCTACTCTTAACATATTTTTCTTCTTTTCCCCTATTTCTATTAGGTATTCATTCTAGATATGGCCTTCTCTATCGTAATATGAACACCATATATTAGGTATTTGTAGACCAATATTCTACTTCATAAGTTCTTTCCTTAGTCATAACTAGTCCATTTCTAACTGAAATATTTCCATTTTCCTATTTTCCTTCTCTTTTTCCATTCTCTTCCAATACTTTCCTTCTATCTAACATGCCAAAGCCACTAATTCTGAGTATGAACTAAAATTTCTACCATCCAGAGTCATCCTAAGTTTTGGAGTTATAGTTGAAAGGAACCATTCTCTTTTTTTTTTATCATTTAATTGTTCATCTAGTCACCTGACTACTTCTTTGAAGCTTTTATCAAACTCTAAAATAGATTCATCATCCCTCTGGGATAATTCTCTTTACTTCCATACTCCCTTCATTAGGGGTTCCTAACTATCAATTTTTTCTAGGAAAGCTTTCTTTATCTTGTCTGAGGATTTATTATTCTAGGGGTATGATTTTCAGTACCATTTTAATAGTTCCTCTCTCAAGGAGATGATGAAGTAAAACAACTTTATGCTATCTCTTTGTTTGTTCCAACTCTACCATATAGTTTCTAACAAGAAGATGTGTTCTACAAAATTACTAGTATCCCTTTCAAAGACTGGCATTTTCTTCATCATGGACATATCTTCTTCTAATGAACTTCCTTCTGTTCTTGTAGTACTACTTTCTAAACTGAATATGGAATAGTTTCGGTGTCACCCTCTATTCTTTCATAGTTGTATTATTCTTTCATGATCCTCCACTCGATAGATTGGTCATTACCTTCTATGATGTCCCAATTTATTATATATGTTGTCCACAATTTTGGGTTCTTACCTTCTTCCTTTTCTTCGTCTATCTCTATATGTGTTATGTCTGGTTTAAGGGGTGACTCCTAGTCCAGAGGTGATGTTTGTTCTTCATACCTTTTCATTTATGACTCTATCATTTCATTAGTGATTGAGATTATCTTATATTTAGTTAGAAAATCCTCAGGATTATGTTCCATTGCTTCCTCCTATTCCTTCATAGTATATTTGACTTCCATTTCTTTTCCTTTTCCTATCTTTCATTTGGATACACCCACATCGGTGTGCTCAACAACACCCTTCTTGGAACACTCCATTTGTGCTCTTAAGACTTCCTCTACCATTTTTCTTGCTTGTTCTTTCTCTTTTCTTTCTACTTCCTTCTTTCAATATATTTGTTGGGAAAATGTGTCTTAACCTTGCAATTACATAAGGTACTATTGATATGTTAGTGACAGGGGGCATCAGGGGTTCCCCCCCTATGAGGGGTCTGAGGGGATCTTCCCCCCAATAGGGAGTCCAAGGGCCACGTGCCCCAAGGAGGTCTTGAGGGAAGCACCCTTGAAAGATAAATTATATATATATATATAAGTAGATTTGGACTATTCATTATTAGGTCTCAAATCTGATGGTCGATATTTTGTTGGCTTGACTTGCTCTAGAAGACAACCCTATTTTATGAGGGCATTGTATTACGACTATGCATTGTGATGTATTCTAAGAGTCTGATAGTGGTCATATTGCCTTTGGATGTCTAGTTGGTGATACTCTTGTGAGAAGATTTCTCTAAAAGTATACTATAATCTTTGTGATTTTTGAATAATATATTGGGTGACTTTAGAATGTGGGGTTTTTCTCCCGAAAGGGTTTTCCCCACATAAATCACTATATTGTGGTATGCATGCTATTTATGTTTATTTTGATTTAAGTTTATATAATTGTTAAATATTTGTAAATTTTTGCATTATCCTCCTTTCATGATTAGTGTAGGAATTTTTTTTGCTACCTTAGCTTCCTTACAAGTGGTATTAGAGCCTTATCACCTTTGGTTTTAGTTGTAGTTTGTTGGGTTTTTTGAACTAATCTAGATTTGAGTGAGAGCTTGCACATAGAAGACACTTTGTGATCTTGTCGCAAGAATTTTTAGATGACAAGTCCATCAAGGAGAATAGAGGTGGATAATTTTTTTGGAAATAATTTTGAGTTGTGGAAGCTGAAGATGGAGGATCTATTGATAGATCGAGATCTGTGGGATGTTGTTGATGAGAAATTTTCAAGGCCTATAGATCCTACTTTGGTTGCTCAATATGATGTTATAGACTATAAATCCAAGGGTCTAATTAGATTGTGCTTGGTAGAATCTATTTTAATCAATGTCCATGAAGAGAACTCTACACAATAACTATGGAAAAAGCTTGGTGAGATGTATCAAGCCAAATCTTTAGTGAACAAGACTTTCTTGAGGAAGAAATTGTATTCCTTGAGAATGGAAAAGGGTGGAAGAAATATAGACCACCTAGAAGCATTCAATATGTTGCTAGATCAATTGGAATCACTTGGTGTCAAAGTGGACGAGGAGGAGAAATGTCAGATCTTGCTTTGTTCTTTATTTGATTCATGGGATTCTCTTGTTATGGATATTGGGAGTACTTTTGTTATATTGAAGATTGAAGATGTGTTGGGTTATTTTATTTTTGAAGAGATGAGGAGGAAAGTATCCATCAGTGCCAAGGAGGCCCTAAATATTTGTGGAAGACCTAAGGAAAAATGCAAGAAGAATGAGCAGTGCGATAAACCCAAGTCCAAAGGGAGATCCAAATCACCTAGAAAGTCCAAAGTTATTTGTTGGAACTATGGTAAGCCTAGACACATTCATAAGGGTTGCAGTGAAAAGAAGAAAAAGAAGAAATTTGATTCTGATTATGAGTCTGAGAAGGAATATGGTGATGCATTCAATGAAACTTTGGAAACTTGTGTAGATAATGATGCATGGTTAGTTGAATCAGGGGTGAGTGTAGAATCATGGGGGTCCAAAAAGTAGCGATATAACCCAAAAGTGGCTGATGACATTTTTTATCTGAATTTGATGAAATGAAAGGGTTTATTGGTAAGTTTTTTAGCTTTCCACCAATATAAGATATGACTTATTTTGAATTAAATAGATAATTATTATTGATTTTCTACATGCATTCTAACTAAAGTCCTCATTGATAAGCTAATTGAAAAAAATTCTAATTCTTAAATGATTTCAATTTTTTTGAATATGAAAGATGCAACACATTCTATGCTTCCCATTCTATAGGATAAAAAAAAAATCATAATTTTTTAAGCAAGTTATGGTGGTCAGACAAACAAGTTATAATATTTTTAAAAAATTCTTATTAAAAATCCATAAATAATTATTTACTTGCAACAATATTATTAAAAAATTGTGGCACATCCAAGCATGTTTCCTCTACTTATATTGAAAGTTTCAAAAAAATATATTATTTTTTATTTTACTTAGGTTGGTCAAAAATACACTTGCTTTTTATTTTTTTACTAAAAATTTAATACACTGTATTGAAATTTCAAAATTTCACCAAATAGATATACTTTTTTCCAAAAGAGGACTAGTATCTTAGAAACTACATTCAATTTGCTACAAATTTTGTTCTTACATATTTTTCAAATTATGTTAATAACTGGGCAAACCCACAAAACTAGTTTACAATTCTAGTGAGGAAGGAAAATTGCAAAAACACTCCTATGATTTATTTTTTTACTTTTTAGGGGTTCTCACGAACTGGGGTGTTCGAATGGACCTAAAAGGGGTTCGAATGGACCTTGGTTTGAGTGAACCATATTAAATGATGGGTCCCACTTTTTATGCATTTTTTTTATGAAGACAATGGAAAAGAGGGGATTCGCTTGAACTTGGGTTCATTCAAACCCACCTTTTCCCCCTGCTTCCCCCTTCTCCCCCTCTGGCACCAAATTTCTATAGAATTTTTCCCTTCGAAGCTCGAGTTGAGGATGAAAATAGAGGAGAATTCAAAAACCCAACTGGATGATGGTAGTCTTTAGAATGAGCTATCCATCAAATATAATTTTAATATGTTTTGGTTTTATTATGTAGTTTTTTTAGTTTGATTAAACATAGGTTTTTCACCAAAAATCAAGCTCTTTGTTTTGTACATGTGGAAAAATAGTCGATTATCAAAATAAAATTTTGAAAAATATGTGTAGGCTAGGTATTTATGTCATTGATCCACTAAAAGAAGAAAAAAAATTGAATTTCGATACATACAAATTTTTTATGTTGTATATGGTTCACCTATGTCTGAATTGTAATTGGTTTGACTTCGAAACTTAATTATGGAAAAAATATTCAATAAAATACTATGAAACCAAATGAAAGGGTTATATATCATAGTTACAAATCTAAATTTGAAAAAATTAGAATTTCATCCTTCATAGAAAAAAAGTTATGTTGTATGCGGTGAGCATCACTCCTTAAAAATGGTGTTTACTGATAAAAATAAGTTTTTGAATGAGATGGAAAAAGAAGTGTAATATGATTCCAAAATTTTTGAAAAAAATATATTTAGAATCTAAAGACAAAATTTCACAAATCACTTGTTTTCATCATCTTCAAATTCCTCATAGTTTAGCCACTAAAGGTGCCCAAAAGTGAAGATTTAGTTAGAAAAAAACAATTTAGTGTCCAGTTTGGCCAAAAATTGTAAACTAGTATTGTGGGATCACCCAACCTATTCAAATATTTATTTCAAGTTGCCTAACTCTATTTTTTTGAATTTTCATTGTCACTTAAGGGCCTAGTTTGGACCCTCATGATCCTACATTGACCCTTAGGTGCATCTTTACATATGACCTTTAATAGAGGTTGGTTTTCTGAATATGAATAATTTGATGGAGGTAAGGTATACTTAGGGGATGATTCTTATTTAAATATTGTTTTTCAATGTAAAGTTAGAATAAGTTTCTCTAATGGTAGAATAAAAAGGGTTAATGGTGTGTTGCATATTCCTAGATTAACATGAAATTTGTTATATATGAACAAACTAATATATGTAGGTGTGTAGGTAGTATTTTTTGATGCAATATGGTTAGAGGTGCCATGGTGATTGCTAGAGGTGTTAGTTATGACACATTGTATAAGCTTGATACATGCACTGTTGAGTGCAATAGTACTTCTATGAAAATAAAGTTTGTGGAAGATGTGAGGGTTTCATCTTCAATAGATGGTCATGGATTTTGGGTACTTAAGGGTGCTCTCTCTTCTGAATCAAAGTTACCTATAGAGAAAACTATGTTATAACACCAAATACTTTGCCACATTGGAGAAAAGTGTCTAAGAACCTTGAAAAATAAAAACATTGTTGAAGGGTTATCTAATTGTAATCTTGAATTTTATTTTTGTAAGCATTGCATTTATGAAAAAAAAAGCATGTCTCTTTTACTCGAGCTCTCATAAATTTGGTGGTATATTGGATCTTATTCATCCTGATGTGTTTAGTCATGTATATGTTCCTTAAATTTATATTAATGATTATATTATAAGGACATGGATATGTTTTCTAGAGAGTAAATTTGAAGTTTTCAATCGATTTAAAGAATTAAAAGCAATGGTTGAGTTGTAGACTAGACAAAAAAAAATTGTTTAAGGATGTTAATGGTGATTATTTTTTCTCTAATTATTTTGATATATTATGTAAATATTTTGGTATTCATAGACAAAATACAACTCTATATTCTCCATAGTAGAATGGAGTTGTAGAAAGAATGAACAAGACATTGATAGAGAAGGATAGGAGTATGCTGAGTGGTGTTGTTCTAGAACAAAGGTTTTGGGCTAAAGTTGTTTCCATTACTTTTTACCTAATTAATAGGTATCATACATTAGCTCTTGTTGACAAGGCACCTATACATATATGGTTGGGCCACAAGTCTTCATTAATACATCTTAGAGTTTTTGGTTGCGAGGCATATGTACATGCTTGGTGTAGGAGCACCTTGATCATGATAGGATTTTATCTTAAGGGTTGATCAATTTTTGATGTTCTAACATTGTAATGGGATCATTTTCAATATATTAAAGTCTTTAGGAGGCCAAGTTTTAAGTTTGGTGTCAAAATTTCTATAAATGTAAAAGTTGTCCAAAAATTGCAAAAGATGTCAATATGCAAAAAGTGATGTTGTGTGTATGAATTTTTAAGTGTTAAACCATGATTAAATAAATCAAACACACCAATATAACATTAACTCAAAGGAAACAGATAAACAAAACAAACTCTTATGCGAATGGCTCCTTCGAAAGCATCATATTGTCCTCTATCTCTAGCGTTTCGTTGATTCAAGATGCTCTCAGATTTTGTATGCCAAGCTCAACGAAATGGACTACTAAAGAACGAGATTAAGAGAAATGTCGGTTGCTCACTTTGGCAGCATAACGATATGGTGAAGGTTCGAAAAAGGAGAATGATGGATGAAAGATGGAAGATTCCATAATGATTTTGACAGAGTGAGAATACTTAAGAATCAACCCCCCTAAATGAATTGTGAGAGGTTGTATTTATAGAGTTTTCAAAAGCTTCTGATTGGCTGATATGATCAATGGCTATGATAATTCTTGACAGATCGAAGGGCTGAAGAAGGATGAAACTAAAGAGAAAATAGAAGAAAACTTGAAACAAGATTTTTCTATTTTTATGAAAGAGGAAAAGATAAGAAGATAAGAAATTATCTTTCTTTAAAAAGATAAAAGAAATATTTAAAAGCTAATAAATAATGAATTAAAAATTCAATTATTTATTTGTGGATGACATTCAACTTTTCTTAATTAAATAAAATATTTAATTAAGCTTTTAAAAGCAGAAGAAAGTTTGTGATAAGAAGAAAGCTTTAATCAGGATTTTTGAAAAAAGCAGAAGATTTCATATTTAAATAAAATATTTAATTATGATATGAGAAGATTGCACAATTAAATAAAAATACCTAATTGTGATTTTAGAAAGAAAGCATAAGATATTTTTAATTAAATAAGATTTATTTAATTAATCTCTTTTATGAAATTAATTAAATGAAACATTTAATTAATTAGAAGAAGAATTAAAAATAGAAGAAAGAGAAATATTTAAACTTAATTAAATCAAAAGATTTAATTTAAATTTAAACAATGATAATTAATTTAAATAAATAAAATGTATTTATTTAATTAATTAAGTGGACATATGAAAATAATTAAATAAAATAGATTTATTTAATTATGAAGGAGATGAATGAACAATATAATTAAATTAATTAAATTTAATCATATGTAGAGGATTTTAGAAAAATTAATTAAATAATAAATATTTAATTAATTGTCAGGATTATAGACATGACCATTTTTATGCGTATACAGATGTAACAAGGAATATGAAAGGTCATTTTCAGTTTTTTGAATTGGGAGGTAGTTGGAAGTTCAAAATATAGGTTGAATGCATTTACAAATGCTTTGTAACCATTTTGTAACTTGTGGGTGGTTGTGGAATTGAAATTGAGTGAATAATATCATTGTTTTTAGGCATTTTCTATAGAAATTTGGTGTTTCCAGACCTTGTACGAAACTGTATGGGAACCAACTCTTGTGAAATTATTTTTAAATGGAAGAAGAATCAATCACCTTCCTTTCCTTACGAGTTTCATGTAGATTAGCTTTCATTTGAACAAGATTTTGTGTTTTTTGTAAAAGCGGTTAATACTCAGGCTAGGGTAAATAGTGAATGAAATAATTTGTCCCTCTCCTTTGTTTTCCAATGGAACTCTTTGATTTTTGGTGAGGATGTACTCATATATATGTTCTTTCATGTTTCATTGGATTGAGGGTGAAATCATAAAGTTAAGATAGGAAGAATGAAGTTTCTTGACTGTAAATTCTAAGTATACAACCTGTAACAGGGTTATGAGAAGAACAAAGTCTAGGGTTTGTAAGAAAATATATGGGAATAAACTTGTGATGCATTTTTAAGTTTTTACCAGTCCATTAACACCTACTTGAAGTGTTGGGATAGTAAATTTTTATTTGGAATTTGAATATCTAATAACCCTTGTTTGGCATGAAGGCCTAATTAGGCCTAATATAGTCTGATACAACCCATTTTCAAGCATTTTCTTTGAAGAACCTAATATTCATTTTGAAATATGTTTTAAACTAAGGAAAAAGGTATCTGAATATGTAAATTTTCTTGGAATTGTGAATGGGGAAGTAAAATTTTATGTTTGATGGGTGTAAGTGCCATTGAAGTATGATAAGGACAGTCATAATAAAAAGATGAAAATGTGAAAGGGCGGACTTTGTAACTGGATGGTTTGGGTTAAGTTGAGGTTAATCAAGTGTCTTGAAGGTGATTGGATAATTTTGGAACCCTGTTTGGGTCTGACTTGTATGGAATTCAGTCTTTGTGCCATTGTTGTATGAAGTTTTGTTATGAAGCTTTGAAGAGTTTGAGGGATTGAATCCCTAATTGAGAAAATTGTGTTCAATTGTGATTGTTTCTTCCTCTATCATTGCATCAAAGTGGTATCAGAGCTAGAAGGCTCTGGGAAAAGAGAGTTTATGGTTTTGTGGTTGTTTGTTGTGGTTTTGTGCAGGTTACGAAGAACCTGGTTTCTGCCAAGAGAAGGTAGAGAAAGTTGAGAGAAGTTGAAGCAAGGAGAGGCTTGCTTGAGAAGAGGAAAATATGGAAGTGATAAGAAGATGTTTGTAGGTAGAGGAAGAGAGGAAAAAGAAAAAGAGACAAGAGAAGATGGACAGAGAGATAGCTGAGTTAAAGCAAGAGTTGAAAAGATTGGAATAAGAGTTCCAAGAATCCATGATGAAGATGGAGTAGTTGATTGAGCAGTTGACAAGTTGGCATTTGAAAGTGAAGAAAAGAGTCACATGGCCCATAAAGAATATTGTCAAAAGAAGTAGAATGCATGCAAAGTTAGTAGCAAGAAGGAAACAAGAAGAAGAAGAAGCATATGAAGATGCTGAAGAAGGATTCTTTGATGAAGAAAAATGTAGTGTAGGCATTTCCAAGCAAGAAGATGAAGGAGAACTAGTGATGAAGAACCTAATTTTAGAGAGTGAAGGGCAGATTACAGATGAATTGATCTTGGAAATTTGAAAATAATTGAGGAAAGATGGATGTAATATGGTTGAAACAATGTGTTATTTCTTTGTTATGCCAATTCTTTGGATAGGGAACAAGTTGAAGGTCAAAGGATAAGGAGAGAAACAAAGTATTGAGAAGCATCAAATCATAAAGCACATGATTTCAGTTGGTGAGCAAGGTATGAAGCTAATTTGCATGGAAAAATTCAAACCCAATGTGAAAATGAAGGTGTTTAAGAGTAGTTTCAAGATGGAGTAGTGGCAGAGCATGCAAGGAAATAAAGTTGTGGACAACTACAAATTCAAGTGGACTTGAATTTCATTTCATTGGGAGTTTTGTGCAGGAGCACCTTGATCGTGACATGATTTTATCTTAAGGGTTGATCAATTTTTGATGTTCTAACATTGAAATAGGATCATTTTCAATATATTGAAGTCTTTAGGAGGTCAAGTTTTAAGTTTGGCATCAAAATTTATGTAAATGTAAAATTTTTCCAAAAATTGCAAAAGATATCAAAATGCAAAAAGTGATGTAATAAGGAATATGAAAGGTCATTTTCGGTTTTGGGAATTGGGAGGTAGTTGAAAGTTCAAAATACAAGTTTAATTCCTTTAAAAATGATTTTTAACCACTCTGTAACTCGTGGGTGGTTGTGGAATTGGAATTGAATGAATAATATCATTGTTTTTAGGCATTTTCTACAAAAAATTGGTGTTTCCAGACCTTGTACGGAACTGTATGGGAACCAATGCTTGTGAAATTGTTTGTAAATGGTAGAAGAATCAATCACCTTCCTTTCCTTACAAGTTTCATGCATATTAGCTTCCATTTGAAGAAGATATTGTGTTTTTTTGTAAAAACAGTTTAAACTTAGGCTAGGGTAAATAGTGAATGAAATAATTTGTACCTCTCCTTTGTTTTCCAATGGAACTCTTTGATTTTTGATGAGTATGTCATCCTATATATGTTCTTTCATTTTTTAATGTATTGAGGGTGAAATCATAAAGTTAAGATAGGAATAATAAAGTTTCTTGACTGTAAATTCTGAGTATACAACTTGTAACAGGGTTATGAGAAGAACACAGTCTATGTGAATGAACTTGTGATGCATTTTTAAGTTTGTACCAGTCCATTAGCACCTACTTGAAGTGTTAGGATAGTAAATTTATATTTGGAAGTTTAATATCTAATAACCCCTATTTGACATGAAGGCCTAATTAGGCCTAATATAGTTTGATACAACCTGTTTTCAAGCATTTTCTCTAAAGAACCTAATATCCATTTTGAAAAATGTTTAAACTAAGGAAAAAGGTATCTAAATATACTTTTCTTGAACTTGTGAATGGGGAAGTAAATTTTAGGTTTGATGGATGTAAATGCCATTGAAGTATGATAAGGATAGTCATAATAAAAATATGAAAATGTGAAAGGGAAAACTTTGTAATTGGATGGTTTGGGTTAAGTTGAGGTTACTCAAGTGTCTTGAAGGTCATTGGATAAGTTTGGAACCCTGTTTGGGCCTGAGTTGTATGGAATTCAGTCTTTGTTCGATTTTTGTATGAATTTTTGTTATGAAGCTTTGAAGAGTTTGAGGGATTGAATCCCTAATTGAGAAAATTGTGTTCAAGTGTGATTGTTTCTTCCTCTAGCATTGCATCAATTCTCGAAAGGAGAAGCAAATAAGGTTGTAGAAAAAGGTTGTGAAATTTATTTTCATCAAATAAAATAATGGTGTGAAAGGATACAAGCTTTGGGATCCTATTGCATAGAAGGTAGTATATAGTAGAAGTGTTATTTTTAGAGAAACTTAGCCTTCTTCTATTACATTGCAGGTAGAACAAAGTAAAAAGGAATATGTGTTTAAACTTCCTTCTACACCTAAGAAAGTTGAATCAAGGCCCATGGATAAACAAGAAGTTGAAGAGAGCTCATCTAGCTCTGAATCTTTAGAAGAGGAGGAATAACCTCCAACTCAGCTTGTTCGTAGGTTTGCAAGAAATAGAAAACCACCTAAAACGTATTTAGCTAATGATTGGAGATATATTTTTACTTTTAATACTAACAAGGATGAACCCAAATTAGTAGAAGAGGCATTAGGTATGAATGGAGTAGAATCTTGGAATATTTCTATGGGTGAAGAAACAACAAATTTGAAAAAGATTGATACATGGGACCTTGTACCATTGCTTGAAGGAAGAAAAAATTTTGGTTGTAAATGGGTGTTCAAAAAAAATATTGGTTCAAATGGAGGTATTGAGAAGTAAAAAGCAAGGTTAGTTGAAAAGGTTGCTCTCAAGTTGAGGGGGTTGATTATGGTGAGATATTTTCTCCTATTGCAAAAATTACATCCATTAGATTTTTTCTTTCTATTGTTGCTTCTTATGATTTAGAGGTTGAGGAAATGTGTGTGAAAATTGATTTCCTTCATGGTGACTTGGAGGAGGATATTTATTTGACATAGCTAGAGCACTACGTGGTGAAAGGTAAAAGTAAATTGGTTTGCAAATTGAAGAAATATTTGTATGGCTTAAAATAGAGTCCTAGGATGTGGCGTCAAAAAATTGATATATATGTGTTGAGTTTTGGATTTGAGCATTCTAAATCAAATCATTGTTTTTTATTATAAAACCAATGGTGATCATTTCCTATTTATTGCATTATATGTTGATGATATGTTATTTATTGGTAGAGGGAAAGGTATGATTTCAGATTTGAAATCTTTGCTAAATTGAAAATGAAAGATCTTGGTGCAACTAAACACATTCCTAGGATGTAAATTAAAAGAGATAGAGTGAATAGAAAGCTATGGCTTGGCCAAAGTAAGTATGTCAATTCAGTTTTACAAAGGTTTTATATGAGGATTGTAGACCATTGGGTGTTCTTGTTTTAGCTGGAACAAAGTTATCTATTTCAAATTGTCTAATATTTCCATTAGAGATGGAATACATGAGAAGACTGCTTTACTAGAGTGCAGTTGGAAGTTTGATGTATGCTATGGTTTGTACTAGACCAAAAATTTCCCAAGAAATGGGAGTTATTTATAGATATATGTCTAATCCTGGGAGAGTTCATTGGGATGTAGTTAAAAGAGTCTTTAGATATTTGTGTTGTACCTTAGAGTATTCCTTGTGTTATCATAGTAATATGACTAAAGATGAAATTTCCCTTGATATTCATGGTTATGTAGATTTATACTAGGTAGGTGATGTTGATAGTAGATGATCCACCAATGTTTATGTGTTTAATTTATAATTTGGTGGTGCAATCACTTGGATGAGTAAGTGATAGGTTGTGGTTGCTTTGTCCACTATTGAAGTTGAGTATATGGTAGCTACTCATGCTTTTAAAGAAGAAATTTTGATTAAGATATTGTGTTTAGATATTGGGTTAAAACAAGGTGCAGTGAAAATTTATTGTGATAGTCAAAGTGTGATATTTCTAGCTAAGAACCCAACATTTCATGCTAGGACCAAGCACATTGATGTAAAATATCATTTTGTTAGAGATATGGTCAAAGATGGTAGGGTGAAGCTTGTTAAGGTAGAGACTTTGATGAATGTTGTTGATTCTTTAACTAAGCATGTGAGCACAGAGAAGTTCAGATGGTGTTCAGATGCTATGGGCCTTTTAGCCCCTAACAATTAAGAGATGATGTTTATACATCATCCCATTGCTCTTGCAAGGTGTTTGACAAGTGGGATATTTTTTGGGAAAATGTGTCTCAACCTTGTAATTACATAAGGTAATATTGATATGTCGGTGATAGGGAGGACACAAGGTTCCCCCTCGTGAGGGGTCTGGGGGGATCTTCTCCCCAGTGGGGGGTCCAAGGGCTGCATGCCCTAGTGGGGGCTCGAGGGCAACACCCCCAAAAACTAAATTATATATATTATTATTGTAAAGTCAGATCATTCATCATTAGGTCTCAAATCTGATAGTTGATATTTTGTTGGCTTGAATTTCCCTAGAAGGAAACCCTATTTTATGAGAGCATTATGTTATGATTGTGTATGGTGATGTATTATGAGAGTTTGATAGTGGTTGTGTTGCCTCTAGATCTTTGGTTGGTGATATTGGATTGTGAGAAGCTTGCTCTGCAAGTATAAATTGTAATATTTATTATTTCTAAATAATATATTAAGTGACTTTTGGAGTGTGGGGGTTTTCTCTTGAAATGGTTTTCTCATGTAAATCACTGTGTTGTGGTATACATGATATTTTTGTTTAAGTTTTTGTAAATGTTAAAGATCTGTAAATTTTTGCATTATCCTCCTCTCAAGACTAATGTAGGAAGTTGTTCTTGCTACCTTAGCTTCCTTATAATATTTCTTCCCCTTCTTGGGTTTTTTTTCTTTCTTTCTTTCTTCTACACTCATCTTCATTCCTACTTCAATGATCTTAGTTATCTCTCTTTCCCTTTTGGTTTTCCCTTTTCCCATATGTATTTTTAGTTTGGTATTTTCTCTTTCCTCTATATGATGATTTCAGAAGGTTTCTCATGAACAACCACATATTTTCAAGGATCTTTGGGATCCTTCCCCCTTTCCAATTATCATACCCTAATGGCCTACCCCCTCTCACAAAGGTGGACCTTATGGTTTGATGAGTTTTAATTTTCAAAAAACTTCATATTTCTTCTATGTCTAATTTCTTTAGTGTTCTCTCCAAGGTCTCGACAATGAAACCAATGTTGGAAAGAGAAATGGGGGTAGTGCATTTCGAAAGGATATGTAACCTAATATTTCCTAAGTATTCAATTTATACCCTAGAGGATACAGTAAGAGAAACAAGCATTAAATAGGAAGATATAGGGCATTTATAACATTAAATAGTATAATCAACAAAATAAATTATTCAGATATATCCATGCATACATGTCTTCCTTATATTCCTTCTAGTATACATATATCATAATAGGTGTAAAATGAGTAGGTTTGGTCTTTGCTCTAATGCTATTACTGTACTCTATTACATATATCTACTATCATATATTTTTCTCATCATATATATCCTTTATATCCTATCTATTACAAATAACATATATACATTCATTCCCTTGAAGGGATGTGTCTCCTTTATCATGGTTGTTGTCCTTTACCGGTACCATGATATTGTTTTGATAAGCTACTAGTATGCTTTGTTCCTCCCTTTGACCTACTAACAAAGATCTAAACCAAAATGACCAATGTAAATATGTAGGTTGTTGTTTAGATGGATTATTTTGTTGTTTTTGATCAAGTTGATTTTTTTTTATCCAAGGATGACTAGGTGTTTAAAGAATAAAGAAGTCCAAAGTGAACTAGTGATATGGGATGAAGATGAAAAGTTGTATGTTTTTGTTTTTAATGGTGAGGTTGAATATAATTTTGTTTTGCACAAGACTCTAGTTCTCTAATGACTGCTGGTGAAAAATAAGAATCTAAGATTTTAAGGGTTTTGTTATTTTGGATTGATAGTCAAAAGTGACGAATGACAGTCAAAAGTGTTGCACTTCCTCTGATAGAAGCATTTGGATTTTGTAAAATTTTAGGTTTAAATGTAGATGTATCACTGTGTGATAGTCAAAAGCATCATTTTACCATGTTTTAGGAGTTTGAAAAATTATTTTCAGACAAATGCATCAACATTCACATAAGCATCGATTTGTAGATAGACACGCCAATTTGAAAAAAATCAAACACATCAAGATACAAAAAAAAGCAATGCAACAAGATGGTCAAAAACATTTATTTGAATTAGAGAAAGTTTTTATAATTTTTAGACCTAAAAATGTCTAAGGTTTAAATTTTTCTTGATTGTTTGAAGTTTGAATTGTGTTTTCTTAATCTGGCAAGTGATAAAAACAACAAAGAATCACACAGAGGGCTAACTCTAAGGAATTTTGGATAGATTTCATGTGTCTTCTTCAAAAATATCATGCTAATTGGTGTTACAAATATTTGAACAATGAAAACACACCATAGATACACAACCTAGCTAGTAGTAGATTAGGTGTATTAACTTGGAACAAGCCCACCTACTAAAGAAAATATATCCAAAATGAATGTGTGACTAGAGTATACGAAGGTCATGTACCAACTTTGCACCTCTCACCTTAAAAAGGATGAGGTCTTAATCAAGGAATATAAGTCAAATCAATAAGGGGACATATATGGTGAGTAACTTCATGCATGGTATTGTATGTTACATAATTCCAAGCTAACGGCTGAAAAGTATTAAAGGATACTAATAAACAAGGTTCATAATGGGAGATCAATGAACAATGAGCCAGTTTTTGGATGTCCAAGTCAAGAGGGGTCTCCCCTTTTCTCTTCACCTATACATGTCTTAGTGGACCGAGGGTCGTGAGGCTTGGCTTGAAGGATTTTGGCCATACCTTCGGATACAAATTTCATTATCCATCTTTATATACCCTTCCAAAAATGTGGCTGAGGTCACCATTGAGGTATTAATCCCCAAGTAGGTCTCCTACTTGAATTAGATAGTAAAGGCATTATTTTTTATCCCTAAGATCATTCTTAAGAGTTGCAAGGGGAGAGCATACACAGATAGTCACACTTTAGGTGTACAAACAAAGATTAAAATTTAATGGTGCTTTTGATTTCTAAGATCTCACAAAGTGTAAGGAAAGTGCATACACAATTACTAACCTACCAAACATGAAATAGACTGCATTTTAGTGCTCCAAATTCAAAATGATATTTGTATTATTCAATTTTAGTACACCAAATTGAACATGAGAGTTGTATTGTTCAATTTTAAGAGCACCAAAATCAAATGCGAAAGTTGATTATTCAATTTCAGAACACCAATTGAAATGTGAACATCTAGACTAATTAAAAACCTACAACACAAATGTTAGTAATCTTTGTGTTTAGTCTTCTCCCTTTGTATGCCACATGCTACACAAAAGTTAGATAAAAAATAA
Organism: Sequoia sempervirens; assembly: GCA_007258455.2. Classification (NCBI taxonomy): domain Eukaryota; kingdom Viridiplantae; phylum Streptophyta; class Pinopsida; order Cupressales; family Cupressaceae; genus Sequoia; species Sequoia sempervirens. The sequence goes on along the minus strand of VDFB02000002.1, from coordinate 99,002,725 downwards.
AATATCCAAAAATAGATACACATTAGGGTCAGATGAATGAAAGGAATCAAAAAGATTTTGCAAAACCCTAATAGAGAGAAAGTGTCAAGTTATACTTAAAAGAAGTGTCATGTTTCTACAAAAGTGTCATTGTAAAAGTGATAGAAGTGTCAATATTTTCACAAAAGCATTAAAATATCCTACAGATAGAAAACAAAAGATTATCAAAATAAAAGCATCATATTTCTTCAAATGTGTCGACCTTGGTTATGAAAATGTGTTGATATTTGAAAAATGTGTTGTCCATTAATAGAAGCATTGTTGTAACTTGCAACACAAACATAAAATGGTATCATTCAAAAGCGTCACTCCTAAACAAAAGCATCATTGTATGTTTGCAAATGCATCAAAATTTTGACAAAAGCATCATATAACCTCTAACAAAATATTCTATCTTCTACAAAAGCACCTTTGTAACCTGCAAGCTAACAAATATTCACAAAAAAGGTTAAATCCAAGATGTGGGTCCCACCTAGCATGCCAAAAGATCATAGGGTAAATATGAGTGATGGTTAGAAAATATAATTCAAGCAATCAAAGTCTACAAACACTAAAAACTTACAAGATTAAGATCATTATAACCCATACTCAATGAAATAGGTTTGTTAAATCTTCAAAGATTTAAAATAAAGTAAATGAAATGCAATTCAAACAATTAAACCAAAGACACAATACAAACCTTCAATCCTATTGTGAATTGATGACAATTTGTGATGTGGATTGCTCAAATTGTACATAATCCATGATTGCAAAAGCTCAAGATTGATGTGATTCACAAAAGGGGATATTTAATGCTCAAGATTGCTCAAGAATTCAAGACAATTCCTATGCTTATGAAAATTGTGAATGATTTTCATGAATGAATGAATTGTTTCATAGATTTTAGGATTTTTGATCAACTGTGGAGATTGAATTTGAGGATCAATGGATTAGATGAAATCAATGATATCAAGGAAGATCAAGGGATGAGATTTCATGAGAGCCCAAAATATCCCCATTTCATGGAAAAGTGGTTGAAGATATTTCGAATTGGAGGGAAGAAGACATTTGAATTTGAATTGGGAATATTCTCTTTTTAAAAAAGGAATATTCTTTATGCAAGTTGGAGAGTTGGAGGAAAATTAGGGAATTAAATAATTATGAAAATTATTTAATTGTGAGGATGAGAGAGAATTAGGACCTTTAATTAAATAATTGAAAACCATTTAATCAAGTGGGAAAGAGAAAAAAATTAATTTAATTAAATAATTGAAAATTATTTAATCAAGGGAAAGAATTAGTGAGAAATCATAAAATTAATCAAATAACATTAATTATTCAATTAATAGAGGAATAAAGTGAATTTAATCAAATAATTAGAAATTACTTAATTAAAATGAGGAACTAGGTGATAATGAAGAAAATGATGTTAATAGGAAAAATCAAGATGTGTGATATGTTCAAACAATTTTAGGTTTCTACAACACCTAACAAAATGCTGACAAAAAACTATTTTTTCTTTACCATTTGAGAGATCAAATAAAGTCATTTAGAAATTATGTTTTGTAACATGTAGCCCTTATTATAAGCTTTCCAAAACTTGTATAATTTTAAATATTTTAAATTTATTATTATATTTATATTATATTTATTGTGAATGTGGGGTTTTTCACCAAACATCAAGGTATTTGTTTCATACACACAAAAAATAGAAAATTAATTTTTTTTTTTTAAATGTTTTTGATTAGGGGAAAAACTTGCTTGTATTGGGTTTCAGGTCTAAAAAATATGTTACTAGGTATTGATGTTCTTGTTTCAACAAAAAAATAAAAAAATAATTTCAATACATACAAAACAAGTTATGCATTATGACATACACCTATGTTCAAGTTATAATTACTATAATTTTCAAAAATAATAAAAAAATATGCAACAAAAAATTATGATAAAATATCCATGCATTAGATATTTGATGTTACAAATCTATGTTTTAAAAATTATAATTTTATCCTTCCAATAAAAAAATTTATGCATTACAACATAAATGTTACTTTTTAAAAAAATTGTTTATTATAAAAAAAGGTTATTAAAAGTTATTTAAAAAATTCACATTTTATTTCTAAATTTATTTAAAAATATATATTTAGAATAAACACACAAATCCTCACAAATCACTAGTTCACATGATCTCTAAATTATAATGGTTTAGTTGCTATAGGTTTCATAAAGTAAAAATATGGCGAGAAATGTTGATTTCAATGTCCTACTTTGGCCAAAAAGTGGGACATAGTATTGTGGGCTGACCCAATAGTAAAAAAAATTATGTATAGTAAATTTTATTCATAACAAACAATTTGTTGGCTACACCTCCTATTTTCACAATTTGACCATTTTAGTTACCCTTGTTTGCATTCATTTTATTATATTTTCTTTTATCTTTCCACAAACAAATTTCATTATAATATTGAAGACATGCAGGGTTAGATATCATCCTAAATTTTATTTATTTATTTTAATATATATATATATAACCACTATAAAGGCCACTTGAATTCTACCCTTTTAGAGGAATGAGATTTGTTGTTAGAGCACTTATATTTGTGGAATAAGAAGTATAGATCACAAAGATCATTGCTAAAGCTAAAAATTTGTAGCCTTGATCATAGAGATCATGTAAGGTTTGAAACCCTAAACTATCTCATGAAAATAAATAGTAACTCATTTTCACATAAATATAGAAATAAAATGGAACATCTTCAACTTATACAAATAAAATATTCCATCTCACATGTAAAAGTGTTTAATCCAGAATATTAAGTAATAAAAATAAGGTGCGTCATCACATGAAGTACTATCTAGTCAAGTTTTATAGAGAACAAGATATAATTTATGCAAGGATATGAATCTGGATCTCATGCCCATCTTGTCATAACAATAAAAGTAAAGATATAAAAAAAACATAATCACTAGAGTCTTAAACTTCCAATAACCCCAATGGTCATTTGCAAACAAAGAGATGAGAACATGGCTTTTTTGCCCAACCACGAAGCTTATGCTTTCCAAAAATTCTTCCTAACATGCATTTCACATACAAGCATGTTATGCCCTACTATCATAATAAGGAAAAGAGAATAAAATAACATCCATCTATTTTAATGGTACATATAGCTTTGGAAAAGGAAATTAAACTGTAAATGGTAGGTAGATCTAGAAAATCAAATCTATTCCATTCTATTAGTCCTTATTCAACACTCATCTTGAAAGGTAAAGCTAAATCACATATATAAGAAAAATACTTTTCTCATGAAGACAATATAACATGCATATATCCAATGATCATAAAAATAAATAACCCTTTTCTTTTCATGTAAAATGATTATATATGAAGGAATTTTATTATTTCAATCCTTTCATTGCATAACAATGGTTAAATATGTAATTGACATGCAATTTGATCTCTAACTAATGATATGCAATATTTAGTGTATATGCAATGCTAACTAATTTTTGATGTCATGCAAGTTAAATTCATAAGAAACCAGTTCATAACATATGATGCATATTTGTATCATTATATTTATATAGTTTAGTTATATGTGTATAGGATTATGTATATACATCTATATATAACTATAACTATACCATTGATATGCTGATTGGAAATAAAAGAAACAAATTCATAAAAATTAAATGACAGTTTTGTATATTCACTTGTACAGTTTTCCTATGAAATCATCACAATAGAAATAAATTTTTTTTCTTTTCTCAATGATTTCCTTTATAGGCCATTTCATTTTCTTCATTGGCCAAACCCAAACATAACCTTGGCTACCTTCCTCAAGCCATTGTTTGTATCTTCCCAAATCTTTCCATAATGTTGTTAGCTCTCTTTCAAATTCAACATCTTGCTTGTTTTTGACTTCTTTCTTTTTGTTTCTCTTTGTGAGACTTTCCTTTTCTATATGCATCTTAAAGTGTTCGTCCATATTTTGAACAACTCACCTAGGGCTTCTTCCTTTACCACTCTTCCTAGATATTTTGGGGCTTTGATCTTCTTGCAACATTTACTCACTCCTTCTGCTACTACCCGTAGGTCTTTGCTAAGTTGCCTCACTTCAATAGTCTACTCAATGCTCAAAACCTTTTGTGCTCTAATACCAAATGATGGCACACTCTAGTATCTCCTCCTTAGGATTACCACAAGAACTCACACTTCCTCATATATTTTCTAATGGCATCAAACATCTACAGGTTTCTTGATCTATTGATAATCAGACATAAAAAAAATTTATACTTGGAAACACACCACATTCAAACTTACTATGTTCTACAAGTGACATGAATGATAACACTTATCAATAACTTCAAATACACCTCAATTGGATTGTTCATGAAGATATCATATAATCAACAACTATTGAACAAACACAATGTCAGGTAATAACCAATAAACTTCATTTTATTTATTCATCTTTCACAATACAAAACATAATGAAAATTCTTGCTCTCTCAACATAGGTCTGCAATCCTTCTAATAATTTTCTTTGACTACTCCTATCGTTGTTCCTTTCTCTTTGTTCATCCCTCTATTTGTTCCCATCAACCTTCCTTATATATCAATCTCTTTAACTTCAATGTTCATTGTTCCTCATACTTGTCCTCTGCCTTTTTACCAATCCCATGGCATCTCTATACCTACAATGCTTCTTCTTTCTTTGTCTTCCTCATGTATCACCTTATTCTTTCAATTGAGTGACCTCTCACTCCACTGTTTCTCTCCTTCACATCAACCACTTCTCTTTTTCCCAACTTCTTCCCACCATGCAGCCTATCAATAATTGAACTTTCCTCTTCCCAATTAGTCTTCCACAATCATTTTCCTTGTTTAGTTTCTCTTTAGGCCTTATCTATTCATCGAACTCCCCTCTTCTCTCCTTTTTCTCCCTCCTATATTTTTGAATATGGCCTTCTTATGATCAACATCTCACTTAGTCAATCTCTTCCATTCCCTAACCAACCTGACCCACCATTTCCACTCCTAGTCAATCCTCATTTATGTTTTCTTCCTATTTCTTTCATTTTCCCATCTTTCCAGCTACTTTCATTATCGATTCTTCATTCATTCCTTTACCTCCAAAACTATTCAACTACAACTACCCAATTATCCACCTCTAACCATCAAACTCTATCTGTTTGTCTTTTCCTACTGAAGGAAACTTTATTGTTTTATCTTACTTCCTGCCCATGTAGTGACAAGAACTATATCTATCCAAACTCAAACAACCAAATTTCTATCCAGGTAGAGCTAGGAACTATTAAGAAAACCAAAATTTCCACAAATTCAACATTGTAACCCATATAGGGTTGATGCCTTGACATAAAAAAAAATTCATATATCGCTATAGTCACAAACTATTAATTAATTCAGGTTTAATAAACTCATACCATATATATATTAAAATTGATATGATTTTTATTTCTACATTATATGTAATAATCAATACAAAGGTTCTTATAATAGCTACAAATATTTCAAAAAACATGGTCAATTCTATGGTTTCAAGTGCTAAAAGTGAATCGATATGTTGGCATTCACATATATATAGAAATTGAATGTCTTAATCAATTTAGTATGTAGTTCTATGTGTACTAGAGAGAAAATTTCTGATTATTATCAAATAACATGATAACTTTTATCCCTAACAACAATAGAGCACAATAAAAACAAGAAGCATAAATAGAATGAAACATCACCTAGTCTTCAATCCTCCATTGATTCACCTCCATTGGCCTTCTCCATCTTGCTGAAAATGATATAATTGCCATCAAATTTGAAGTGCAACTATAACCTATGACAAAGCCAAGCAAAATATTGAAGTAATGTGTATGATCAAGTACTCAAAAGCTCTCACGCATACTGAAAATAACTTGTGTGTAACTCTTGTGTGTGTCCTAAAATGACTTGAGAGAGGGCATTTTAAAGAATTCCAAATGGTGAATGGATAGATAGGATTAAAAGTTGGTGAAGCCCTAAGATCAACGGCTAGGATTCAATGTAATAAGGATGATTAGGGTTAGGGAAACATTAGGTCAAAGTTAGGGCAAGCCTTTAAATGAAGGGTTGGGATTTAATTGGAGATAATCAAATCAATGGTGGAGAATAATAGGTAGTTGGAATAATAGAAATTATTTAATTTATGGAGAATGTTGAGTTATGAATTAAATAATGATTTAATTCATAAATGGGAATGAGACAAAAGACTTGATATTTATAATTATTTTAATTATTTATTTTGGTGGGATGGAAAGTGGGCTAAATAAATAAGTTTATTTAATGGAAAGAAAAATGGTAATGTTGGTAATCAGAAATTTATTTAATTATTAGAGGGAATAAGAACTAATTAGTGACGTATTTAAATAAATAAATGTAATTTATTTGTTTAAATAATCACAGAGGCATAATTATGACATTAGGATGTGATTAAATAATTGAATTATGTGAGGGAGAAGCATGGTTGTCATAGAAAATATGGTTTACAAGTCAAGACCATTTTTATGTGTCTACATTTTGCCCCTCTTTGACATAATGTAGTCTATCGCATTATGTCAAAGAACAAGTCAAAAATATGTCCTAGTTTGAAAGTGAGGAGAGGAAGGATGACGAGGAGGTAGTGGTATGCCCCCTCGAGAGGACAGGTAGGTTGAAAGAATGTGAGTGTGCTCTCGAAATGGATGAAAGGACTAGAGGATGAAGGAATAGAAGAAATGTTAGCATGGAAACCATGGATGTGAGGATGAAAAAGGAATACTTCAATATTTTGCCAAATAACATCATAGGCATTGCATAATCATCATTGGGCAGTAAAATGTGACAAATAGACAACAAACACCATGATATGACATAGAGCAAGGTGTGCAAGGTCGTCCACTTGTGAAAAATAGATAGCCACAGATAAGGAATGTCCTAACTCATACTAAAGGCCAAGTTGCCCTAGTCTTTTTGTCGAGACACACCAAAGACAACAATCAAGGAAAAGTAGGCCATGAGAAATCATTGCTCCTCTAAATCCTTCATGGGACATCCTTGAGGTAGCTAGTAACATGATCAAGAGACAAAACAATAAAAAGATAAGAAAAAATTGACCAGCAAAATCACAGCCATTCAATATGTTTGCCAAGATTTGTGTGTCAAAGGTTGATTGTGCGATAGTTTGACAGTTTGACAATTTGATAGTCTAACAGTTATTGATGATTTGATGATGCCTATTGTCAGGAAGGACACATCCTAAAAAGGCCAATGACTATGTGACAAAGCCTGTCGTCAGGAAGGAAACATCCTAAAAAGGCCAATGACTATGTGACGAAGCTTGTCGTCAGGAAGGACACATCCTGAAAAGGCCAATGAAGTTTTGACGAGGTCCAATTTCAAGAAGGATGCATCTTGAAGGGGACCATAAAGTGACTAGGTTGACATTGTGCTGGCAATTTGACTAATGTTTGGCTTGATGACTGACTAGGCTATGTTGTCTGTTGGTTCACAATTTGAATGTTGACGTTCAAAGGACTATCTTGTTTCTGAGTGTGACTATGTCTGACTTATTTGAATGACATGATGAACCCTAAAGGATTGACCCAGGTGGCCTTGGGGGCACATCGACTGATGGCCTTGCCTACATCATGCACTCAAAGACCTTGTAGTTTGATAAGGAAAAAAAAGACATATTGAAGACAAATTGACATGTTTTGACTTGACCTGACAAACCCTAAGGGACTGAACCTAGGGGGCCTTGGGGGAAAATCGACTGATGGCCTTGCCTACGTAGCAAAATGCACAGAGACCACGTAGTTTGACTATTGACAAAGAATAACACGACTGACATGACTAACTTTGACTCTGTTTTTGGGATTTTTGATGTTATTTAGATGTTTTTGTGTATTCTTTAGGACGTTTTTCAATTTTTAGGTCTTTTTTCAGGACATTTTATGATTTTTAGAATTTTTTCAAGACTTTTTATGATTTTTAGAATTTTTCAGGAGTTTTCCGATTGTCAAGACCATGTGCGATACCCACTACAGTCTCATGATAAAATATTTCCCCTAGTCAAGTTGATGGAAAGAATGTGACCGGTATGGATGATAGGCGATGTGCAAGACTTCGATGTCAATCACTGTCAGCCATGGAAAGAAATGTCATGATGTCTAGGTGAAAGGTTCTGACGAATCTTAGCAAAATGGATGTTTATTATGGATGAAGGTAGATAGAGTGATAGTAGATGTCAAAGCAATGACCGACTACACATGGCACCTGTTTGCCAGGTTTTCACCATGGTACTTATCCAAAGTGCCTGTTTACCAGGTTTTCACTATTGGATGAATTATTTCTCTTTTATTTTTGTCAATTTTTTCATTTTTTTGGTGTCACCAGGATGCCTGTTTGCCAAGTTTTCATCCAAGTGACAATATTTTTGTATTTTTGCATTTTTTTTTGTATTTTTAATGATTGTCGGCTAGACTTTCTGATGCTATGTATAAAACTTGCGTAAATGAAAATTGTTGATTGGATCTGTTAATTGTTCACCATCTGAAGTAGCCAACTGATATGCACCAGAACCAAATGATGCGGTGATGATGTATGGACCCAGCCAATTGGGATCAAACTTGCCTGGTTTTTCTCTGTCGGACTGATTCTTAGGATTCTGCATGAGAACCAAGTCACCAATGTCAAATTTTTGAGTCATCACTTTTTTGTTGTAGCTTCTACAAAGACGATTTTGATATGCCTGTAAGTGGTTCAAGGCATTATGTCTGCATTCATCTAGCATTTCTAATTCATGCAGTCATGATTGTCAATATTCTTCATCAGTGATTAGACCTTTCATAGAGACTCGTAGGGATGGAATTTTGACCTCTATGGGCAAGATGGCTTCGACTCCAAACATGAGGGCGAATGGAGTGGCTCCAGTGGGAGTACGGATGCTAGTGCAATATGCCCATAAAGCAGGATTGAGTTGTATGTGCTAGTCACGACCAGCATCGTTGACGGTCTTCTTAAGAAGTTTGATGATTGTTTTTTTAGATGCCTCAACTTGACCATTTCCTTGTGGCTAGTAAGGCGTGGAGAAGTGGTGTCGGATATGGAAGCATTCACAAAGTTCACAGACATCCTGATTTTGGAAGGGATGACTGTTATCTGTGATGATGGATTGTGGAATACCATATCGACAGATGATATAGTTGAGGATAAACTTGGAAATTTGTTTTCTGGTAATGTAAGTGAGTGGGATGGCTTTGATCCACTTAGTAAAGTACTCAGTGGCGGTAATGATGAATTTGTGGCCATTGGATGAGGTAGGATGGATCTTTCCCACGAGGTCGAGTGCCCATTGTGCGAAGGGCCAAGGAGATGTAATCGGCCGAAGTTCCTGTGCTGGTGCATGAATCAAGTCACAGTGTATCTGACATTGGCGACACATTCTGACAAATTCAAGTGCATCTTTCTCAATGGTTGGCCAGTAATACCCAAGTCTTGTTATCTTTTTGGCTAAAGTAAGACCACTTGAATGGGATCCGCATATACCCTCATGTACCTCTCGCAAGGTCATTCGTGCTTCATCAATGTCAAGACATCGAAGAAAGGAGTTATCAAAGCTACGTCGATAAAGGGTGTCACTGAGGATGGCGTATCTGGTGGCTTTTCAGATAAAGGACTTTCATTGGTTATTGGATAGGTTGGGGGGAAGGGTTTGGGACTTGAGGTAGTCATAAATGTCTTGATACCATGGAGAATTAGGACCAACAAGCTCGCAAACCATCTCTGATTCTGGTATGTCATATGCAAGAACCAAAAGTTGTTCTACCAAGAATTCAAATTGAGGCACATTACTAGGAATGTCTAGAAGAGAGCCAATTGTGGCCATTGCATCTGCTACCTTATTTTGTGTTCTTGGAAATTGCTCAAAAGTCACCATGTGAAAATATGTTTGAAAGCTATCAACCATTCATTTGTAAGGCATTAATTTCTCGTCCTTAGTGTCATAGTCATCATTGACTTGGTTAATGACCATTTGAGAATCGCCATAGACATGAAGTGTTCTAATTTTCCATTTGATGGCCATTCTGAGTCCTGTGACAAGTGCCTCATATTCTACCACATTATTTATACATGGAAAAGCAATGCAGAAGGACTTAGGAATGGAGTCTCCTTGAGGGGTGATAAACAATATTCCTGCCTCTGAGCCATGATTAGTATGAGATCCATCAAAATATAGCCTCCAAGGTGACTTAGGTTCTGTATGAAATATTGACTCATCTGGAAAGTCTGCTACTAGTGGATGATCACCCTGTATAGGTGCATCTGCTAGTTGGTCTACTATCACTTGTCCCTTTATTTCCTTTCTTTCAACATACTGAATATCATACTCACTCAAGATCATTACCCATTTGGCTAGGCGACCTGTCAATGCTGCTCGACTTAGGAGATATTTCAGGGGATCAATCTTTTCCACTAAGTGCATTTGGTGATTCAGCATGTAGTGTCTTAATTTCTGAGTAGCAAAGACAACTACTAGGCAAGCACGTTCGATGGTTGTGTAATTTAGCTCATATCCAACCAGTGTCCTACTGATGTAGTATATGGCCCTTTCCTTTTCTTCATGGTCATTTTGTGCCAGTAATGCCCCCAGTGTTGAAGTTATAGAAATGTATAGAATCAAAGGTTTCCCTTCAATTGGTGGCATTAAAACAGGTGGTGACAGTAGATATTCTTTTATTTGTTAGAAGGCCTCCTGACATTTATCTGTCCACACAAAAGGGATACTTTTGCACAAAAGATACTGAAATGGGTGACACTTGTTTGTCAATTGTGCTATGAAGCGTCAGATGGATTGTAACCTACCTTGCAATGTCCTGAGTTCACTTATCCCTTTTGGAGGAGGCATGTCTAATATGGCTTTCACCTTGGCAAGATCGACCTCAATGCCTCTATGAGAAACAATGTACCCAAAAAGTTTTCCTGATGTTACGCCAAAGACACATTTCTTTGGATTCAAGTAGACCTTGTATTCTTCTAGTCTCTTGAAAATTTTGTCTAACACCCTCAAGTGGTCTTTTCATGTCAAATATTTTGCCAAAAGGTCATCTACATAATCTTCCATTATATTGTGCATCATGTCATGGAATATGGTTGTCATGGCTCTCTAGTACGTGGTGCCTGCATTCTTAAGACCAAAAGGCATGACGTTCCAACAGTATGTGCCCCAAGGACATATGAAGGTTGTTTTGTGTTGATCTTCAGGGGCAATATGAATCTGATTATAACTGGAAAAACCATCCATGAGGGACAACATCTCATATCCTGTTGTAAGGTCCACTATGATATTGATGTTTGGAAAGGGAAAGTCATCCTTTGGACAAGCTTTATTCAGGTCCCGAAAATCTGTGCAGATGCGGATTTGACCGTTTGGCTTTATGACTGGTACAAGATTTGATATCCATTCGGCATAGTCTATGGACTGTATGAATCCCACATCTAACAATTTCTTAAGTTCTATTTTCACTAACAAGGGGATCTGTGGGTGCATCTTTCACAGTTTTTGTTTCACTGGCTTGGCATCTGGAAATAATGGCAAATGGTGCAAGACAAGTTCTGGATCCAACCCAAGCATATCAGCATAAGACCATGCAAAGTTGACCTTACGCTCTGAAAATAATTTGTGGAACTTAGGTTTCTCTTCCTCTGTCAAAGATGCTGCGAAGAGAACCATCTTAGGATCTTCTACTGTAGATATGTGTTACTTCCATAGTGTCCTCTATGAGCATGGCTGATTTTTCCTGAGTTACAAGGAGAAATTCTAGCCCTCCATCCTTAGGTGCATCCTTTATTTTTACTTTTTTATCATCAGAAGGTGCCTTTTGGTTTTCACCTAAAGACGTGTGATTTTTTGCTTTATTTTTATTTTTCATTTTGCGACTAGAGGACGGAGCAATCTCCCCAAAGTAAGCGGAACAATCTAGGTTAATGGAAAATCCAGCCTTGTGGTCTCCACTTGGTATACCCTCATGCAGTCCCATGAATTTTGCAATGGCCTCATCATTTTGAAAGATATCCATAACTGGTGGGCCTTGTTGATCCCAATTGATTAGTTGTGGGTAGACTAAGGAAATACCATCATCAGTATTGGTGAACGGTGGGTAGGATGCGGAAAGCATGCTAACAGATTCAGAGAGGTTAAAGATAAAATTGTCATCATCAGGCTCTATATCAGATTCTATCCAGTACTCTACCTCACTTCATTCACATTCATCAACAAAGTAAGGAACAAGGGGAGTGGAGTTTGGGTAAAAAGTGTCATGTGGCAATTCAAATGAATTGGAATGATGGTCATTAGGTTCAGCAGGGTAGACGAGTATGTCAGGATTATGGTCAATAGGAGTAGAAGAGGATTTGGACTGGGTGTTGTTTGGTGTCGTGTCAATTTTGAACATTTTCCATAATCTCTCTTCAAATGTAGGCTCTCCAGGTTCAAGGAACAAGTCATCAAGGCAACAGTCACTTAGGGATCGTTGGGAGCCAAATTCCCATTCGTGGGAGTCAGTTTCAGAAAGGGGATCTTCAATTGTCTCGACATAGTCTGAAGCATTTACTCTCTCACTAGAAAGTGCATTCGTACTATGATCGCCAGATTCTCCTAGTCCTAACCCTAACCCAAGATGTTTAGGTCTTCCTTTAGGTGCTAGAGGTTCTTGCCTTCCTTTCTTGTGCTTGCTGAGGCCACTAATTCCATCGTAGCCTTTTTCCTTTATCATGTCATATCCTTTACCATACATTTTTACTGGCAAGGGAGTTGGATCCTCTGGTTCTCTATAAATCCAAGATAGCACGTTGTTAATGTCCTCTTGACTCATTTCACCCCACTTTATGAATACTATTTTTGGAGGGACTCTAAAAATTTCTTTTGACTCTAACATGAAGCAAGGCTTGCCATAGACCTGGGGAGACTTAGGCATCCTCCTTATGCAATAGGTTGTATTCAACTTATACTCTCCACACCCTTGGTCCTGGATCTTAATACTTGCGTCGATGCTTGGGGTGATGGATGAAGTGGTAGATTTCATGGAGGTGGTCATGGTTGCTAAAGAAGCAGAAGTGGATGTTGTGGCAGTGGATGTGGATGCGGGAGGCTTCACAAGTGTTGATGGGTCAATGAATTTAAAGGATGAAAATGTCGAAGCTTCACTGTTGATAGGAACTTGGCGCTCTGAGATACCTCTCAAATTGGTACAATATTGAAATGGGTTAGGGTCTCCATTTATGGTAATCTCAGTGCCTTCAAAAGGAAACTTCAAACACTGGTGATACGTGGAAGGGACAACTTTCAAGGTGTGAATCCAAGGTCGACCAAGTAAAATATTGTATGGAAGTTCTAGATCCAAGACTTGACAAGTGGTGTCCATAATGACTGGTCCAATACGAATTGGAAGTGTAATTACGCCCCGAGAGGAATGTTCTTCATCATCATATGCCTTGATAACAATGCTCTTTGTAGTGTCTACACAAGCATCAGAAAATCCTAGGGCCTTAACCAATTTTAAGGAGCATATGTTCAGTCCTGCTCTGCCATCTACTAACACTCGTCTGACCTTATGCTTATGGATAAAAACTTCAATGTGAAGGGCATCATTATGATTGGATTTTGACAATGAGTAGTCTTGGTCTGAGAATGTTATATGGTGGGGAGCAGTAACATATCCCACCATGGCCTCAAATTGATTGACATCAATGTCTTGGGGAATAGAAGACTCTTGTAATGTTTTGTCAAGTATAGCCTTATGAGCTGGGGAAATACATAGCAACTCAAGTATAGAAATTTGTGCAAGTGTCTTCCCAAGTTGGTCAATGAGGTTAAAATTTCCTTTAGGCTGGGATTGTTTGGGTAATGGATTGGACTGTGATTGTTGGGTGGATGGGCCAGCGATTGTTATCTTTGGTTGTCTGGGAGGAGGGCCAACTATGGTGACTTTTCCCCCATGGGTAGTGACATTGCATTCAGGGGCATTTGTGTTGACATGTTCAGCAGTTGTTCTAATATGATTTATGATAGGTCCCCCAAAATAGTCATATGCAATATGGGCATGGTTGGCTTGATTATTGTTATTGGATTTTGACGTGGAAGGGTTACTAGAACCATGGTCCTGTAGTGGGTTCTTGTGTATTGTATGGTCTGAATTAGATGCAAATTGTGGTCCACCTATCTCAATGGTACGATTCTTGATAAGGTCTTGTACCAAATTTTTTTGTTGTCAACAGGAGGAGGTTTTATGTCCTTTTGCTCGATGATAATCACAAAATGCATTTTCGTCCCACCAAATGGTTTAAACTACCCTGGGTCATATTGTTTTGGGTCCTCAAGTGTTATGACACCATTTTGAAGGAGTTTCTTGAGGACTTATTCAATGGGCTCACCCAAGGGGGTGTATGTGCGACTCTTGGGGAACTGTCTGGGTAGTCGGGGCTGCCTTTGATTTTGGTTATTTTGATTACCTTGGTTATTTTGATTTGTCTATACAACATTGGTAGCATGGGTCTGTGTGGTCATATGTGTTTTTTGCGGTTGAGCCCCTTTAAGGGTAAGCATAGGACCCATTGCATTGACAGCCTTAGCATCTACAACACCATCATTGGTGACATGTTTATTATTAAGCCAATATTTGTTCTTGTAGGTGGGTGGACTTGCATTTATGTTTTTAGGACCGTATTTTTATCTTCCCTCAGCAATGAGCGCTTTATCAAGTTGGACGCCTCGTTCGACTAGGTTTGCAAAGATTGTACAACAATGAACTCACAAGCCATTTTTCAATGGGCCTAGGAGTGTTTGTACAAACATGTCAACCTTCTCTTTTTTAGGTATGTCTATGTGGTAGCGACTTGCTAGGCCTCTCCATCATTGGAAAAATGGGATAAACGTTTCACCAGTGTCTTCTTGTGTAAGTGTGCATAAGCTAGTGATGGAGGTGTCTGTGTTAATGTTATAGGCATAATTTTCCAGAAATTTTTCTACAAGTTCATTCCATGTTTTTATCCCCTTCAAAGTGGAGAATGATTCGAGTGTGGGTCCTGTTAGAATCTTGGAGAAGAGTCTCATCAAGTAAGTGTGTTCATATGCAATGTCCATACAGTTGGTCATGAATTCTTGAATGTGTTCAATAGGATTTGTCTTTCCCTTGTATTTGGTGAAGTTTGGGGCCACATATCTAGGAGGAAATGGTGGCATGTATAAAGTTGTGTCAAAAGGATATGGACATAGGTCATACGACATTGGTGGCATTTTGTTGGATGTTTGCATGTTTTCCATCTGTTTTTGGAGGTCTGCCACTCTGGCTGTCAAGGCATCTATTATGGGATTATTGGTCGCATCACACATGGGAGTGATGGGTATCCCTTGAGTCCCCATTGATTGTGATAGCATGTTCGAGTTTGAATATGACATGTGTTGTTGTGGAATGTATGATATGTTTTGGTTTGGCAATTGTTGGTATTGCCAATTTTGATGAGGAATGTGTTGTTGCATGTGAATTTGTGATGAATATGTGGGGATGTGCGATCCAGCCATATTAGTTGATATTTGGGGGATTTGGTAACCTTGACTATTCGGGTGCCCAAAGGTATTCATTTGTTGTGTCATTTGAGTGCCTTGTCCATATTGGAAGAATTTTCCATGTGGGATGTTGGTATTTTTTCCTTGGAATTGTCCATGCGGGATGTTGGTATTTTGTCCTTGTGAGGCATTGATGTTTGATTGTGACGATGTGTTAACAATTGGTTGGGGACCTCTAATAAGAATACGTCGTTTAGTTCCTCCAAAGGGATTGAATGAGATTCCAACATAAGGATTTGATGATGATGTCCCTATGGTCATAGATGAAGTTCCAAATATGGGGTTTGAGGAACTTTCCCCCATTAATGTAGATCCAAGGGTAGTTCCAACTGTTTGTGAAGATGTCATTGAAATTGTGGGCATGGATTGTGATATTGCTTGTGGCATGGTGGGTGTTCCTCCAATAGATGTTGCATTGATTGAGTTGGAGGTGTTTTGACTTATGGTGCCACTAGATGTAACATTGATGGTGCTTGTAGCAATTTGTGTGGTGACAACAGTGTTATTGTTGGAGGCATTATTTTTGTTTTGTTGAGGTGTCAAGTTTTGTGTCATGTTGTCTGGAGATGAAGGTCTTATGGTATTGATGTCAAAGCCTCTTGGTAGTTTTACCCCTTGGTCTAAAAGCATAGCAAGGTATCTGTCAGCATTGTTCAAGACCAAGTTCTCTACAAATGAAGCTACGTCAGGATTTTGGGCTGCAGCATCTAGATCCTCATTTAATACTTGTCCAGTGTGGTCTCTCTGTATGAATGGTTCGAATGGATTTCGAGAGGATGTTGGCAGGTTCATGGAAGATGGTATGTTCATGTTGGTGAATGGATCGTTAAAATTCATGTCTTGGTTCATGTCATAAGTGTTGGTGTGGATGTTGGTGTTGAAGTCTTGTCCAAAGTTTGCCATTTGTCTTTTCTTTCTTTGAAGCCTAGAGAGAAAATTTCTGATTATTATCAAATAACATGATAACTTTTATCCCTAACAACAGTAGAGCACAATAAAAACAAGAAGCATAAAAAGAATGAAACAACATCACCTAGTCTTCAAGCCTCCATTGATTCACCTCCATTGTCCTTCTCCATCTTGTTGAAAATGATATAATTTCCCTCAAATTTGAAGTGCAACTATAACCTATGACAAAGCCAAGCAAAATATTGAAGTAATGTGTATGCTCAAGTACTCAAAAGCTCTCAAGCATACTGAAAATAACTTGTGTGTAACTCTTGTGTGTGTCCTAAAATGACTTGAGAGAGGGCCTTTTAAAGAATTCCAAATGGTGAATGGACGGATAGGATTAAAAGTTGGTGAAGCCCTAAGATCAACGGCTAGGATTCAATGTGATAAGGATGATTAGGGTTAGGGCAACATTAGGTCAAAGTTAGGGAAAGCCTTTAAATGAAGGATTGGGATTTAATTGGAGATAATCAAATCAATGGTGGAGAATAATAGGTAGTTGGAATAATATAAATTATTTAATTTATGGAGAATGTTGAGTTATGAAATAAATAATGATTTTATTCATAAATGGGAATGAGACAAAAGACTTGATATTTATAATTATTTTAATTATTTATTTTGGTGGGATGGAAAGTGGGCTAAATAAATAAGTTTATTTAATGGAAAGAAAAATGGTAATGTTGGTAATCAGAAATTTATTTAATTATTAGAGGGAATAAGAACTAATTAGTGACGTATTTAAATAAATAAATGTAATTTATTTGTTTAAATAATCACAGAGGCATAATTATGACATTAGGATGTGATTAAATAATTGAATTATGTGAGGGAGAAGCATGGTTGTCATAGAAAATATGGTTTGCAAGTCAAGACCATTTTTATGTGTCTACACTATGCATAAAATAAGTACATAAAAATATATTCAATTTCCACAAAAATTTATAGGAAGATCAATGCCATATATTGAGGCATTAAGGTCGACACACAGGTTTTTTTAAGTATAAACATGTAGAAAAATACATATATTGGTTGATACAAAGAATTGAATACATGCTACGATACAAACAATAATATCCTTTAAACCACATGATACAATAACAATATCATTCATCATCTAAATTTGCAGATTTGGTTTTATTTAAACCTTTACCATGCATTCATAAGCCATGCTACAAACAACAATAATAAGGTAATATATAGTCTCTTTCTTTTCATGCTAACTCCTCAACTCTGCTCAGATACTACGATGCCAATCCTCATTAGTTGTTTCCAATAATGATATCAAGACAGTCGTCCCTCTCCTTCACTGAGCTCTATTTTCATGGTTTTCATATTTTTATGCAAGTGTTCGACTCTAGTTGGAGTATCCCTTTATTTTTAGAACTGAACTTTCTCCTCATGCCAAGATCACATGATTTATCATGCATATCATTTGAATTTAAAACTTATTTAATTTTTCTAATAGGAATCTATTTATATATTCATATATATAAATAATTGTCATTATTATATATATAGACATACAATTATAATAATTGTGAACATAACATTTGTATATTTATATAAATATATACAATTACATTATTATATATAACTATATATTATGATATTTATTATTATCAAACATTTAAAAATAAAAAAATATTTTCCCAATTAAATTAATTTTCAAAAACAAAAAAAACCATAAGACATAGTCATTATTTAAATCATAATACACAATAAGCAATGATCTATTTATGATAACAAAATTGTTGGAATATGGCTTCTATTGTTGCCATTGATGGAAACTTAATTCATTAATCCAGACCACAGTTTAGTATTTTTTCATACCAATAGTTAGAGTGAAGAATAGAGTATTACCGAAAGTTAGAGTAAAGAATAGGGTATCCAGTTAAAGTCAAGTATGTTGATTCATATGCATCACCGGATTATCCTTATGAGTCGTGGATCTTGGGGAAGGTTGTTAAGCATCTAAAATATATTACTATCAAGTTTTGTGTTGTCACATCGATCGGTGTATGGATTAGGAGATTTGGTAGGATGATTTTCTACTTATTAGCTCATGAAGGCCGACTAAGTAAATGTGGCATGTCATAGATATTCGAGGTATAATAAATTAAGGTATTCTATGCTTGAGGATTTTTTTTTGGGACCTCACTATGTTGTTGACTTTAATGGGTGCGCATTAAATGTAATTTGTGGATAGAGCCAACAGTTGGTAGATATTTTATATTTTGTTGAAGCTGACATGAAGCAATTAAATCCTTGGTAGTGGATATATATAAGAGATCAGTCAATTCATTTTGTGTGTGAGTTCGAAGTGTGTTGGGAATATCAGAAGGGTTGCAGAGCGACTATGCATAATTTCACTTGTATAGAAGAGGATTTTGTGAAATGAATTAAGGCAGAGCAGAGCAAAATGTAGAATAAGACAGAAGGTCCAAAATCTAATCTATGAGCCTAATCGAAACTGTAACTAGGTATTTGTAGATGCTACTTTCTCAATTCAACCTTTTGATGTAATCTAAATCTTTTGTAAGGTAGTGAACCTTTGTGATTTCGAGCAGTTAGGCAGTGTGCCTGAATACATGCGCATTCTCATTTTCTCTATGCTTTTAACAAAGTATAAAATTGTGGATTAACCTCCACCGTGGTTTTTCCCCTAACAGGGTTTCCATGTAAAAATCTTGGTGTTATGATGTTATGGTTATTTGCTTCATGTGCTTGCATCTTTACTTTTGGTTAAGTATTGTAATTGGTTTAAAGATCTGGTTTATAAAGTTAAGTTTTGCAAAACACTAATTCACCCCCCCTCTCAGTGTTCCTTGAGTCCAACAACAATGCATAACATAATCATTCACAATGTACGATGAATGCAACTACCTGAGTGTGTGTGTAGGATTTCCATCATGCCGATTATTTCTGGGCAACTAGGTCATCTCTACCTCAACCATGTTCTCACCTTTAACTTATTCCTACACTCATTTGCAATCAATATCTCATTAATAGGCTATCTCATAAAAACATAATCAATAATTGAAATATTCGCATCATAATAACTCATCATTATTTTAATCACAATAGCATGTATTTTAAAGATAACATCTAATGTATCATCCATGAAAACACATTAACCTATGGGCATGTGTAGGATCATTATGGGCCAAAAAGTGGCAATAAGAGAAAAAAGTGCATTTTTACTTCACCAAAATCATGAAACACAAAGTTGACTTTTTGTATGTGTTAGGTAAAATTTGATTTTAGTTTGGTAATTCCAAACCAAAATAGATATTTTTTAGTAATTGATATATTTTAATAAGTATAGTGTAGGAAAATGTATCCCTCTACATTTTCACAATTTTTTGGGCCTTCCCTACTAAAATTGGGCTTCTTTATGCCTTATTTTGTCCTATTTTGCACCAACAACCCTAATTAAATGGATTTTCCAAGGATAATCCTGACACTTATCAAATGACCAATCATATTTCATGTCTTTTTTGGTTATGTGTTCTAGATTTAGTGATTTGAGATGCATACGCCACATTGGGCGTATGGGTCCCACCTAGGTCTCAGGGCCTAATCTTAAATATGACATTGAACTTAACATTTCTTAAAGTTGTGTCTCAATTTCAAGCTACTGGGGCTCATATGCCCCAACTGGTGTATAGTCATGCTTTAACTTGGACCTATTTTAAATCAAATTCTTGGTGCGATTTTATTATCCTTGATCTCATGTCAGCTTGTAGTGTTGTAATTTTAGGAAATTAGGCATAAACAAGTATAAATACAAGGTTATTTCACATAATTTCTCCTAGCAATTTTCATGAGCAAGTGTGATCTAGCAATTCAATTATTCAAGAGAATTCAAGAGTTGATTATCAAGCATTTTCAAGCATCAATTCAAGATTCAAGCATCATGTCAAAGTCTTCATGCAGCATGTGTTTTTTTGAGCTAACATTTGTGATGTAGGTTTTCATGATTCAAGCAAGCATTCAAAGACATTGTCTCATATTAACAATCAAGAGTCAATATCCACATCCATTGGAGCCATTTCACACAAGTTTACAACCTTTATTTCAAGGGTTTGGTGAGTTGCAACATTAAATTCTTTCATTTATCATTCCTTCTATTATTTCATTTCATTTCAAGGTTTAATTACCAAAATGGGGTTTGACCAAGGAAAACCCCTATTCCCTAAAATAATAACATTTTTCCCTCTTCATATGTGATTGCAGATCTAGGTGAATTGGAGCTTGAAGATCCTTTAAAGACAAAGTTGTAAAAGTTGTCAAGAAGTTGTCATCTTCACAAAAACTCACCTATAGATCAAAACTCAAACTTTTCAAGCCTAAAGATCAAACAAGATGAAAGCTACAGAAGATCACTATAGGCTACAAAAATTTTAGTCCAACCCTAATATTGGGACTAAATCACCACCTTGGGCATATGAGTCCCTGTATACCCCTTTTGGAATCTTTTAGTGGATTTTGATAATTTGCCAAGAGATTATAGATTCTTCCCAAAAACCCTAAACTGGGAATAAATTGCCCAGTTTGGCATATGAGTCTAAGTGCACTTTAGAAACAAAAAATTTCAAGGTTTTCAGATCTTGTTTGCAAATCTCCTATCCTCTAGGAACTTTTTTGTTTCTCTCTTTTTATTAATCTAATTTCATGTTCTAAGTTTCGAGGGTTTTGTTCTCACATGTTTGCATTTCTCCTCTGAAACTTCATTTTATGGTGAACCCCAATTTAATCACACCTAAGGAAACCCCCCTTGTGTCCTTCCCTCAATTCAATCACTTGGTTGAGGGATCTCTAGGGTTTCCTAATGAATTATAGAGTCAAATAGGTTCTAAAGTTGTCCATCTCCTTGATAGGCCAAAACTAGGGTAAAGAATAAGAAATATTGCAGCTTGGTCTAAGTGTCAATTTGGGGATCATACGCTTGCAAAAAGGTGTTGTGGTAGTATACCTAAGAGAGGAAAGAAATGAATTAAGTGGGGATGAATGCAGGTAGAACACACATAAATTTCCTAAGTGAAAATATGGTTTAACTTTCCTATTCTTCTTTTCTTACAAGAACTCGCCAAGAACTGTGACAAGAACTATTACAAAAAAATAACAAAATTCTATGATAGTAGTAGTAGCAATTTGTGGTAGTAAAAACAACAATTTACAGTAGAAAGTAAAATACATTTTAAGCTCTTCCACACCAAATTAATAATACTAAAATCAAACTTTAATGAAATATTACATTCAAAATTTCAATCACAAAATCTTCTATCAAATTGAACTATAATAAAGATGCTAAAGTTTAAATCACACAAATATTAAATTTTGAAAACTATTGAAACTAAATCAAACATAAAATATATAACACACACAAATATTAACAATAAAAATAAATAAATGTCACCGTGCTTCACTAGGGAGTGGGCCCTTACTCAGTGGTTTGTACATGAGATGGGACGAGAGCCTTTCTATGCTATTGTGATAAGAAGAATCATTTTATTTTATAAAAAATGATACAATAATTTTCATACAATATCCCCCTTACAACATTCTAATTCACCCCCCTTTATAGCTATTAAATTGCCTTATAAGGTGTGAAACAAATTACAAGTTGTTTTACTATTCACGCACTTCCTCTTATTTCTACGTGTGGATTTGTTGCATTATTTTTCTAATATTATGCATATGCTTTTCCACACGACCTATTATATTTTTTTTCCAACCTAATTTTTTGCATTTTCTCATATTCCCTTTTTCGTCTTTTATGGTACTATTTATGGCTTGTGGGTTGGAATAAAACCAACCATAAAAATAGGAGTTTGTTGTGCCATAAAAATAGGATTTTGTTGTGCCATAAAAAATAGCTATTTGTTTTTCCTCCATTCATCATAATTTTATTAGTTACAACATCAAATAATATATTCTATTTTGTTCCATATGAGTAGCACAATAAATAATAATTTAAAATAAAATTAATTGCTGAAATTATTTTCTATTGTGCAGTTGATAGGAGGTTCCCATGAAGAACATGAAAGGAAGTTTGTATGTTGATGATAGGAAATCTACATGCTGCAAGATATATTTTCCAAGGATTGAAATCATAATGCTTATTAGTAAATACAATCCATAATTAATTTTCATATTGTTGCAAGTATGAGCTAGTCTAGTGGTGTTGTCATTGATGTTGTCATTGATGTCAACACAGTTCAATATGTTGCAGATTGTACATATATATTTGAGATGTTGTGAGTGCATGGAGCTATCTTTATGTCATTGTAGTTGTGTTGTGTTGATTAGTTTCCAAGTTATTTTGAGAAAATTAATAAAGAAGAGAAGTCAGAGTGATGAATGTGTTTAGATTGTGCTTCGGTATTTGCTCTACATTTCTCTTGTGTTGATCCTATGCCTATCAGGTTCTATAGATTTCATAATGGTGATCGTGTGGTGAATTGTCCTAAGTTTTAGCTTTTGGTGTGATAGTATGTGGAAGTTATGTTCACCAGTGTGTGAATTCTACCAGCATAGTTAATCTTTTGTGGAATGGGAGAAATGTTTCTGCTCCATAGTGCTCTATTGTTCTATTTCATATTTTGCAGATTTGGGATTTTTCTTTTGATGGTGTTCTCATTTTTTGGAAAAGAAGGTTGAGGATTGGTGATCCGAAAGAAATGTTTCAGTATTTTAGTGTAGGTTTGCACAATTTAAATGAACTAGTGAGAGGTATTCATTGATTGAAGCATATTGTTTTTGCTGCGGATGTATTTGAAGAAATCTGAGATGTATTCTTGTGGATAATGAAGCATGTTGTGGATTCCACATGCCATCTTCATGTTGGGAAGCATGTACATAATTTTTCATTTTTGTTTTCATTAGGTTTGGCCAACCTAGTGTCTACACTTCATTTGAAGAATAAAATATAATTAAGGAAACATGTGGTTGATTCAAGAATATTATTTTTGATCTTGAAAAATATTTTTATTAGTCCACTCTTATTCCTTTCTGACATGGGAATTTTGAGTTGCCAACCTAATTTGAATTTATGAAACAAGGTATTTGTGGCCGACCTTGGAGAAATTTTTTGAGGTTGAGGATGGTATAAAAGTAAGTCAAATTGTGTAGAGTTGTATGACAGTGTGATGCAAAGTGATGAAAGTGAGCCACAAATCATAAGAGCAAAAGTGTGTGTGTGAGTGAATTGAGACAACAACTCTTATTGTGTTGGATTCCTAAAAGTTGTGAGCTAAAATTTTCTACAATCCTTATTCAAGCTATAGATGTGTATTAATTGTTGTGGTGAATCTTTTATTCTCTTTTGTATCTATAGGTAGTGAGCCTCCCTATTGGACAGTGAGTCCTTTCTGTAGGTAGTGAGCCTTTGTACTTGGAAAGTGAGTCCTTCTTGGAAGTGAGCCCTTGGAAGTGAGCCTTTGTATTCAATTTTATAATCTCTTTATATTGTGAGTTAACCGTCACCATGGTTTTTCCCTTGTTGGGTTTTCCACATAAAAATTTGGTGTTCATTGCAATGATTTACTTTTTGTTATTTGTGTTTCATGCTCTTACTTAATAACAAAAAAGTGTGGTTGTGGAATTGATAAGTGTTAAAATTTTATGTTTTAAATTGTATGACAACTAATTCACACCCCTCTCAGTTGTCCTATGCATGTTTAACAATTGGTATCAAGGCTTTTGGTTCCTTGGTGTAGAGCTTAACCACTTAAGGAAGATCTAATGGTGCATAAGTTGGCGATCCCTATGTTTGATGGAACTAACTACAATGATTGGAAGGGACAGATGAAAGGATATATTATCTCTCTTGGTTTCGAGACCTAGAAGGTTGTAGATTCAAGGTATATACCCCCATCTGGTGGACTTAATACTACAAATGATATTTTTTCTTATGAAGAAAATGAGAAGGCGAAGTATGCTATTTACAATGGCTTATCTAAAAATGAGTGAGCTAACGTTCTTTCTTTGAATACTGCATATGAAGTATGGAAGAAGTTGGAAGAAATGCATGAAGGAAATGAAAGAGTGAAATTGATAAAGCAGCTAGTGGAAAAGTGCAAATTCGTAAATCTAAAGCTAGAAGAAGGTGAATAATTTACAAGTTTCTTTCAGAGGGTTGAACTAACTAC
Source organism: Sequoia sempervirens (assembly GCA_007258455.2). Taxonomy (NCBI): domain Eukaryota; kingdom Viridiplantae; phylum Streptophyta; class Pinopsida; order Cupressales; family Cupressaceae; genus Sequoia; species Sequoia sempervirens. The sequence continues at coordinate 98,977,947 of VDFB02000002.1, read as the reverse complement.
AAATGAAGTTAGAAATCAAGGAGGAAAACTATCAAATGAAGATATAATTGAGAAGATCCTAATCACCCTACTAGAATGCTACAGTGACAAGATCTCTATTATTGAAGAAATGTATGATCCTAAGAAGTACACTTTGGAACAATTGTTCAGCACCTTGCAAGTATTTGAGATGAGGAAGTTTTGGAAAGAAGACAAGATAGAAGAGAAGATAGAAATGGAATTTAAGGAAATGAAGATTGAAGAAACAGATAGTGATGATGATGAGGTAGAAGCAAAATTCACCAGGAAGTTGAAGAAAGGCACCAGAAAGTATAAAGGTATGTTGCCCTGTAAATGTTTCAATTTTGGTAATATTTGTCATTATGCTTCAAGATGTCTGAATAGGGTTACACATAAAAAGGACAAGGATTATAAGTATAAGGATAGAAAGGATAAGAAATATAAGAAGCTATATTATGTTAAAGAATAAGTAGGAATTTTTGATGATGAATTTGAGAATGAGGTTGATGATAGTGAATGCTTATTCTCAAATTTGGAGAATAAATCTGTATCCACTAACTCTGAAAAATGTGTAAGTAAGAAGGCTCTAGAGAATAAGAAGAATATGATGGAAGGTACTTTGGTTACCACTTTTCATGCAAGATAGGATGAAGACTACTAGGTAATTGATAGTGGATGTTCTAATCACATGACCGAAGATAAGAGTAAGTTCACTAAACTTGATAAATATGATGGTGGTTTAGTTATGTTCAGTGATAATTCAGGAGCTAAGATCTATGGGAAATGTCCAATTATTTTTGATGGAGTACATAGTACTGATGATGTATATTATGTGATGGGTTTGGGGCATAACCTCTTGAGTGCTGGTCAAATGTGTAGCAATGGTTTTAAACTTGTGTTTCAGAACAATACGTGTGAAATTAGAAAAGGGTCCAAAAATGGAGACATGGTTGTTGCTGGAAGAAGAACTCATGGAAACATCTATCAGCTGAAGGGAGTTGATGGTCAATGCCTAGTATCTCAAATCAGTGAAAGTTGGTTATGGCACCGGAGAATGGGACATGTAAATTTTGATAACCTAGTCAAAATTAGTTCAAAGGAGATTGTTCGAGGGCTTCCTAGAATCACAAGACCTGCTAATGCTATGTGTAGAATTTGTTAATTGGGGAAACAGACTAGATGCAACTTTAAGTGAAAAGAGCACTCTACTACTAGAATGTTGGAGTTAGTTCACATTGATCTCTGTGGTCCAACTAGAACTAGAAGCTTGAATGGTGACAGGTATTTTATGTTGCTTATTGATTATTATACTCAAATGACATGGGTTTCTTTTCTTAGAGAAAAGACTCAAGCTCTAGATAGGTTTAAGGTATTCAAAGAAAGAGTAGAAAATGAAGTAAACTTAAAAATCAAATGTTTGAGATCTGATAGAGGTGGTGAATTCACTTCTAGTGAATTTAATGCATTCTATGAACAACATGGCATAAAAAGACAATTTTCTGCTCCAAGAACCCCTCAGCAGAATAGAGTAGTTGAAAGGAAAAACAAGAGAGTAAAGGAAGTTTCTAGAACTATGATGAAAGAATCAAATGTATCTGATGTGTATTGGAGAGAAGCGATACACAATGATGTTTATGTTCTTAATAGAGTTCATATCAGATACAACAACATACAGGTCCCTTTTGAGTTATGGACTGGTAAGAATCCTATAGTGAAATATTTTAAGGTATTTGGAAGAAAATGTTATATTAAAAGGGATGATGAAAATCTTGGAAAGTTTTATGCTAGATGTGATGAAGGAATATTTCTTGGATACTCTACTACTAGCAAAGCATACAGATTCCTTAACAAAATATTTATAAAGATTTTTGAAAGTGCTAATGTGAAAGTTGATGAAGACATACGCAAACCTATTGAGATAAGTGAAGTTGAACCTGATGATCCTATATGTGGACATGTACCTGAGGAGAATAAGGAGAAGGAAGAAGACGACTAAGAAGGACAAATGGATAAAGAAGAAGAAGAGAATGAGCCATAACCTACTGTTAAGAATCCTAATTATGTATAGAAGAATCATCTAGAGGAACAAATAATTGGAAACAAGAGTGAACGTGTGAAGACAAGAAGCAAAATTGCAGCTAAGATAAATTTATGTTTACTTTATAAAATTGAACCTAAATCTATAAGTGAATCATGTGAAGATGAGAGTTGGATGAGAGAAATGAAAGAAGAGTTGCAATAGATAGAAAAGAATCAAACATGGGAACTAGTCCCTAGGCCTCTGAATAAAAATGTGATTGGCTCGAAATGGGTGTTCTAGAATAAGCTAAATGAAAGTGGAGAATTTGTAACGAATAAGGAAAGACTTGTATGCAAGGGATATTCACAAGTTGAAGCTATATATTTTGAAGAGAAATTTTCCCCTGTGGCTAGAATGGAAGCTATCAAAATGTTTTTGGCATTCTCTGACCACAAGGATTTCAAAGTATATCAGATGGATGTTAAGTCAAATTTTCTGAATGGTGAATTGGAGGAAGAATTGTACATGGAACAACTTAAAGGATTTCAGTTATCTAACAAGCTAGACATGGTTTGTAAGCTCAAGAAGGCATTGTATGGATTGAAGCAAGCTCCCAGAGCTTGGTATGCAAGATTGGACAGATACCTAACAAAGAAAGGATTCAACAAAGGTTCTACTGACATCAATTGATGAGTCTAGTCTATGGTCTAATTTTTGATAGAACTTATGATTGATTTGATGAAGTTGTTATGAAATTTGATTTTGAATGTTGATATTTTCATAATATTCCCCCAAAACCATAGACTGGGCTTAATCTTATTTTTGCAAGTCTTTAATGACATTGGCATGTTATATGGGCTTTCTGTATTAATTCTACATGTGGTTAATGAATGTTCTTTAAGGTGGTTATAGATATACAATTATTGTATGTACTAACATTGCCATGCAGATATAATTTGGGGATACTAAATTGAGAAAGACACCGTTAGCTAGTCATGCACCATAATGTCCAACAAGGGAATCATTCAAAGGTCAAAGGGGGTTGACAACAATAGATTCCCCATGCAAATTGAATGCAACTACCTTGTGATGGTCTTTAATGCTATTGAGAAAGTGTGGGCATTACTGCAGTGCAAAATCTATATTTGGGCATGCATGTCTAACCAAATTCCATGCAGGCATAACAACCTTTCCACTTTTCCCTGATTTCCCTAAATGGTGTCCTCCTAGTTTGTGGAGTTGAGCACCTTGCTTATTTGGTAGTATAAATAAGGATTAGATTCTACTTCTCAGGAGGTTGCACGATCTGATGAGGTACTTGCATTCTTAGTTTTCTGTAATACAGTTATGCTACTCTTTTGTATTCATGATTTCCAGTGAATAAAATAAAGTTCTAAGTTTGAGCATTTGAGTTTACATTAGTTTTAGAGGATACTCATCCAATGGGGACCACTTGGTGAGCAATCTATCCTTTAGTGTAGTGTAGTGTAGTTATTACTTTATGTTTAGTAATTAGCTAAGAATCTATCACCGACTGTTCCTATAGCCACTAGAATTTCATTTTGTGACTATTCCTACAACCAAAGCAGACAAAGTAATTTCTTGTTTGTTTGCTCAGATTTTCATTTTTTTCATGCATTTCAACTTAGTATAGTTGTTGGTTGATGTTCAAGAATTTATGTTATTCCTTTCCAAGCAATTTACTTTTAGCGTTGTGTCTTTCTTAGCTGTAGACTAAAAATGTCTACTTTGATTTCCTAGTGCACATATTGTGTTGACCCATTTCAAGTTCATGTCCCTGGGTTGACAAGTTAAATGCACCTTCATGATGATTGAAATAGTTGTTCAGGTTAGATGTCCAATCTCTGAATCATGACTGTAAAGACTTAGTTATTGAATCATTGTAGGAGGCCAACATTTCTGGCATTGTTGCCGAGGATGGTGTCAAACTAGGAATTTCTTTGTATTCATTGATATTTTTTCTTGCTATAGTAATTTTGAAGTTGTTCTTAGAATACCCATCATCTAGGAAAGTCATGATCCACTATTCTTTCACCAATTCTTTGTGTGAGTTGGCTGATGTTGAGTTGATACTGCATGCATAAAGGAAGGAGAAGAGATTCTTATGGGAGATTCCTTCCTAATAATCTTGATCCATTCCAACTAGAAGAGCTTCCAAATCTACCCAGAAATGAAGAAGAAGAAGAAGAACCATATCCATTTGCTGATGCATTTCTTGATCTAACGAATTCTAAAGCTTTCTCTGAAGACCAAAATTTGATTGAGAATCCTTTTGCTTTGGAAATCCATCAAGCAGGCATGGGTGATGTAAATAGAAATAGACCTAACCAACCAACTTTTCATTTCCCCATTTCTCATCAGAATGAAGTTGATAAGATCAAAAATATCCCTGCTTCACCCCTTCCTAATTTCTATGGAATTGTTACAGAAGACCCTAATACTTTCTTGTTCAATTTCAATATACTCTATAGGAGCTATGACTGTACCACTAATTCTCATAGGATTAAGCTATTTCCTACCACTCTGAAAGAGGCTGCACTAAGATGGTTTATGAGCCTAGGAAGAAATATTGTGGAGACTTGGGAGGACATGAAGACAAAGTTCCTTAAGAATATAAATAATATTGCAGGGGCAGTGACATGAGAGGAGATGACATTTTTAGGATGTAGTAGAAGGAAGATGAGAGCTTGGAGGATTAAATTTCAAGGTTTCTATTTTTCCTACAAAAATATCCACACCATATAGTCAATGAAGAATCACAAAAGATACTTTTCTTAAGAGGAATTAATGAGAGTTGCACTAATGCCTTGGACTTGATGGCAGGATGAGATATCACCCAAGTTCCTTGTGAAGATATCAAGAAAATATGTTAGAATTATTCTAGAGTAGCTTCAAAGAAAGGAAGAGCTTACCAATCCTCTATAGGTAAGTCATCTACCAGTGGAGTCTCAAGGATGGAGATTACTAATTTTTTGGAAGAATTCAAGCAAGACATCATAAACAATCTAGGTACTCAGTTGGATACACTTAAGGCCAAAAAGAAACATGAGGAGGTAGAGGAAATGTTGACATAATATTGCCCCCATTGCAGACAAAAGAAGAAAGACTACATATGCAAGATGGTAGCCAACATTGATAGTAAGAAGATTCCACCTAAGTTCAAACCAATTCAGATTGAAGAATATCAAGTCTAATTTGTTGCATAAAAGAGGCCATGGGCTCCAAGACAAGGTATGCCACCAGATCCACTATCTTTTGTTGGGCCATATTTCAATTTTTATTCATTTGGTAGCCAATGGCAGCCCCTATATCCATCCAACTATGAAGGATATCCACCACAGCCTTCGAGTAACCCTCTAAATATTTGGCTCAATCATCAAAACTCTCCACCCCAATGGCAATAACCTTAGGGGAATTTGTATTAGTTTCAAGGACCTTGGCAACCACCTCCAGGAAACTGGTAGCAAACATCTCAATGGAGGGTAAGACAACAATGGAAAAACCAGACAACCAGTTACATTCAACTACCTTCTCAACCCTAGCAACTTTCTCTAATGCCTTCCCCTACTAATTCAAGCTCAAATGCACCTAAACCTACTTAGTTACCAGCTCAACCCACACCTAACCCAAATAACAAACCACAACAGTAACTAGTATACTCTGTTGATCCAAATCAATTCCCTACATGTGTTGTGAGTGTGAGTGATATCCACTTGCATTCTGGAACCACTTTACCAACCACTTCCACACCTATTATTATTGAGCTTCTTGTGGAAGAGGAAGAGGAACCTCTAAAGGATCCCATTCAGCCAAGAGCACCTAAAAATCCTAAACCAATCCCAATCAAGTAGACTGAACAAGAAGCACCATTTCCTCAAAGATTAGAAGTTGTCAAGAAAAAGGAAGACAAGGAGGATGCAAATTTTGACATTTTAGATCAGCTAAAGCATATGTGTCCAGATACCCCTATTTTAGTCCTTAAAAGATGTCCCCATATATGGAAAAGCAATCAAGGAAGCATGCCTAAAGAAGCCGAGTAGGAAAAAGAAAGATCCAACTACAATTCATGTGGTGGGACAGTTGGATGATATCATGCTTGGGAAAGTAACTATCCCCAAGTACAATGACCCAAGTAGTCCTATGGTAGTAGTTGTTATAAATGGGATTCAAATAAAGAATGCTCTAATTGATTTAGGGGCATCAATATATGTAATAACTAAGGACATCCTGTAGCAATTCAATGTTGCAAGCATGAGATCTACTCCTATTGTTGTGCAGCTTGCTAATAGTTTTATGGTTAAGCTTGATGGTATAGTGAAAGACCTTGTGGTAATTCTAGACTACTGGGAGTACCCAGTGTATTTCATGATTCTTTCTCCTAAAGCTACACTAGGTGGGTACCCCATTATTCTTGGAAGGCCATGGTTAGCAATAAAAGATTCTTATATTGGATGTTGGTCAGGTGACATGACCATTTCTGATAGGAGGAACACCAAAAAAATTGTCCTTTATCCTCCTACTTAGCCATAATAGAATGAGGATAACCCCATATGGCCACATGTTGGTGAAGAGGCTGATGAAGTTAACTATGTGGTGCAACTTATGATGTTAGGAAGAAGCCCTCTCATGCAACTTCAAGATGAAGATGAAGTGTTGTCTAACATAATTTAGAACCATTATGAAGTAGAGGAAGCATCATCCTCTTATGCATCTAGTTTCATTCATCCCATGAAGAAACTTCTACCTACTCTTCCTGCAGCCACTCTTCATACAACCACTCTTCTTGCAACCAAACTTCCTACAGCAACAGGTATGTTCCACACATTTTCTCCATATGAACTCAAGGTACCATGCATTAATGAAGCAACAATGATAGAGTTAACTACACAAGTACAAGTGTCAGAAGGAAAATATTTGAATATTAATAGCAAACTAAGCAAAGAATGACAGTTGTCATTGGCCAATTTACTGAGGAATCACTAGCATGCATTTGCATGGGACTATCATGATATGAAAGGATTGGACCCTAAGCTTTGCACTCATAGGATATACATAAGAGATGATTTTCAACCAGTAAGGTAGGCACAAAGAAGAATCAACCATACATTGAGAGAGATTGTAAAAGGAGAATTGTAGAAATTGCTAGATGTGGGATTTATTTACCCCATTTCAAATAGCCAGTGGGTGTCTCCATTGATGATTGTTCCCAAGAAGGGAGGAAAATGGTGGTTTTGTGTTGATTATAAGAACTCAATGCTGCTACTAAAAATGACCATTTTCCCTTGCCTTTTGTAGATCAAGTTTTAGACTCACTTGAAGGAAAGTAGTACTTTTTTTTTCTAGATGGATTCAATGGCTATAACCAAATCCAAATTGCACATGAGGACCAGGAAAAGACAACCTTCACCTATCTGTGGGGAAAATATGCCTACTTAGTACTTCCATTTGGCTTATGCAATGCACCTACAACTTTTCAGAGGGCAGTCATTAGCATATTTTCAGACATCTCTCTTGATTGCATGAAAATCTATATGGATGACTTTACTACCTATGGTGTTGGTTTCAATGAAGCATTGAAAAATATCAAGAGAGTCCTATAGAGATGTGAAAACCACAATCTATCTTTAAACAGTGAAAAGTGCCTCATGATGATGCAAGAAGGTGTAGTTCTTGGCTACTACATCTCTCACAAAGGAATTCAAATAGATCCTACAAAGATTGAGGTAATCACTAATCTACCTATACTTGAAAAAAAAAAGGATGTTAGAAGTTTCTTGGGACATGAAGGATATTATAGGAATTTTATCAAAGACTTTAGCAAAATGGTAGCACCATTGTACACTCTCTTAACCAAAGATGTTGAATTCCAATGGACAAAAAATTGTGACAAGCCATTTTCTGGCTTGAAAGCAACCTTAACTCATTCTCATGTACTTAAAGGATGAATTGGGAGATTACTTTTCACATTCATACAGATGCATTAGACTATGCTATAGGAGCAGTCTTAGGACATAAAGAAGGAGCCATTGAAAATACCATATATTTTTTAGCAAAAATCTATAAGGAGTTGAATTTAACTATTCGGTGACAAAAAAAAGAGATGTTGGTAGTGATATATGCCCTGAACAAATTTAGGCACTACATAATAGGATATCAGATCTTTGTGCACACTAATCATGCATCCATTAGATATCTCATGAATAAACCCTTGATCTTAGGTAGATTAGCCTGATTAGCAAGATGGTTGTTGCTAATGCAGGAGTTTGACATAACCATTGTGGATAAACCAGGGAAGGCCAATGTTGTTGCAGAATTTCTTTCAAGGCTGACTACATCAAAGAACCGTCAAGTCATAGATGATTCTTTTTCCTTATGGGAATCTATTCTCTTTCAGTGTCCAAACACCCTAGTATGCTAACATAGCTAATTATCTAGTGAAAAAAAGTGTTCCTCCTCACTTCTCTCTAAAAGAGAGAAGAGTGCTCATTGAAAAATATTTTCCTTTTACATGGATTGTTGGATGTTTGTTCTATACTGGACCAGATATGAGGAGATGTGTAAGGGAAGATGATACATATGACATTTTACATGCATGCCACAATGAACCTTGTGGAGGGAATTTTGCAACCAAGAGGAAAACCATGAAGATTTTGAAAATATGATACTATTGGCCCACACTCCACAAGGATGCAGGAAGATATACAAGGAAATGTGATAGATTCCAAAGGATGGGACAGCCAACCAAATTTGATGAGATGTCACTTTACCCTAAGGTGGTAATCACTCCCTTTGACAAGTGGGGATTGGATTTTGTAGGACCCATTGACCCTCCATCAAATGGTAAGTCTTATATCTTGCTATACATTGATTATGTAATTAAGTGGGTAGAAGTTAAGGCCATGAAGCATGCAAGAGACAATAAAGTTGTAGAATTTCTTTAAGAAGAAATTTTCACATGGTATGGAGTTCCAAGAGAAATAGTGATTGATCAAGGAGCTCAATTCACTTCGACCCTTGTTACAACATTGGTTAATGAGTACAACATAAGGAACATGAAGTCTAATCCTTATCACCCTTAGGCTAATGGCCAAGTTAAGGTGACCAATAAAGAAATTGAAGCCATTCTAACCAAAATAGTGGCTATCCACATAAAGGATTGGGAAAAAAAGTTACCAAAAGCTATTTGGGCCTATAGAACCACCTAGAAAATAACTATAGGCTTCACTCCATTTGAGTTGTTGTATGGGAAGACACCTATGATGCCCATTGAATTTGAGTACAAGACTCTTAGGACTACAGTAGACTTGGGGATGGATATCTCTAAGGCACAAAAAGAAAGAATCATGCAGTTGAATGCTTTGGATGAGATGAGGAAATTAGCCTTACATCACACAAACACAGAGTATAATCAAAGAATGAAACTGCATGATAAATTCATCAAGGAGAAGAAATTCCAGCTAGGTGACTAGGCACTGCTCTCTGATTCTAGGTATCAGGATAATGTAGGAAAATTGCAGACAAGGTGGCTAGGACCATATGAGGTTGTTGAGGTCTTTCCCAGTGGTTTCTTTTAGCTCACTACCATTGACCCTATCAGATTCAAGTAGCTTGTCAATGGTCATTGCCTTAGATTATATCATAATCCAACTTCTAAAGAAGAGTTCCTGTAGCAATTCACACAACAGACAACACCTGAGCTTCCTGCAACCGAAGGAAGTGGACCTAGTGTCCTTCTTTCTAGCTAATTATGGTATGCACTTGTCATAATAAAGAATTTCACTTTTGTGGGGGTCCATTTCTTCACCCATCCACCCATCTGCCCATCCATCACCACCTTTCTCTCTCTTCCATTACTTCACTTCATTCCACCTCACCTCATTCCACTTCATGTTCATTAATTGCTCAACTTATTTCCTCAAAAGGTGAATGATGCTTTCTTCACAATCTTTGCAACGAATCCTCCACACATTCAAGTATGTGCACATTAATTGATATATCTTAATTATCTTTAGTGCATTCATTTAATTGTTGTACATTAATATGGATGTTCACCATAACATGTCATTATTCCATGTCAAATCACCACTCTCATCTCACATGTGAGGACACATGCCCAAATTTAGGTTGGGGGGGAAGAAAAAATATTCAAATACCTTGTCCATGTGTCATTCTATGTCAGCAAAATTTAAATTGAGCCAATTTCAAATCTGAGTCAGAGGATGGCTCACATGTGTGAAGTGACACCAACTACATATGCTATTTCTTCCCATCATAAATTTCCTTTATTACTCCTTTCCATTATTGATCCTGTCATGATCTTAAGTTGCAAAAAAAAGGTAAAATAGAAAGGAAAAATTTAATAGACATTGGCATTGGAATTTAGCAAGTGTTGCAGGAAGGTGAATTTGATTTTCAGACAAGAATTGTAGGAAGGAAACCGTAGAGTGTCTATTTGATTGCAGACAATGGGAGGTGGGTTAATTCGAAATGAACCCACAGTGCATGATGTATTACTGCAAGATGCACACTTCCTAGACAAATTAAAAAACTGTGGGTGGTTAGATTATTTCCTGAAGATCGATGGTTTTGATGAAGAAATTGCACTAGAATTTTCCCAGACATTATTTGAAGGGAAGGCCACGGTAAAAGGGTTGGAGGTCATGATGAATGAATAAAGGATTACATAAGTTACAAGGTTACCTGCCAATGGTGAACATTACCCTACTACAAGAGACATTAGGTTAGCCAGGATCGAATTTACAGAACATGGTGACCCTCCAATCAATGTGGAAAAACAAGGTACAAAAAGAACCTCTCTACCTAAGCCATGGAAACAAGTAGCTATTTATATTATAAGATGCATCACCTATGATGGTCGTTTATCGAACCTACATTTTGTGCACTTAAATTTTTTGAATCATATGAGGCACAGGAAAAGGATGAATGAGCCGAACGTGCTATACAACCTTCTTTCAATCATGGTGGCCAAAACTAAAAAAGGTAGGGACAATTCCATTTCCCACCATTGCCTAATTAAATTGCTAGTTGAAAAGTCTCTACATGATAGGTCGAGTAGGAGATTGAGCAAGGCTAAAGTGACTACTAGTGCTTCAACCTCTGGCATAGGCTCTAGTGTAAACTCTCCTACAATAGAACAAACCATAGAAATTAGTTTTTCTGAAACAGAGCACTCAGAAAAAAGAAAAGAAAAAGAAAAAAGTTCCTCATCATATTTTGATGATTATGTCCCTCTTGACACCCTAATGAGAACTAGGTCATAGAAGAAAGAGGTAAAAATAAGAAAAGAGAAAGCTAAAATGTAGCCAGTAGAAAAAGAAGTGCCAAGTTCTAAAAAGTGAAAGGCTGACACTGTTCATCCTGCAACCAAGGAAAAATGTGAGAGCCCTCCTAGAAAATCAAGACCAGCTAGGCCACCCTTTGATATGCCTCCATAGGAAAGCCCTAAGTTTAGAGAAACATTATAGGGGGGCACAGAAGCTCCAATGGGGTAGGTGAATGTAGAAGAAGAGGACATATTTGAGAGAGTAGCAAACCTAACACTGGTCGATCTTGCTAACATTACAGGAACAAGTTGAAAATTAAGGGTTTGAGGAAAATCAAGAGTTCTTATAGCAAGAGCAAGAAAAAGAGTAGGAGTTCATGCAACAATAGAAAGAACAAGAACAAGAGGCCCTACAACAAGAATTGGGAGAAGAATCAATACCCCTACAGTCAGAATTGACTAGATAGCCTGAATTCTTGTAGTTAGTACTATATGGAGAGCAAGCATCATCAAAAATATTGGTAGGAATTCATAACCCTACTGATTTTATACTACATACAACAATTTTGAATTTATGGAAAGAGATAAAACAGAGGGAGGAAGAATAGAAAGAGGAGAAACAAAGGCTAAAGAAAGAGATTCAAAAGAGACATGAAGTGATTGAAGAAAAGAATGAGGAAATTGTAGCTCCAAAGGAAAAGATGGACAATATTGTGACCTTGGTACTATCAATTTTAGAGTGCAAGAGCCCTCCAAGGGTCCATGCTTTGTATCTGAAGGAGAAATATCTTTCTTTTAGGCTGCCAAAGATTGTCTTATGTTTGAATCCTTCTATTGAGACTCCTACTGAATTTTTCAATGCTTATCAGATTGCCTACCCTGAAATGAAGAATTTGTTGTGTGAGTTTTATTTGCATAATTATGTTGTGACTCAAGACCATGATTGGAATCCACTACTATGTGTTGGGGATGACAATTAAGGGCATTCATGTCTTGGGTACAAAATGAGATTAGTTGGGAACAACAATACAATGTTTTTAGTCAAATGGAATCCAACATCCCCTTGGCCATTAGGACTGAATCAAGAAACCCAAGGGACATTTACAGGGAATGGAATTTTTTTTTTTCAAACCTAGCTATGGAAGTAGGATTCTGCCTTGGATAGAAGCCGTTTATAGTGAATATGAGGTAAAGGTAGCAACAAAAGAGGAAACTATGAAAGGCTACCTATCACAAAGATGAAACAACCTAATTGATGAGCTAAAATAGGCTAAGTCTCATTCCATCTAGAACTATGCTACAACACTTAAAAGAATTGATAGATATATATAGATTGGAAGAACAAAGGGATGATTTTGGCTTCCCCTAACTTTTCAACCACCCATCCTAATGTGGACTGTGTCAAACTTTAGGTTTTACCACTACAATATTGTTGTAGAGAGGCAAAGATGGAGCTGATTTGACAAACTAGGAGGATTCTATTGGGACCCTAATTCATGCATAAACACTGATGTAGGAAAATTGTTAGTTGCAAATTTTAGAGCATTAACCAAGAAGAAGAACAACCCTTCCCTTGCTGGAGGACCAACAAAACCTTAGGTTGGGGGGAGTGATGAGTCTAGTTTATGGTCTAATTTTGGGTATAACTTATGATTTATTTGTTGAAGTTGTTATGGACCTTGATGTTGAATGTTGATATTTTCATAATATTCCCTCAAAACCATAGACATTGGACTTAATCTTATTTTTACAAATCTTTAATGACATTGACATGTTATATGGACTTTCTATATTAATTCTACACGTGGTTAATGAATGTTATTTAAGGTGGTTGTAGGTATGTAATTATTTTGCATACTAACATTGTCATGCAGATATAATTTGAGGATACTAAATTGAGAAAGATACTACAAGCTGGTCATGCACCATAATGTCCAACAAGGGAATCATTCAAAGGTCAAAGGAGGTTGACAACAAGATATTTCCCATGCAAATCGAATGCAATCACCTTGTAATGGTCTTTAATGTTGTTGAGAAAGTGTGGGTGTTACTGTAGTGCTAAATCTATGTTTGGGCATGTATAGCTGACTAGACTCCATGCAGGCATAACCGCCTTTCCACTTTTCCCTACTTTCCCTAAATGGAATCCTCCTAGTGTGTGGAGTTGACTACCTTACTTAGTTGGTAGTATAAATAAGGATCAGATGCTCCTTTTTAGGAGGTTGTGCAATCTGATGATGTACTTGCATTCTTAGTTTTTAGCAATATAATTATGCTACTCTTTTGTACTCATGATTTCCAGTGAATAAAAAGAAGTTCTAAGTTTGAGCATTTGAGTTTACATTAGTTTAGAGGATAATAATCCAAGGGGTCCCACTTGGTGATAAATCCATCCTTTAGTGTAGTGTAGTGTAGTTATTACTTTATGTTTAGTAATTAGTTAAGAATCTGGCACTGAATTTTCTTGCAACCACTAGAATTTCATTCTATGACTATTCCTTCAGCCAAAGAAGACATAGTAGTTTCCTGTTTGTTCACTCAAATTTTCATTTCTTTCATGCATTCCAACTTAGTATAGTTGTTGGTTGATGTTCAAGCATTTATGTTATTCCTTTCCAAGAAATTTACTTTTAGCATTGTGTCTTTCTTAGCTGTAGACTGAAAATGGCCACTTTGAGTTCCTAGTGCACATACTATGTTGACCCATTTCAAGTTCACGTCCCTAGGTTGACAAGTTAAATGCACCTTCATGATGATTGAAATAGATATTCAGATTAGATGTCCAATCTCTAAAACATGACTATAAAGGATTAGTTATTGAATCATTGTAGGAGGCCAACAACAATCTTTACTTCAAAGTGCAAGGTAACAAAATGTTGATAGTAGTTGTGTATGTTGATGATATCATTTTTGGTGGAAGTAATGGCATGTGTAAAAAGTTTGCTGAAGAGATGTAGAAAGAATTTGAGATGTCTATAATTGGTGAATTGAATTTTTTCCTTGGTCTACAAGTGAATCAAACTGATAAAGGGATATTCATTTCACAATCTAAGTATGTAAAAGAGTTGTTGAAGAAGTTTGGAATGGATGATTCCAAATTGGTTTGTACTTCTATGATAATCTAATGTAAACTAAGCAAAGATGATGGATCTTCTAAGACTGATCAGAGCAAATACAGATCTATGATTGGTGAACTGTTGTATCTTACTGCTAAGAGATTGGATATAATGCATGCAATATGTTTAGTTTCCAAATTCCAAGTAGATCCTAAAGAAACACATGTTACAACTATAAAGAGGATATTTAGATATCTTAAAGGTACACCAAATTATGGATTATGGTATCCTAAGAGTGATGATTTTACCTTGAGTGCTTATACAAATGCTAATTGGGTCGGATATGTAGATGACCAAAAGAATACCAGTGGTGGTGCTTTCTTTCTTGGTGGAAGATTAGTTTCATGGTTGAGTAAAAAGCAAGACTGGGTCTCTTTATCCACTATAGAAGCATAATATATTGTTGTTGCACATAGGTTTTGTGGATGAAGCAAACTTTGAAAGACATTGCTAGTGATATGTGATGAACCTATTTCTATTTTTTGTGACAATATAAGTGCAATAAAAATTTCAAAGAAGGGTATGTGCATGATCATCATGGAAAAAATAGGCCCTTAAGTGGCAAAAAATTTAGAAAAATCAGAATTAGGCAACTTCACATAAAAATTTGAATAAGTTATCTATATTATTTCAAAAATATGTAAGAATAGAATCTGTAGAAAATTTAATGTAGTTTCTAAACTACTAGGTTTGTTTAAAAAAAGAAAATCTATTTAATGAAAATTTGAAATTTCAATGTAGTGGTACTTAAATTTCAGGGAAAAAATGGGAAGTAGGTGTCTGTCTGACCACCCTAACCAAAATAAGATGATAATGTTTTTTTTATAATATTTTAGATATAAGTAGAGGACTCATGTCCCATGTGATGCATATTTTTTGTAATTTTTTTCCAAGTAAATGATTAATTATGAATTTTCTATTACAAATTTTAAAAAAATATAAAAACTTGTATGTCTCCACCTTAACTTGGTCAAAACTTCATGAAATTCAATTTTTATTTTTTTAATCCTATAGTATGCGAAGCATAGAATGTGATGCATGTTTTGGATTCAAAAAATGTGATACCGTTTGAAACCTATAGATGTTTTTCAATCAACCTATCAATCAAGACTTTAGTCATAATTTGAATAGAAAATGAATAATAATTACTTATTAAATTCAAAGTAAAGCATAATTTCTATTGGTAGAAAGCTAAGAATCTCCTTTAAAAACCTTTTTTTTCTTCAATTTTGGGTAAAAAAATAGTCGTCAGCCACATACCCATCATATAGCCACTTTTTGGCCCACCATGATCCTGCACATACCCAGAACTTGGTTATGCATTCAAGAACAAAGTAAGTATCTATCAAATATCATTTCCTGAGAGAAAAAGTGTTGGAGAATGAAGTCAGATTGGAGTATGTGACAACAAAGGAACAAATTGTAGACATATTTATTAAGGCTCTTCCAAAGGATACTTTTGAGCATCTTAGGGAGAGGTTGGGGATCATTGGCCCTCTAAACTAAGTGCACATGAAGGTGCATCAATCTAGTGAATTCATAGATTCTTTATTTATCTAGACTGATAGATGGGTCTACTCCATAGGGGGAGTAGAAAAGGTTTTCATTGTTGCAGTATGAGTGTACTTGTAAGGGGCAGCAATTAGACCTAATTAGTCTTTGCCATTGACATATTGACATCAAATGGGGAGAGGAAATCATGTGAAAAAAGGTTACAAAAGAAGAGAAGGTGTTCTCCTCGAAAATTGTGTAGGATGTGGTCTTTGATGGTTTTTCACATCATGTGTTGTCATTCATGTTGTCATTGATGTCAACACAGTTTAGTATGTTGCAGATTGTACATGTATAGTTAAGATGTTGAAATGTTGTGAGTGCATAGACCTATCTTTATGTTGTTGTAGTTGTGTTGTGTTGATGAGTTTCCAAGTGCTTTTGAGAAAATTAATAAAGAAGAGAAGTTAGAGTGATGAATGTGTTTAGATTGTGCTTCGGTATGTGTTCCACATTTCTACTGTGTTGATTTATGCCTGTGCAGTTCTGTAGATTTCATAATGGTGATCTTGTGGTGACATATCCTAAGTTTTAGCTTCTGGTGTGATAGTATGTGGAAGTTATGTTCACCAGTGTGTGAATTATATTGAAATAGTTGATCTTCTGTGGACTGGGAGAAATGTTTCTGCTCCACAATCCTCTGCTATTCTATTTCAGATCTTACGGATTTGGGATTTGTATTTTAATGGTATTATCTATGCATTTGCAAAGAAGGTTGAAGATTGGTGATCCAAAAGTCATGTTATAGTATTTCAGTGTAGGTTTGCACAGTTTGGATGAACTGGTGGGAGCTATTCAATGATTAAAGCATATTGTTTTTGCTATGGATGTATCTAAAGAAATCTTGTTGGAATAGGTGCCTCAATTCTTACTGGCATGTAACTCCTGAAGGGAAAAGTTGCTGTGACATTATTGATGTCTAGCCAACTAGCTGTTTTGAATCCTTTTGAAATGTTCAAGTCGCTGAGACAATGCTTCAATCTTTCCGAATGGACCTATTGCTATGACATGGAGACTCGACAAGATCTCTTGTCAACTATTGTTTCTCTTATCGATGGTTATACACTCATAGTTATTGGGGATACTTGGTTGAAGGGTCTATTGTTGGTATGTAGTCTCACCGATATGGAATGTCTCGCCGACAGAGATACAAGTGTTTGCTATTGGGTGCCTAGCAGATTTCGGGGAGACCTACAGCGACTGAAGTCATCACTGTAGCCCATTTTCTTTGATATGAAGTCTTAGTGATGGGGGGGGTTGTCTCGCCGATTGTTTATAGTCATCGGGATAACCTATGGTGGCTCGGTAAGAAGTCTTACCAATGTGTGATGTCTTGCTGATTGTTTAAGGTCATCAGTGTAACACTTTTGTTTCAGTATGAAGTCCCAACAATTGATGAAGGTATCGTCGATGGGGATATACTTGGTGTGTTCGCAGTGACAAAAGACTTCGATATGAAGTCTTGGCGACTTGGAGAGTCTCGCCGATAGTAAAAGGTCTTCGGGATGACATGTTGAACTCAGTGTGATGTCTTGGCGAAAGATGAATGTCTTGCCAACTTTCGGTATGACTTGAGAATTCAGTGTAACCTCTTATCGACAACAATAAGTCTTGCCGACTGAGATGCTTCGGTATAATATGAAGAGCTTGGTGTGATGTCTTGGCGAAAGACGATTGTCTCACCGAATGGAATACTCATGTCAGCATGACTTGAATACTTCAGTATGAATTCTTGGTGAACTGCAGTAGTCTTTCCGATGGCAAGATAGAAGTCATTGTGACTGGTGAGCATCGATATGAGTCTTGTCAATGAGGAAAATCTTGCCGATAGGAATGAAATGGATGTTGGTGGTTTCGGTATGACTTGTGGCATTCGCTATATCATCTTGCTGACTGTTGGAACTTACGTTGATATCGATATGAAGCCTTTGAGCATCGGGGAGACACTTCTTGTGTCTCACCAACATGTGAACTTAGTTGAATGTTTCTTTGACCATTTGACTATCCTATGTGGAATCTTGTGGACCAATCAGAGGAAGTGAAATTCAAATGGTTGGTGGTTGGATTTTTGCAACAGTTGCGATGGTAGAGCTGAATTGCATGCAAGGAAAAATGAACACTCGAAAAGAAATTTTCTATGATGGGTAATGGCGGATAAGGATGAACAGAAGATAAAAATTAGAATGTGATAAGATTTAAGGGATCGATTCTGAGTTTGAAATCATCAGATTGTTAAGAAAATTTTTGTAACAGGAAGAATAGTGAATGGAGAAACTGTAAAGTTGATACCAGAGAGTTGTGTCTCTACATTGTATGTAATTTGTTGATTACTAAAATACAAAGAGATTCAACTTGGTGTGGTGGGTTTTTTCCCGAAAGAGTTTCCCACATAAATCTGGTGTTCATTTGTCTTTGAGTATCTTCTTTGTTTCTGTAAAATATTTCATGTGTGTCTTAATTAGATTGTAATTTGGAAATTAAAAGTACTATATGCATTCTTCCCTGTGGTTTTGATGTTAGGAAAGTTGCTTCCGCACCATTGCTTTCCTTACAAGTGGTATTAGAGCCTGGTTAGTTGTGTTATCCTTGTGAGTGGGTTGGGTTTTTTATGTCAATTCTTTTTTAGTGGGAGTTTGATAGAGGTCTGATAATTTAATTATAGATTAAGATGGCGAGCACATCCAGGAAGATGGAAATAGAGAAATTCAATGATAGCAATTTTGAGTTGTGGAAACTCAAAATGGAAGATCTGTTAGTGGACTGAGATCTTTGGAATGTTGTGTCTGGAACAAAACCTCAAGACATAAAGCAAGAGGATTGGGACGTAGCAGATAGAAAATAAAAAGGGCTGATAAGGCTCTGTTTGGTAGACTCTGTTCTTCTCAATGTGCATGAAGAAAAGACTGCATCTTCTTTGTGGAAAAGACTGGCATCTATTTATCAGGGCAAGTCCTTGGTGAACAAATTGTTCTTGAGGAAGAAACTGTACTCTTTGAGAATGCAAGAGGGAGGATCTATTGCTGATCATTTGAATGCTTTCAACATGTTGATTGCTCAGTTAACATCTGTTGGTGTGAAAATTGAAGATGAAGATCATTGTATGCTCTTATTGTGTTCTTTGCCAGATTCTTGGGATCACCTGGTGATGGCTATTGGGAGTATGACATCCACTTTCAATATGGAAGATGTTGTTGCTTCTTTGTTTTCAGAAGAGATGAGAAGGAAATCTTCTAAGATGGCGAAGGAGGCTCTGGCTGTTAGAGGCAGATTGAAAGAAAAAGGCAAGAAGAAGGACAAGAAATCCAGATCAAAATTAGAAAGGAGATCAAAGTCTCCTGGCAAGAAGTCCAAGGTGAAATGATGGAATTGTGGGCAACTTGGTCATGTCCAAAAGGATTTCAAGGAGGAGAAAAAGAAGAAGAATAATACCTCTTCTGACAATGATTCTTTTCAGAGTGATGCAAACGCCTTCATTGCAGCCTTGGCTACGCGAGCATCTAATGATATCTGGCTGATTGATTTTGGAGCATCTTTCCACATGACATCTCATAGAGATTGGTTCACAAAGTATTAAAACTATGATGGTGGAAAGGTGTATTTGGCAAGTGATTCATCTTTTAAAATTGTTCGCCATGGAAGAGTCAGAATTCAATTCCTTGATGGAAGAGTGAAGGGAATCAATGATGTGATGCATATACCAGGTCTGGTTTGAAATTTACTTTCTATAAGTAAGCTAAATGATATTGGAGTACATGCCATGTTCTCTAGAAATGGGTGCAAGATGACTAGAGGCTTTATGGTGCTAGCAAGAGGTGCTCGTATTGGTACCTTGTATAAGCTAGATGCACAAGCTATTCAATGCAATAGTGTCTCTATGAAGTCACAAAAAGCTACTCATGGAGGAAAAGAGGGAAACGTTCCTGATGGTATAAACTCCATGGAGGTTAAACTTCCAGTAGAAAAGACTATGCTCTGGCATCATAGGCTAGGCCACATTGGTGAGAAAGGTTTAACGACCTTGAAGAATAAAAACCTGGTTGAGGGGCTTGAAGATTGTAACCTCGAATTTGAGTTTTGTGAACATTGTATATATGGTAAACAACATCGTGTTTCATTTTATTCCAATCCTCACAAATCTTCTGGTTTGCTTGATTATATTCATTTTGATGTTTTTGGTCTAGTGAATGTTCCTTCTCTGTCTAAATCAAGATACTATGTTTCATTTATTGATGATTATTCAAGAAGAGCATTTGTATATTTTCTGAGAAGTAAATCAGAAGTGTTCAGTCGGTTTAAGGAATTTAAAAACCTTGTTGAAAATCAGACTGGTAGGAAAATAATTTTTTTAAGGATTGACAATGGCGGTGAGTTTTCTTCAGATGAATTCGAAAGGTACTATAAAAATCATGGGATTAAATGACATAAGACTACACCTTACACTCCATAGCAAAATGGAGTTGTTGAAAGGTTCAACAGGACAATAATGGAAAGAGCACGAAGTATGTTGAGCAGTGCTAGCTTGGAGGAGAAGTTCTGAGCTGAAGCAGTCTCTACAACATGTTACTTGGTAAATCATTCTCCTAACTTTGCTCTTGTTGAGAAGATTCCTTTGGAAGCATGGTATGTAAAGAATCCCTCTCTACTACATACTTGTGTCTTTGGTTGTGAGGCATATGCATATGTGCTATTTGAAAAAAGATCTAAGTTGGAAAACAAAGCTATAAAGTGTATTTTTATTGGCTATAGTGCTGGCATAAAAGGATACAAGCTTTGGAATCCTGAGACTGAGAAGGTTTTGTATAGCAGAAGCGTTATCTTTCGTGAGCTGAAGCCTTCTACATTGGATCCGTAGTTAGAGAAGAAATCAGAAAATGAAAAGGATGTAGTAGATATTCCTCCGACACCAGATAAAGAGGAATTGAAAAATCAAAATGTACTTGATACTGAGGAAATCTCAAGTAGCTCTGAAAGTTCTAAAGAAGATGAAGAACCACCTCAACCTCAGCCTGTGTGGAGGTCAACTCGTGAAAGAAAGCAACCTGATAGGTATGGGTTTTCTTTGATAGAGTCTACTTGTGCCTATGCTTTAATTTCTAGCACTAATGAATCTAGGACTGTGAAAGAGGCATTTAAAATGTTTGATTCAAACTCTTGGTTGGAAGCCATGAATGAAGAAATGGCATCATTACAAAAGAAAGATACCTAGAGTTTGGTGCCATTGCCTAAAGGAAGAAAAGTTGTGGGTTGCAAATGGGTATTTAAAAAGAAAATTGGTATGGATCATAGTGTAGAAAAATATAAAGCGAGGCTAGTTGCAAAAGTTTATTCCCAGGTAGAGGGAATTGATTATGGAGAAATCTTTTCTCCTGTAGCTAAGCTAACATCTATTAGATTTATTTTGTCACTTGCAGTAGCGTATGACTTAGAGATTGAATAGATGGATGTGAAGACAACGTTTCTTCATAGTTATCTTGAAGAAGAAATTTATATGTCCTAGCTAGATCACTTCTTGGAAAAAGGTAAAGAAAGACTAGTTTGCAAGTTGAAGAAATCTTTGTATGGGTTAAAACAGTCTCCTAGAATGTGGTACCAGAAGTTTGACACGTTTGATTTGTCATTGGGATTTGTAAGATCAAAATCTGATCATTGTGTGTATTATAAAGTTGAAAGTGATCAAGTTCTTATTATTGCTCTCTATGTTGATGACATGTTCATAGGCAATATTAAGCTAATGATTTCTGATCTTAAGTCTCAGTTTTCTACAAAGTTTGAAATGAAAGATCTTGGTGAGTAAGATATATTCTGGGAATGGAAATAACTAGGGACAGGAAAAATAGAAAAATTTGGCTCAGTTAGAGTAAGTACATCATGACTGTTCTAGAGAGATTTTGTATGACTGATTGCAAGCAACTAGTTGTTCTAGTTTTGCAGGGAATGAAGCTATCTGTTGAAGACTGTCCAAAATATCCTACTGAGATGGAGGACATGACTAGTGTGTTGTATGCTAGTGTGGTTGGAAGCCTTATGTTTGAAATGGTCTATACAAGTCCAAACATTGCCCAAGTAGTGGGAGTAATTAGTTAGTTTATGGCTAATCCTGGAAGGACACATTGGGATGCTGTAAAGAGAGTGGTTAGATATCTGAAGGGAACTTCAGACTATGCTTTGTGTTACCATGGGAACTTGGTTGAATCACAGAGGACTCTCAGTATTCGAGGTTATGTGGATTCTGATTGGGTAGGGGACATTGGCAGCAGGAGATCCAGCAGTGGATATATTTTCATGATGAATGGTGGTACAATGAATTGGGTGAGCAAGCGGAAGGCTGTAGTCGCTTTGTCCACTATAGAAGTAGAATACATGGAAGCTACACATGCCTATAAAGAAGCAATCTAGTTAAAATGTTTGTGTTCTAACATTGGTTTTGATGCAGGAAAAATTACTATTTACTGTGACAGTCAGAGTGCTATATGCTTGGTGAAAAATCCTACTTTCCATGCCAGGACAAAACATATAGATGTACAATATCACTTTGTATGAGATATGGTGGAGGATGGGAAGGTCTCTTTGGAGAAAGTGGATACTCTAGAGAATGTTGTAGATGCATTGGCGAAGCCTGTGAGCACATACAAATAAAGGTGGTGTGCCAATTCGATGGGCCTCTTTTCCCATGAATTTCAATAGTTTGATTATGCTCTGGAGGTGTCAGTAAGATCTTCGTCAAGTGGGAGATTGTTGGAATAGGTGCCTCAATTCTTACTGGCATGTAACTTTTGAAGGGAAAAGTTGCTGTGACATTATTGATGTCTAGCCGACTAGCTGTTCTGAATCCTTTTGAAATGTTCCAGTCACTGAGACAATGCTCCAGTCTTGCCAAATGGACCTATCGCTATGACATGGAGACTTGGAAAGATCTCTTGCCTACTGTTGTTTCTCTTACCAATGGTTATACACTCGCAGTTATTGGGGAGACTTGGCCAAAGGGTCTATTGTCGGTATGTAGTCTCACCGATATGGAATGTCTCACCGACGAAGATACAAGTGTTTGTTATCGAGTGCCTAGTGGATGTCGGGGAGACCTACAGCGACTAAGTCATCAGTGTAACCCATTTTCTTCGATATGAAATCTTAGTGATGGGGGGGTTGTCTTGCCAATTGTTTATAGTCATCGGGATAACCTATGGTAGCTCGGTAAGAAGTCTTACTGATGTGTGATGTCTCGCTGATTGTTTATGGTAATCGGTGTAACAATTTTGTTTCGGTATGAAGTCCTAGCAATTGATGAAGTCTCGCTGATGGGGATATACTTGATGTCTTCGCAGTGACAAAATGCTTCAGTATGAAGTCTTGGTGACTTGGAGAGTCTCGCCGATAGTAATAGTTCTTCGGGATGATATGTTGAACTCGGTGTGATGTCTTGGCGAAAGACGAATGTCTTGCTGACTTTCGGTATGGCTTGAGACTTCAGTGTAACCTCTTATCGATAGTGATAAGTCTTGTCGATTGAGATGCTTCAGTATAACATTAAGAGCTCAGTGTGATGTCTTGGTGAAAGATGATTGTCTCACCGAATGGAATACTCACGTCACCATGACTTGAAGACTTTGGTATGAAGTCTTGGCAAACTATGGTAGTCTTGTCAATGGCAAGGTAGAAGTCATTATGACTGGTGAGTGTCGATATGAGTCTTGCCAATGAGGAAACTCTTGCTGATAGGAATGAAATGGATGTCAATGGTTTTGGTATGACTTGTGGCATTCGCTATATCATCTTGCCGACTGTTGCAACTTACGTCGATATCGATATGAAGCCTTTGAGCATTGGGGAGACACTTCTTGTGTCTCATCGACATGCGAAATCAGTTGAATGTTTCTTTGACCATTTGACTATCCTATGTGGAATCTCGTGGACCAATCAAAGGAAGTGAAATTCAAATGGTTGGTGGTTGGATTTTTGCAACAGTTACGATGCTAGCGCTGAACTAGATGCAAGGAAAAATCAACACTCGAAAATAAATTTTCTATGATGGGTAATGGTGAATAAGGATGAACAGAAGATAAAAATTAGAATGTGATAAGATTTGAGGGATCGATTCTGAGTTTGAAATCATCGGATTGTTGAGAGCATTTCTATAACATGAAGAACAGTGAATGAAAAAATTGTAAAACTGATACCAGATATTTGTGTCTCTGCATTGTATGTAATTTGTTGATTACTGAAATACAAAGAGATTCAACTTGGTGTGGTGGATTTTTTCTCGAAATGGTTTCCCACATAAATCTTGTGTTCATTTGTCTTTGAGTATCTTCTCTGTTTTTGTAAAATCTTTCAACATGTGTCTTAATTAGATTGTAATTTAGAAATTAAAAGTACTGTATTCATTATTCCCTGTGGTTTTGACGTAAGGAAAGTTGCTTCTGCATCATTGCTTTCCTTACAAATCTTAGATGTATTCTCATGCATAATGAAGCATGTTGTAGAGTCCATGTGTCATCTTCATGGTTGGAAGCATGTACATCATTTTTCATTTGTATTTTCATTAGTTTTGGCCGACCTAGTGTCTACACTTCATTCGAAGAATAAAATATAATTAACGAAATGTGTGGTTGATTCAAGAATATTATTTTTTATCTTGGAAAATATTTTTATTAGTCTACTAGATTATTCCTTTCCACCATGGGAATTTTGAGTTGCCAACCTAATTTGAATTTATGAAACAAGTTATTTGTGGCCGACCTTGGAGAAATTTTCTAAGGTTGAGGATGGTATAAAATCAAGTCAAATTGTGTAGAGTTGTATGACAGTGTGATGCAAAGTGATGAAATTGAGCCACAAATCATAAGAGTAGAAGTGTCTGTGTGTGAGTGAATTAAGACAACAGTTCTTATTGTGTTGGATTCCTAAAGGTAGTGACCTAAAGGTTTCTACAATCCTTATTCAAGCTATAGATGTGTATTAATTGTTGTGGTGGATCTTTTTTTCTCTTTTTTATCTATAGGAAGTGAGCCTCCCTATTGGAAAGTGATTCCTTTATGTAGGTAGTGAGCATTTGTAATTGGATAGTGAGTCCTTCTTCTGAGTAGTGAGCCTCTATATTCAGTTTTATAATCTCTTTATATTGTGAGTTAACCCTCACCATGGTTTTTCCCTTATTGGGTTTTCCATGTAAAAATCTGGTGTTCATTGTGACTATTTACTTTTTGTTATTTTTGCTTCATGTTCTTACTTCATAAAAAAACATTGTGGTTGTGAAATTGATAAGTGTAAAAGTTTTATGTTTTGAATTGTGTGACAACTAATTCACCCCCCTCTCAGTTGTCTTGCACCTATTTAACACATATTTTATCCAAAACACTATTAAATACCACTTATATATATATTTAATCATATGAAACATAAAATGGTAAAATGGTATGATATGGAATGGAAATGGAATGTGGGAATGGGTAGGAAGGTGTATGAAATAGGCTAAAATGTGGCATAAAATGGGACATAATTGGCTCTCATCACTCCTAAAAGGTAGACACACATATTTCCTTTCTTTTCATTTTGGTGAACCTGAAGTTTGGACCCTTTATTTCTGATTTGGAGAACATTACAATCCTAGATTTAGCTTACATTGACTTTGTATTAGTCTTCCACTCGTTAATTTTCATTTAGGGCTTCTAAACTTTGCATTAGTGAAAAGTGCATATAGGTTGCATTTTTGCATCTTAAATCATTCAATTTCACTAAAAATCTATAATTGCAAATATTCAAGTCAACATACAAGTCAAAAACTTTAGAATCAACTCAGAATTTATTGAATTTAGTGCAAAACTCTAATTTAGGAATCATTCGCCCACCTGGGCGATTTAGTCCTTGTATAGGCTATTTTCTAGATTTCTGGGAATTCTGTGTTTTCTATTTTTAGTATTTGAACCTTCTAAAATCCCTAACTGGGACTCATTCACTCACTTGGGTGATTTATTCAAATATCAGACCTAAGTCTACATTTTACAACATTAAAAATATTTTTTTTGTGCTTCTATTTTTTTTTTCAGATATCTATTTTGGTTTGCTAATCTTATGCTTCATTCATTCCATTAAATCTAGCTTTATTTGGTTCATTTATTGTGTTGCTTAATTTCAAAATTGCATTTACAACATTTCATTTCTAGATTCTTGCATAGTGTAATCACCAAATTACCTTGTTTAGAATTTGAGAATTGCATTTACATATTTTGTTCTAGGTCATTGCATTGAATTTTAAGCCTCTTTCCATTTTTGTTTTGCACACTAATCTTGTAAAACTTGTATGAGCTTTGCAACTTGGTGTCCTATTAGCAATACTATTGTTAGGCGTAGTTCAAGACAAATGTCATCCCATGATACACCATTCATCGTGGATCTTTAGTTTTCTAGCTCTCTTCTTAATAGTGTTGATAATCAACCCCCTATAAATCATATTATGTATACTTCATTTCCCATGACTTCACTTCCTAAAACTAATGTGCATAATGTTAATAACACTATCCCTACCATCACTAGTTCTACTCAAGCTTTGGGGTGCACTCAAAGCCAAGGTGGAACTTTGATTCCTCCTTCTACAATACCCATTTCCATTCCTACATACACTAGTACTCAAGTTACCACAACCATTTAACCTACAAGAAATATGAACACTTCCTTAGGTATTTCCATAGGGAATCTTTCTAGCCTTGTGCATTCAAATACAATATCTCCTCAAACATCCTCCCTCATAAATTTAATATTCACTTTCCCTCCACATACATACCCCACTCCACCTTACTCCATTCCACCTTACAAGAACAATGATGCTATCATTAACACACTCTTGCAAATCATGGCATCCCTTCAACAACAAGTTACAAATATAAATCAAAATAGCAATGGTCAACCATCACAATACATTAAAAAAAGTCCCCTATCCTTGGACATATTGAGAGAAAAAATGCCACAAGGTGTAGAATTTCCCTGATTTGAGAAATATGGTGGAAAAGGAGATCTTGTTAGCCATGTTTCTATTTTTACATCCCTATGTAGTGATTTCATCTTTGAAGATAAGCACTTGGCTAAATTATTCCCTAGGTCCTTGAAAGATACCGCTTTAGAATGGATTTCCTCATTACCAAATATCTCAATTTGTTCATTCAATGAACTTATTAAGGCCTTTATCAACCATTTCCAAGTGCACATGACTCCTAAGATGACCTTAGCTGATTTGATGAGATGTAAGCAAAAGGATGATGAAAAGGTTACTGACTTCATTTCACACTACCAATTGCTTTATTCCCAAATCGACATATAGATTCTCGGTCCTCACCTTCAATGAATGTTCAATGAGAAATTGCAAACTAAGATGCAAGATAAGCTTGGCATGTGATGAAATTTCCTTCCTTCATACACTTGTGTACCACCCTTCATGATTATCAAAACTTGATTAGTAGTTGAGAAACAAAACCCACCTCTAGTCACCCTAAAAATTATGAACCCACACCTCAAAACAATTACCAACCTCTTAGGAATTTCTAGAAGAACCAGAGCCAATCTGAAGCGCAAGGTCCCCCCTACTTCGAAGATGATTCAAACTTTTAAAAAGGGTGTTAATGATATGCAGAATCTGGAGGCGGAGATGGAGTCTGTCCTCAAGACTCTGAATTAACAGCTGGGGTTTTTTTGGTGCTTACTTTGCTGTTACTTTTGATTTGACCTTTCTGGTCTTTTTCATTTGGTTGTTGCTAATATTTTCTTAGGTAGCTGGTCTTTTTGGTTGGACTTTGGTGTCCTCTTTTCTATTTTGAAAACGTTGTGGTTTTGGGTCCCTATGAAACCCGTTTTACTCTTTTATCAAAAACAAAATAAAGAATTTATTCAACTAAATCCCCCTCAACCAACTCAACATGTTGATACCCAAGTGACTGCTATAAAGAAGACAAATCCTTTTACATTTGGGGATCTAAAAAGACAATTTACTCCCTTACCTAATACCCTCCATAACACCATGTTACTTCTAGAAAAGAACTTGATTTCCTTAGCTCCCGTTAGAACTCTAGATCCTACTAAGCCATTACCTCTGAACTTTAGATCAAATTCCTATTGTCATTTTCACCATCAAAATGGACATAATACGGAAAATAGTAAGTGTAATAACCCATTTTTTTAATTTATAAATATGTTTACATTTACATACTCAGATGTTACTATTATTCCATCAAACAATAATGGGTTCCTATAACAACCAGGTTAGATTAACAATTTATCAATATAAATAAGAATCATACTTCTTCAAGGTAAATAAAATAAATTACAGGAAACAACATAATTAACCAACTTGATGATGCATACACAAGAGGGATTGATCAACAATGTGTCTCCAAGCTAGACCTGCAATCACACACCAAAGAGAGGAAAAAAACTTGTTGAGTGTTAGTGAATAGGGGTTTTCCTTGGTCAAACCCTATTTTGGTAATCAAACCTTGAAACGAAATGAAATAAGATAAAGGAGCGATGAATGAACACATTATGATGTTGCAACTCATCAAGGCTCTAGCATTAAGCTCATGCTTGATTGTGATAGATCTTGACTTGAATGATTGCTTAAATCATGAAATCTGCATCACAAATGTTAGCTCAAATACAAATGTGATACATGTAAGACTTAGGAATTGTGGGTTACTATTACAGCAATGATGGTAAGAATCTACTGCTCATAAGAATCACTTGTAGAAGGTAACACTATTAAATGTTTTAAACATTAATAAACAAGATTCCTAATTTGCATTCCAAGTGATGAGATATAGAATAATTGCATACATAACAAGTTCCCTCATTTTTTCCCTCAAATGATGTGATCTTAGATCCATTCTTCTTTTTAATATCAACCTATACAAGTTATATTCTATCATCATAATATATAGCACATGGTTGTATTTTTTATAAAATTGAATTCCAACATCTTGTACATACATTTGTAAGGATACATGTATTGTTAAGGGCTTGCTTCCCTCTCAACCATATTGGCATCATGGAGTCACGTGGACCCTAGCCAAATTCCCTGAGCAAGAATAGACCTACCAATAACTTGGTTTGTTAATGGAATTCATAAAATTTAAGCACTTGAATTTAGTGGGTATGTAAACCTTTCTAGGGTCCCACTTGCCAAATAGTCCCCATCAGTTGCCACCCACTTAGGGGTGACATCACTAAAAAACTTACCTTATTCACGAAATTGGATGATACCCCTAGTTTCACAGTTTATTTAGCAAAAATTGTGCAAGTTATCAATAAACATTGGTTTGAACCCTGATTTTAGATCACCAAGAACCATGATGGCGAGATGAGAGCATACAATGATGGTTTGATACCAATTATGACAAATTAAAGAATAAAATACAACATCATCACTAATTCTCTTGGTTTAAATAATACATGAAGCACACTCTTGCTCTTAACAATAATTTGCTAATAAAAGAAATATCATATAAGTTCCCTACTTTATTACATACATCAATTTACTCTTAGGAAATTTATCAAAATAAATTGAAATAAGGAATATAATTGCTTTGAAGGTAGATTATCTACCCATTGATAAGATAATCTCATGAAAGCTCCATGAATAATATGAATGCACCTCCCTTAGAATTAGTTCGGATCAAAATATATATTTCCGAGTAATCTATATTATCATTAAACACAACCAACTCAACATTTGATCATTAAAGATAAGAGGAAAACAATTACTTTGTGGGTCATAATTGTCATACCCTATCTAAAACCAAGAATAAAGAGGACAATATTATCTCCATAATTCCCTCTTTCAAGTCTATATATTTCTCAATCTATTTATTACCATTAAGCATATTGAACTCCTAAGATACTCATTCATCCCTTAAGTCTTAACATTAACCAAGGAAGATAATGCACGATGTTTGGAGAGAACAAACATAAAGATGCATATCAACTATTTCATCAATTCACAACAGACAATAATGAATGTAAATGCATCTTCTAGATGTCATTCCCCCTTGATTAGACTTGATTTAACTATGACACTTAAATCGATTCAACTACTTGTTTCATGAAGGCTTTCATTCGTCTTAAGTCTATGCAATTAGAGCAATTCATTATCATTCATCCATTTATAGGCTTCACCTATAGATTATCAATATGCAAATAACATATTTGACCTACATCTTAAAGAGCTCTTCCATATCTCACATACTCAAAAATTAAGTTGAGGAAAAATTCGTTAACAATGCAGAAAAGAGAACTTGATACACTTTTAAACGAATGCTTCACTCAGAATGAATACGCAATAGACAGCATAAAGAAAATTCAATCTTCACTTGCAGACCCGACCCGACCCTGTCTAGTATGGCTTGATGTTTCTACTTCCTGACTAAGACCGGCTAGTGGAACAATACATACATGTCTTTTCTCACTTCCACTTTCATCTTATAACGTTCAAGGAAAAATTGATTCTTATCAAATCATTTGATTCTTCCCTTTTCAATTATTAATGAGACCAACATTTATGAATCACTAAACCATTGTCATGATTTGATGTTCATTTTAAGTTATCCATTATATTGTTGCAATGTATATCGATATATGTCAAATTAAGAATTGTTAAATATTTGTGCCATCAATTAATCAAAAGTTAAACTAGATTTACAAAAGTATTACACATATATTATTTATTACGGTGACACTAAAGTGCTCTATATATATTTTATTTGTCATTAGATAGTAAGAAATTTATAAATAATAGTTTATTGTTGACCTATCTCATAGAAATAAATCCTTTTTATTTAAACTTTCAACTATTCCATTAATAACTTTCTAACCACATTATATATTTCCTTCTGCATGAATATGATCAAGACAATATTTGGTCAATTAACTAAATTTTACCAAAATAAGACATTTCTCTATGATATTACTAGGAAAAGGGTTGTGACAATAAGCGTCTTAAACATCTTGTGCAAGACCTCATTGATTCCAATCATATTCAAATTGGAGGTGTCAATGATCAAGATAATAAGTTTGTTGCCCCTCCCAACCAAAACATGCAAATCTTTACCAACCCCATGCCAAATCATAATATTTCATTTGTCAAAGCTAGTGAAACTAAAAATGATGTGATGAATGTTGACATGAATAAGGAAAATATGAATACTCATGAACAAATTCCTATGGATAATATGGTTGGATTGATCAAAATTCAACCTCGTAAGGGCCAAAATAAAATACCTCTTGACATTGATTTCTCATATAAAGATATAATCAGAAAGGAACCTAATGGTCCTCTTTACATAGCCAGTCAAATCAATAACAAGCCCATAAATGAGATATTAATTGATCTCATCTATGGATAGAATGTGATCACTGAAGAATTCTTACTAGTGCATGAACTCTATCAAGAAACATATGACAATCTGAAAGCATGGATAAAAACACATAATGGTTTTTCTTGCCCTATGATGGGTTTGATCACCCTTCCTTTAAAAGTTGGAATAAAACAATTAGATGTCTCATTCTACGTAATCTGAATGTCGGATCAATTCCATGTGAAGCTTGGTTATCCATGGCTACACTCCATGGAAGTCATCTTGTTGGTTGTGCATAAATGTTTAAAGTTTCCCTTTGACAATGAGATCTTTACTATGCACCATAGTGGCTTTAATCATGTCTTCTCATGGAAATTTTTTATTAGATTTATTTTGGCACGAGCCTATTGAACCTATTAACCTCGTGAAGATATATTTTTCAAATCCTATCAAAAGTTTAAGGTGAAACTCATAGCAGAATTATCCCTTCGAAACATGCCTCAACTTATGATTGAGCCTCTTATCCTTGACGAAACCATGATTGAACCAAAAACCACTCCAAGTAACCAAGCCCAACCCAAGACAAATCCTTTACCTATTTCCTATAAATGACCAAGAGACAACCAAAAAAAATCTCGTTGTGCCTCCTAAGATAAAACAAGTTTACAAAGCCAAAAATAAAGTGGTTGAACAACCTCCCATGGTTCCTTTTATTCCTCCTTTAAGGGAATAAAAGCAACCTATGGTTGATAAACCTACTCCTACACAAATGCAACTTGAAAATTGTACTAAAAGAAATAGAAATTCTAGAGAGCATAGGTCTAGATGTCGTGCTATTGCTCGAAGGTTAAACAAAGAGAACAACAAACAAAATCAACATTCAAACTTTACTAAAGCAATACATGATAAGTCTCCCTCTTCACCACAACAAAAAGATCCTATATTGCAACCACAATAGGGACTAGCACCTTCTTTAGACATTATCATTCGACCTCTAGTTGTGATTAACTTAGACAATGATGATGGGATTGCTACAATTGATGAGAAAGTGAATAATGAGTTGAATATTTTTTTTCCTCTTCTATGAGCCTAAATGACAATTCTCCTAAGAAGAGTGTTGAACTTGGTGCTTCTCCTAGTTTGGAACTTGCTATTGTCCCTTTGGCTATTTTCCCACCTTCAATGCTATAGGTTGAATCATGTGTTCCTTACTAGTCTTGTATTTGTTTTCTTTTTCATGTTACGTGTGTGATTGCATGTGTGTAATGTGATCTCCCGTACCATTTTTTTTATGTATCTCTCACTCTTTGTGGCATTCCTCTATAGGTATCTACATTCTTCTCTATGTTGTAAACTTTTATCTTTTCGTTTGTCTTGTGTTTTCCTTTTGGGGGTGACATAAGGCATCGAGACATTTAGGTCTCTTCCATGTTGACCCAAAAAAACTTCTTTCTTTTCACTCTCTATGTGTCATTTTTCCTGTTCCATGAGTATTTGGGAATGATGAAATTTTTGAGCTCTTTAACAACATTGTAGCAAAGACATACTGATCTCGAATATGTGGATCCCTTATGTGTGATTTTTGGATTTCATTTTGGGGGCAGCCCCTTTCATTACATAACTTCATTTGGAAACATATGTGTGACATAGGGCTATCCAAATAAGCTCTCATGTCCTCTTTATTATTAGCATTTATCATTTGCTACTTTAAAGTAATTTCTCACAGCATGGTTTTTAGCAATTTCTTCTAAGTGGGGGCATACATTGACATTTTTCTTTTGTATTATTCTTTAAAACTCATGTTTCATTATGTGGTCTTCTTACTTTATGCAATGTGTCTTTCTCTTTGTGGTGACATCAGGTGTGATTTCCTTTAAGAGTGTGATCTATCTTACCATATTATATTCCTCTTAGTGTCTTGATGCGACACACTACATCCCTTAAGTTACGAATCTTCTATTCTTCGATTGGTCCTCTCTTGGAGACATTAGGCATGATGTCCTATAAGTTAAGACCATACATGAACTAAGAAAACCCCTTTGAATGTACCTTACACTATTTTGCATTTGCAATAGCCATTATATGGCCACCTTGTATAACAATTTTTGCTTTCCTATAGAGCCATCATGTTTATTCATGGGTGTTTACATATGAAGTTTTGCTTGCCTCATGCATATTTTTTATCCTATTGCTGGGGCCTTATCAAATTTATCAAGAGGTATAGCTTTGGTATGGTTTGTATGTTTGGGAGCCAAACTTCAGGCATGACTTTCCCATAGCCACTTGCTTGTGTGTGTGAGTGCATACCAGCCATGTGCATATGTGTATCACCTCTCTAGGGGCTCACCTAGTGGATAGACTGAGGTTTCACTATCCCCTATGAGCATGCATTTGGTTTGCATAGTGTACATCATGTTCCACTTGTAAATATTTTTTTGGACAAATAGCTTAGACTTGGTCCACATTGTGTTGGATAGACTATCGAGGCTTGCTCCACCCTTCTTTTTTTCCTTTTTTTGTCTTTGGAAGTGTATGTTTCTATCTTGTTGTTGCTTTATACATTATTTACATGTGTGTTCTTTTGTGTCTATGTTGGTTTTCCATAGGATCTCAATCCTGGGGGCTTGATCATCCCTCTTGACTGTTGTTGTCCTATCTCACTAGCATTGGTACACTTGGACCCCTCTTGATGCGAGTTTGTCTACTTTAGTGTGAGTTTGAAACAAGTTCCTCCTCTCACTAAATTGGGGGCTAAATTTAGTGTAGGAAAATGTATCCCTCTACATTTTCAAACTTTTTGGGCCCTCCCTGCTAAAATTAGGCTTCTTTATGCCGTATTTGGTCCTATTTTGCATCCAAAAGCCTAATTAAATGCATTTTTTTGAGGATAATCCTGACACCAATCAAATGACCAATCATAATTCATTTATTTTTGGGTTGTGTGTTCTAAATTTAGTGATCTAGGTCTCATATGCTACCTTGGGTGTCTAGTTCCCACCTAGTTCACAGGGCCTGATCTTAAATGTGACATTGAACTTAACATTTCTTGAAATTTGTGTCCCAATTTTAAGCTACTAGGACTCATACGCCCCAATTGGTGTATGATTCACGCTTTAAATTGGACCTATTTTAAATCAAATTCTTGGTGGTATTTTATTATCCTTGATCTGATGTTGGCTTGTAGTGTTGTAATTTCAAGAAATTAGGCATAAACAATTATAAATACAAGGCTATTTTAGATAATTTCTCCTAGAAATTTTCATGAGCAAGTGTGATCTAGCAATTCAAGTATTCAAGAGCATTCAAGAGATTATTAAAAAAAAATTGGAGCATCAATTCAAGCTTCAAGCATCATGTCAAAGTCTTCATGCATAATGTGTGTTTTTTAGCAAACATTTGTGATCTAGGTTTTCATTATTTAAGCAAGCATTCAAAGACATTATCTCATATAAAAAATCAAGAGTCAAGATCCACATCCATTGGAGCCATTTAACACAAGTTTGCAACCTTTATTTCAAGGGTTTGGTGAGTTGCGACATTACATTTGTTCATTCATCATTCCTTCATGTTATTTACTTTTATTTAAGGTTTAATTATCAAAACAGGGTTTGACCAAAGCAAACCCCTATTCCCTAACATAACAACTTTTTCCCTCTTCATGTGTGATTGCAGATCTAAGTAAATTGGAGCTTGAATATCCTTTAAAGATAAAGTTAAAAAAAAATTCAAGAATTCATCTTCACATAAACTGACTTACAAATCAGAATTTAGACTTTTCATACTTGAAGATTGGACAAGATGAAAGCTACAGAAGATCACTAGAGGCTACAAAAGTTTCATTCAAACCCTAATACTGAGACTAAATCAACACCTTTGGTGTATGAGTCCCTGTATACCCATTTTGGCATCTTTTAGTGGATTCTGATAAGTCACCAGGAGATTACAAATTTTGCCCACAAACCCTAAACTAGGACTAAATCACCCAGCATAGCGTATGAGTCCTAGTGCACTTCAGAAACAACAAATTTTAGGGTTTTCAGATCTTGTTTGGGCATCTCCTATCCTCCAAGTACTTTTCTATTTCTTTGTATTTATTAGTTTGATTTCATGTCTTAAGATTTTATGGTTTTGTGCTTACATGTTTGCATTTCTCCTTTGAAACTTCACTTTATGGTGAACCCCCATTTAATCACACCTAAGGAAACCCCCCTTGTGTCCTTCCATTAATTGAGTCACTTGGTTGAGGGATATCTAAGGTTTCCTAATGAATTTTAGAGAAAAATAGCTTCCAAAGTTGTCCATCTCCTAAAAGGTAGACACACCTATTTCATTTCTTTTCAATAACAGATATCCATTTCCCAAATTATTTTTTGTTAATTTAATGTATTCAAAATGGATATCCAATGTTCAAGAAAAATAGATATCTATTTTGAAAAGAAAAATAGATATCCTTTTTGAAAAGCAAAATGGACATCCATTTTCTATAAGTATTTTAATTTATTTTATAATCTTAAAATGGATATCCATTTTAAATTGTTTTTACAATAATTATCCTAAATGGCTTGAAACATTAAAGAAGTAACAAATAATGAAACATTTAATTTTTTGTATCAAGGAGAGTAACTTTTTTGCATAAATCATCATAAAAGGCCTTCTTATTGTCTTTGATCTTATGTATACATTTCCCCAAGTTGAACTTGGAGAACATATCTCTCTCTCTCCCTCTTCCCCTTTATCTTTTTAGCTATCTCTCCTTATTTCCCCCTCTCCTTCATTCACCCTCTCTACCTATCTCTCCCCTTTTCCCTTACCCTACCCCTATCTATATATCTCCTCTTTCTCTCTCTCTCTCCCTATCTCTCTCCCTTTCTCTTCCCCTCTATCTTTCCTAGGTTATATATCTCTACATATCTCTCCATATTTCTATCTCTATCTCTCCTTGTCTCCCTCTATCTCTCTCTCTCTCTCTCTATTTCTCTCCCTCCCTCTATCTATTTATATAATCTACCTCTTCATCAAGTTATCACCATATATATCTCTCACTTATATACACACACACACCCTATTTGTCCCTCCCTATCTCTATCTCTCTATCTATCCCCCTCTCTCTCTATCTCTCTCTCTCTCTCTCTCTCTCTCTCTCTCTCTATCTCTATTCCTCTCTCTATTTCTTGTCTTTTGTCATTATTCATCCTCACTCTTCTCCCCTCTTCTATCTCTCCCTATATCCTTTCTCTCTCTTATTCATTCTATCTCTATCTATCACTTTCTATCTCTTCATATCTCCCTCTCTCATTATATTTCCCTCTCTCCCTCCCCCTCTATATATTGATCTATCTCCCCCCTCTTCT
Organism: Sequoia sempervirens; assembly: GCA_007258455.2. Lineage (NCBI taxonomy): Eukaryota > Viridiplantae > Streptophyta > Pinopsida > Cupressales > Cupressaceae > Sequoia > Sequoia sempervirens. Next base: position 98,941,273 of record VDFB02000002.1, on the reverse strand, counting down.
TCTCTCTACCTCTCTACATATCTCTCTATCTACCCTATCTCTATATATTCCCCACTCTCCCTCCCTCCTCTATCTTCCCCTCTCTATCTTTGATACCTATTTATCTCTACCTCTTTATCTCTCCCTCTTTATCTCTATTTCTCTCTCTATCACTTTTTCTTACCATCTATATCTCTCTATCTCTTCCTCTCTATTACTAACTCCCTATCTCTTTATATATCTCACTTTACCTCTCTTTATCTATATATGTATTCTCTCCATCTCCCTCTATATTCCTCTCTACCTTTCTATAGGGAGAGGGTGAGTAGAGATAAAGAGTAGAGAGGGAAGGTTAAAGAGGTAGAGAGGAGAGAGTGAAGAAAGATATACAGAGATATCTAAAGGGAGAGACATGGGAAAGAGGGATGGATAAAGTGAGGTATAGAGAGAGAGGGGAGATAGAGAGAATTAGAGAGGGAGGGAGGAAGGGAGAGGTAGAGATAGAGAGGTAGGGTGGGAGGGATATAGGTAGAGGTAGGTAGAAAGAGATTGAGATGGAGATGGGGGATAAAGAGAAGTAGATAAAAAAAAGAGGTAGGGTGGGAGGGATAGAGGGAGAGGTAGGTAGAAAGAGGGAGGGTGAGGGGATGTAAAGAGTGTGTGAGGGGGGAATCCATAAGTATAAACAATATAATTTCATTGAATAAAAACTAATCTAAATCAAAAACAACAATCAAGATTCATTCCTTCACTCACGAAATGAAGCTTTCTAAGTTATTGAAAACAAACAATGAAATCCTACTATATCAAAATGAACTCAAAAATAAATGAAAGTTTACCATACCATGTTAGAGTGTGTTCATGAATATGTGGTTGTTCATATCAATGTGAAGCCTCCATTGTGCATGTGAAAGATTTGAAGAGTGTGCATACATTTGATCGAAGATGCTGGTTGAAGATTTTTCAATGTCGATTATGATCTCTACATTACTTCATTATGTAAACTATATTGATTCTTCAATCCTTTTTACGAGGAAATAGGTTTGTTATATAGAAATTATGATTCGAAATGGACGATCAGAATTGCATAGTAGAATATCTCGATCGGCAATCGAAAGGTGTTGAGAAGATTTAGATGGGCATAATTTGTGCAAATTGATTACGTAATTAGTGTGATTGAAGAAATAGATTGATTAGTCAAGAAATAGATTGATCTATCAGGAAATAGATTGAGCAATCAATGATTCGTAATTTGCTCAATCAGGAAAGTGGGTGAGGATAATTAATTAATTATTTTTGGAGTTGAACATGCAAATCAAGTTTGACTTTTGCAAACAAAGTTGCATTTGTTTGATTTGATTTTTGATGATGTTTTGAATAGTTTATTCAAATTTGGAGGGAAAGTGAGTTAATTAAATTATTATGATTAATAATTTAATCGACTTAGGGGAATAAAGTGGATTAACGACATAATTAAATAATTGGTATTATTTAATTAATTAGGAGGAATAACGATAGATTAGGACTTTATTAAATAAATGAAATTTATTTAATTGGTCGAATTTGATAAGAAAGTGAATTAATTAAATATTGTATTATTCAATTAATAGTAGAAATCAGGGCTTTGGGACTTTATTAAATGAGTGAAATTTATTTAATTCGTCAAAAATGATGAAAAAGTGAACTAATTAAATAATGCCATTTTATTCAATTAATAGGGGAAATTAGGGTTTCAGGTGATTTTGATGTGAAATGCAGTGATATTCAATGATAATGATGTCAATGATGCAAAAATGTAATTTAAGCTGTGTGATAAACTTGCTAGGTCAATTTTACATGTCTACATTTTCCCCCTCTTTGATACAAAGTATTGGTTGCTTTGATTCAAAGATTCCAATGTTAAGATCAAGTTTTGAAAATATTTATATGCCCCACTATGCCCTAGCAGTCAATGGAATGATGGTAGGATTCTGGGCTGCCCCCTCAAGAGGTTGACCAAAATTTTCAAATTTGAGGTCAAGCTCCCAACACTATTTTATTTTAGTTCAGATGCATAGAGGGAAAAAAATTAAGTCTATAGGTCTTTTTTCGCTCGTTCAAATGTTCTCAGGAGCTCCTAATTTTATCCTAGGAAGGTTTCCTAAGTAAAAATTAGGATTTTAGGGAGTTAAAATAGTAATTAGGGTTCTAATTTCCTCATTTGCACTTTGAGCCTATAGTGAATTCTTGCCTCTAGTTTTTCTTTTTTCTTCAATTGATGAGGAGTTATAGCAAGGATTTGGGGAGCCCCACATCATGTGTACTCGGTTCAAGATTTTGGATGGCCTACAAGCGTTGGTTCCTTGATATGTACCCTTTTGATTTTCATTTTCGTCTTTCCATGTTTTCGTAATTAATGCACAAATTCCAACTAGTCAATAGCATGAGTTTTAGGATTTTGGAACTTTTGAGTCAATTTTGGTGCTTTTGCTCTTATAATTTGGTCACTCTTGATATTTCCTTGCACACTTGCTTTCATTTTTCACTTTTAACCTATTCGCTTTTGACTTACTTTTTCACCTTTGTTTTCTATGCTTTGTTTTGGTCACTCTTGTGATCAATTTGCACCTTTGAAAAACTTCTTTTCTTTGATTTTTGTGATTTTGAAAATTTGCATCACTTTTCACCATGAATTCATTGCTTTTTCCTATTTCTCTCACCTTTGACAAAAACTTCATCACTTTTGACAATAATTTTTCACTTTTTTTACCCTTTGGAACCCCAAGTCACTTTGTTCATCATTTTAAAGTTTGTTTTACGTTTAATTAGTGAATCCTTAACATTGTGGGTTGAATGATTGTAGGTGGTCCTTAATCCACTTTAGTTGAGGAAGTGATGACCATTGGATCTATTTGATTTGATCATCGGGTTTCATGAGCTAGAGCGAGATTTTCTAGATATTATCGGGTTATGGTACATTTGTTACATGCCACCATCAGATGTCATAGCACGATGATGAGTGCACTTGCGAAGAGGTGGCACTTGAAGACCTCTTCATTTCATTTACCTATTGGGGAGGCCACAATCATTCTTGAGGATGTTTGGAGGATCCTCCACATACCCATTCATGGAGAGCTCGTTACATACTTTTTTAATAGGGCACCTATGTTATGTGTCGCATTCTTGATGTGAGACTTCTGGAGGTTCGACAATCAGAGTTTTTTTACCATATTTTATTAGCAGTGTTGATCTTTTTTCTCTTGTCCTTTTTTGTTTGGTTTCAGGGCTTGTTGTTTCTGATAGGAGAGGCTATTAGTTTGCTTTGGGATGGGGCATATGCATTGAGAAAAATTTTGAGCATGGGACAAGATACGCCTAGTGTCTAGTTCTTCTCACCCACGTATACAGAGATATGCATGAGATTTTATATCATGGTGGGAAATCTATTTACGTCGTTGTTTCCCTTCTTCATGTATGGGTGTGGGAGCACATCTCAATGATCAGGCTGAATGGTATACTAGATCGTACTGTTGGGGATCTATACTCTTATAGCTATGGATATTTCCTACATTATACATTGCTTGGACAACTTTCATACTGGCGTTGTGTATTTGATGACATGCCAAGTTTAGTATAGAGACCCTATATGGGTTGTGACGCATGGCCTAACGATTAGGAGCAATTGGTATACTACAAAAAAATTATATGGTTGATCAGTCACACACTCTCTCTTTTGGAGAGATATATTATTGATAGGGTTTGCAGGAAGTTTGTAGAGAGACAGGGTCACTTTCCAAATTCTTATGAGGCCCAGTTTGGGCAGACCACCAGAGAGGTCTGTGTCTAGGGTTTGCAGGTGGATCAAGATGCTATTGTAGCTACATTTAGAGCTCTTTCCCTAGTCAGCTGGGTTGGCCAGTGGGCTTAGTGGATCCAGGTACTACTTTTGATTATTATCAGTGGTGGGCATGACATGTGCCATTGAGATTTATAGATCTTGGTGGTGATCCCGTAGTTGGTAGGGTAGGCACCATAGATTGTCATGGGGAGTGGAAGTATATTGAGATCTTTGTAGAACAGCTTGGTAGGGCTTGAAAAGATGATGCCCAGGGTGATCAGATGCAGCAGGATCAGGGACAGGCTCCAAGTCCCCCTCCACCACCTAGGGATGGAGGTGCATAGTTAGTTGTAGAGATAGGGTAGTGATTGGCTACAAACACATAGATTGTTACATTTACAATGGAGAGAGACACTTTTCGGCAAGAGCGAGATGGTTTCAAGATGGAGAAAGACACAAAGATTGGCCATTGTCTCATTATTAAGATGTAGTTGTAGGAGGTTACTACTAAGAGGGATAGTCTACGGATAGAGCGTGGAAGTCTCCATGTTCAGCAAGAACAATTGCTATAGAGGGCTGCCTATTACTAGACTTTGACTGATGCCTTCATTCCTCGAGTACAGCAATGACCGCGGTTTGGAGAGCTGAGTACCGCTACTACTACTACATCAGGTGATCAATCCGTTAGATAGTTGGATCTTGATGCACATCATGATATTTAAAGTCCTCCCCCCTCTGGTTAGGCAATGTCATATTTCTACTCGATCTTTATGACATTGTTATTCAAAGACTTATATTGTAGACATGATTTTGTATATATATTCATCAGCCTAATTGAGGCCTCGTATATATTTATATTTTTGTATTATCCTTTCAAACTTGTTTCCATGATGATTATGTACTATGACATTCTCCTTTTTGATGATGATATATATGAGATATACATGGTTCAATTCAACTTCATAATGTGTTTATTTGATGGTTTATGGATGATGATGTATGATGATGTATGTTTATATATGTTTTTGTACTTTTTTGTTGTATGCATATGATGTGGATGGATGGATTGATCATATGATGTCTTATTATATATATGATGAATGGTGATATATGATGGATGTATGCCTTATACATGATACATGATGTTTTCATTGCTTTATTATCATCATGATATGTATCAATAACATTGTGGATGCAGGATGAATATGGTACTAATGATATTGTGATGCAAGATGGATTTTAGTAAGAAGAAATATTTGATCATGGGTAAAAATTTGATGTTGTTAGTTGTTGACGATTTTGCTTTCATTGCTTGGAGACTTCACATTTTGAACAATCCTTTTTGATGTAGCAAACAAATATGATGCACCGGGGTATTAATGACTAAGGTGACTTTGTATCCATTGCATGGACTTTGACTCAACATACAAAGAATATTCTTTCTCATATCAAGCATATGGAAACTTTTTTAAAATATATGGGTGGGTTGTGTTAAAACTTTTTAGACCATTTACACAGAGAGGTATGAAATACCTAACATGAAACTACTACATGAATTGTCATAAAACAACTTCCATACACTCAATAAAGCAAGTATTTTCCATGGTAGTATCACACAAACCTCTTACAAATAGAAAACTGAAATGATGCTCAATTTCCCTCATTCCTTCTTCTCTAAATCCTTATGGACATCCTCGAGAGATCCTAGGAATGAGTCAATAAAATAAATCATAAAGATAAACTATAAAAAGATAAAATAAAGTTGCAGTATCACTTGTCATATATGTTTTGAGGTTTTAGGCTATTATTCATTCTTAATCATGTCTATCATAGGAACAGATCCGTTAAGGCATATCTCAAGATGTTGTTGGTGAATTATCAAGAACATAGGTAGTTAATACTTTGGAATTTTTTTTAGTATATTGTGATCAAATCTTTGTGAGTGTTTTCTTGGAGGTTCTAGTTTTTGATGTTTTTCTTTGTTTGTTTATATGTTTTGTCAAAGGGTGAATGCAACAATTTTTTTATTATGGATGAAATTTTTTATTGTGGATTGTGATGATGGAGTTGGAATTTTTTTATTTTTCTAAGTTTTATGATGTTGTTTTTGTTGTTTTCAGGGGACTAACCTAGGGCCTTAGGGGATCATCAAAGATGAGCCTTGCCTATGTTGTGCACGCAGAGGCTCTTACTTTTCTTGGCTTGACGTGAACATTTTTTTCAAATGTTTGTGATCTTTTTTCATTTTGTGAATGTTTTTGGATTTTGAAATCAAGCATGATAGAAATGTAAAGGGACTGAACTAGGGCCTCAAGGGCTAATCAGATATAAGCCTTGCCTATGTTGTACACACAAAGACCATGTATTTCAACCAATTGACTCAAAGCATAAACTTATTTTTGGGATTTAAACAACATTGATAACTTGTATTGATATTCAACTTCTATTTCTAGAGGATATGTTGCAGGAAATCTACTTTAACCAACCATGAGGTTCAAGGAAATATTGATATCTTACAATGTTTGAGTCAAGGAATAATCCAAAGTTGTTTTGATTTTTTGTTGTTTTCTAGATTTTTTTTTATTTTGTTGTTTTCTAGATGTTTTTGATTTTCAATAGTTTTGAACCTAATAGGATGCATAAATATCTAATCCACAACTAGCTTTAGGAAGTTGCCCCAATTCATAGTAAGACTACATTCCTAGATGAATAACGATCCATGGTTGGACAATGCTTTATTTATGGAATGAATGAGTGGATGTTGTGGATAGTATTGATAGATAATGATGCAAGCCTTATTCAAGCATAACACCTGTTTTCCAAGTTTTCATTATGGTACTTGTTCTAGGAGTACCACAAAGTGGTTTTCACTAAAAGAACATTTTATTTCTCTTTATTGTTTTTCTTGCTTTTTGATTTTTTTTCTTTTTTATCTTTTTTAAATTTTTTGGATTTTTACCCTTTTCCTGGGGTATTCTAATGTGCTTCAAGTATAGAACTTCTTGAGGTGTCTATTGTTTAGTGGTTCATCCAAGGGTTCCCCTTCAAGAGTAGCCAATTAATAAGCTCTAGAATTGTAGCTTGTTGTGATGATAAATGTGCCTAACCAATTGGGTTCAAATTTTCCTTTTCCATTTTGATTTAGTTGTACCTTCTAATTCTCTTTGAGGACCAAGTCACCAACCTAAAAGTTTTTGTCTTTAATTTTCTTATCATAGCTTCATTTGAGTTGATTCTCATAAACCTGAAGATGGTTTAATGCACTCAAACACATTTCATCTAGGAGCTCCAACTAATTTAATCGAGATACCTGATACTCTTTGTTGTTGACCATGCCTTTTAGTGAGATTAGCAATGAGGGTATTTTGACCTTGATAGGTAAGACAACTTTCAATCTATAGACTAAGGAGAAAGGTGTGGCACCTATAGGTGTTCAGATGCTAGTTTGATAAGCCCATAGAGCTGGGTTCAGTTGTAAATTCCAATCCTGACCAACTTCATTAATAGTCTTCTTTAATATTTTCAAGATGGTTTTGTTAGACACTTCAGTCTAACTATTTCCTTTGGGGTAATAGGGAATGGAAAATCTATGTTGGATAGAGAATTTGGAACAAAGCTCTTGGACATCTTGATTCTTGAATTGGTTTCCTTTGTTTTTTATTATTGTTTGGGGAATTCCATACCTACAAATTAGATAATTCAAAATGACTTTTTATATCTTCTATCCAATGATGTAGGTTAATGGAATAGCTTCTATCCATTTGGTAAAGTAATCAGTGGTAGTAATAATAAACTTATGCCTATTAGAGGAAGCAAGAGAAATATTTCCTACCAGGACTAATCCCCATTGTGAAAATGGCCATGGTGTTGTGATGGGTCTCAACTCCTATGTTGGTGCATGAATGAGGTCACTATGTTGCTAGCATTGATGAAATTTTTAGGAATCCTAAATACACTCTTGCTCCATGGAGTTCCAATAGTACCCTATTCTCAGCAACTTTTGGTTCCGCTAGAGTGGGACCCATAAACACCTTTGTGTACCTCTTGCAAGGCCATTTGTACTTATTCTGAATTAATACATCAAAGTAACATAACATCTAGACTATGACGATATAGGGTATCTCCTAGGATCGTAAATTGGGATGTCTTATGGGTAAAGGTATTCTTTTGGGTGGTTGTTAAGTTAAGTGGAACAATACCATGTTGGATGTAAGCAAATGTGTCTTGGTACCATGTGGAGTTTGGGCCAACAACAATACACACTAGTTCTGATTCTAGGATGTCAAATGCTAGTATGAGTAGTTGTTCTACAAGGAAATCATACTTGGGAATATTCTACAGAATATCCAGAAGTGAACCTATTGTTGCCATGGCATCGAGTGCTCTATTGTTGATTTGAGGAATCTATTCAAAGGTTATTGTGACAAAGTATTCCTTAAAACTATCCACCATTCTTTTATACGACATCAACTTGTCATCTTTTGTTTGGTGCCCATCATTCACTTGTCTGATCAACAATTGAGAATCTTCGAAGACCTATAATTCCTTTATCCTACATTAAATAGTCATATTCAGCCTTGTGACTAGAGCTTCATATTTTGAGATATTGTTTGTGCACGGGAATACAGTTATGTATGCCTTGGGTTTAATATCTCCTTGTGGTGTGAGAAATAGGATACCTACTCTAGAGCCATGTTGTGTGTGGGATCCATCAAAATATAAGTTCCAATGGCTTTTCTGTTCTATCAGCAATATGCTTTCATTTGGGAAGTCTACTATAAGAGGCTTGTGATCCTCTATGAGTGCTTCAGTGTTATGATTTGTCCCTTGATGGCCCTTCTATCCACATACTCTATGTCGAACTCACTTAGAATCATTACCCATTTAGCAATTCTACTTGTTAAGGCTACTTTTTCTAGTAGGTATTTTAGTAGGTCTACCTTTGAAATCAACTTGACTTTTCTATTTAATATATAGTGTCTCATCTTTTATGTTACAAATACGACTGAGAGACACACTCTTTCTATGGGTGAGTAGTTCAACTCATAGCCCACCAATGTTTGGTTGATGTAGTAGACTACTCTTTCTTTGTTATTATCATCTAGCTATGCTAGAAGAGCTCCCAATGTTGCTTGTGTGCTAAACACATAGAGTATTATTTCTTTGTTTGGAATAGGCAGCATGAGTACAGGAGGAGAGAGTAGGTACTCCTTGACTTGTTGGAATACTTGGTCACATCTCCCATCCCACTTGAAGGTGACATCCTTGTGTAGGAGATGAGTGAAAGGGTGACAATTTTCTACCAATTGTGCGATAAATCACCTGATCGGTTGTAGCTTTCCCTTTAAAATTATTAGTTGATTTAATGTCTTTGGTGGAGGCATCTCATGTACTGCTTTTACTTTCACAAGATCTACTTCAATGCCCCTTATTGACTCTATATACCCTAGTAGCTTTCTGAATGTTACTCCAAACATAGAATTTTTGGGTTTAGTCTTAAGTTATATTATTCTATCCTATCAAACACCTTTGCAAGATTGGTCAAGTGATCTTCCCTTTTGATAGAATTTGCTATAATTTCATCCACATAGTCTTCCATGATTGCATGCAGCATATCATGGAAGATGGTCATCATTTCTCTTTGATTTGTTTCTCCTGTGTTCTTTAGGCCAAATGGCATTACATTCTAGCAGAGGGTCACCCAAGAACAAGTAAATTCCATTTTGTGTTGATCATCAACGGATATTTTTATTTGTTATACCTAGAGAAACCATCCATTAATGGTAGCATATCATGCCCTACTATTAGATCCACTATCATATCAATACTTGGAAGTAGGAAGTCATCCTTTGGGAAAGCTTTGTTTAGGTCTCTAAAGTCTGTGCAAATACTTATGACCCCAATGGGCTTTGACACTGGTACTAGATTTGATATCAATTTTGGATAATCAATGGGTGTGATGAAACCCACATCTAGTAATTTTTTAGTTATACCTTTACCAACAGTGCTATTCGCAGATGCATTTTCCTTAGTTTCTATTTGATAGGTTTCTCTCTAGGGACTATGACCAAATGATGTACCACTAATGCTAGATCTAGTCCAAGCATGTCAACATAGGTCCAAGAAAAATTTATCTTTCTATCATTGATGAATGCTATGAAGTTTTCTCTCTTCAGGATCAAGTGACACCACATGGTATATGATCTTTAGGTCCTCTATTGTTCCAACATTTATGGATTTTTCTTCTTCCACTATAAATGTTGATATTTCTTGATATTCAAATATGGGGAGATTGAACCCTCCATCCTTAGGTTCCTTGAAGATGTTTTCACCTTCGGATGAGTCCTTTATCTTCTTTTCGGGATCTGATAGAGCCACAGTGTGTTTTCTCTAGGGGATCACATTTTAATATTTTTCTTTTCATTTTTGTGACTAGAAGATATAATCTCCCCATTGAAGTATGCATCCTCTTCAAGTTCCATGATGAATCATGCTTTGTGATCTCCTGTTGGTATGTCTGTTCGAAGTCCCATGAACTCTGTGATTGCTTCATCATTTTGGAATTGATGCAGAATAGGTGTATTCTATTGTTGGTCCCAATGTATCAATTGTGGGTAGCAAAGGGGTAGGCTATCATCATTATCTGAAAAGCTTATGGAGGTTGTTGAAATGGTTAAAATGGATTTTGCATCATTTTCCCATTGGGTGTTTAGGCCATCATCACTTGAAATGGGAGAACCATATCTTGTGATAAAGGAGGGAGAATCCCATTCATACTCATTAGAGTCCATTATGGAATAATAGTAGTTATTGGGAATAGTTTTGAGAAGTTGGATAGGGAACCTATCAATGCTAAAGTTCTCAAATAAGACTTTGATGAGTAAATTGTTGTCCATAATGTGGTATATATCTAATTCTTTAACGCTAGTAGAAGTTTCTCATTTATTAAAAGAGGTGTGTCTAGTATTTGGAGTAACCACTTCTTTTGGCTCATAACCTAGTCCCATATTTTTCTTTCTCTATTCCACTATGAAATGCTCCCACCTACCTTATTTGTGTATCCCAAGGCCGCCTGTTCCCTAATATCTCATTTGTTTAGCTAATTCATAACCTTTACTGGTAGGATCCATTAGAATGGGTTATGGCTATTCTGGTTCCTTTTGGTCCTCTTTGTAGATCATAGTGACAAGTCTTCTTTGAATATCTCTTTGTCCTTCATATCCCCCCACTTGGTGAAAATTGTGGGTTTAGCTATCATTTGTACTATTTGAACATATTTGATCTCATTTGGGCCTCCATAAACCTTGGGTGTTGGTGGAAGCATGCCAATACAAAATTCTTGGTTGAAGTGATAATTTTCATTACCCTTGTCAAGTACTTGAACCTTGGTTTCTATTTTTGGTTGCTCACTTGATGTGATCTTGGTTGAAGTTGATGGTAGTATGGAAGGGTATATGCTAGATTTTATTACACTTCTCCTCTAATTTTTCACAAAATTGGAAAGGCTCAAGATTGGCATATAATGTCACTTATTTTTCTTCATGAGGAAAATTTAAGCATTGGTGAAAGGTTGAGGGGACTACTTGTAATGAGTGAATGCAAGGGCATCCTAGGAGAAGGTTATATGGCAACACAAGGTCAAGTAGTTGACATGTTGTTTCCATGATGGTTGGTCCTATCTACATTGGTAGCTTGATGATCCCTTCTGAATTCCTTTTAAGATCATCATAGGCCCTTATAGTAATAATCTTTCCTTTGTCTATCACATCATCAAAATACCCCAACTATTTGAAAGAATTCAAGGTACAAATGTTTAGACCTACATCATTATCTATCAACACTCTCTTGACCATGTTCTTGTGGAAACCAACCTCTATGTAGAGGGCTTGGTTGTGGAATGTCCTTTGTGGAAGGTCTTTCTTAGGAAAGACTAAATGGTGATTGGTTGTTATTTTTCCAACCATGGCTTGGAATTGATATGGATTGAGGTTGTTAGGGATTGATGCTTTTAATGATTTATCTAGTACCTTCTAATGTGCAGGTGATAGTTTTAGCAGTTCTAGGATTAAGATCAAAGCAGGAACCTTCTTTAGCTACTCCACAATGTTTTAGTCATTTGATGACTTAGCTATGAGCTTAGGCAAGGCTCCATGTATTGTAAATATCCCTCGACAGGTAGTTACGTTACAGTTTTTTTCCCCACCTTGTATAGTCACTACATCCACCCTAGTGTCATCTGCTTGAGAGAGGGTACCTAGAACTATGTCACTGAAAGTGTAGTTAGCATTATGATAGTCTTGGTCCTTTCCTAGCATGGTTTGGGATTGGGTTTGTGTATATCTAGAGGTCCTTGTTTCTATGTCGATCTTTGACATCTAATTCTCCTTTTTCTATCAATTCTTGTGTGATGTGCTTGAGTCTCATGCAATTTTTTATTGTCCGTCCTTTCATTTTATGGAACTTGCATAAATCCTTCTCATTGTACCATGGCATTTTGAAGCTTGGCTCCTCATATTTTGGGTGATCATTGATCTTGATGAGGTTTTGTTGCACTAGTTTATGAATGACCATCTGAAGTGACTCTCCTAATATTGTGAACTTCCTTCTTGGTTGATCGTATTTCCTTTTTTTCCTTCCTTGATTTGTCTATTGATTGACTACTTGATTTTTTTTGTGGATATGTAAGTTGTTTGTTTTGTGCATTATTAGGAGTGTAGCTTGTTTGGGCCACTTGAGCTTTTTTTTGAGGTACATTTGGATTTTTTATATTCCATACTACTATATTATCCACTACAACGTTTGTGGCATTCTTGTTCTTGGCCTAAATTTTAGGTTTCTCATTTGAACTAGAGGAATTGTCTCTTGGGTTGTTTAGCTTGATCACTTCTCTTACTACGAGGGCCCTTTCTATGTGCAGTCCCTTTTCAATGGCCTCTTCAAATTTTGTGAGACACAACATGGTAAGTTGATATTTGACTTATTCTTGGACATTTGAAATGAATATGTTGACTAGTTCCTTATCGAGAATAGGTGATTTGCATCAACTAGCCTTATGTTGCCATCATTGAAGGTATGAGATGAAAGATTCGCCTTGAATTTTCTTAATCTTGTATAGATCCATGATGGTGATGTCTTGTTCCATATTGAATGAGAAGTGGGTTACAAATTTGGTAGATAATTCATCGAAGCTTTTAATTCTTGGTTGTAGATGGGTGAACCACTCCATGGCATGACCAGTAAGACTTTGTGGAAAGAGCCTCATGAGGTAAGCATCATTGTTTTGAACCTCCATGCATGCTACCAAAAATTCTCGTACATGTTCTACTAGGTCTCCCTTTCCTTTTTATTTGTCAAACTTGAGTATTTCAAAATTCTTTGGAAAGGGAAGCATAGTAATGGAATGATCAAAAGGAAATGGACTTATATCCCGAAGGGTATAAGTATTATTTATTTTCCCTATCTGCATATCTGATATCTTTTGATTCATTGCTTGTAGTTGCATTTCCATCTCTATTTTTGGTATGTTGGTTTGGGGATCTTGCGCGTAATTAATAACCTTGTTTTCCTACCATGTTTTGGTCATAGATTGGGTATTGAAAAGGTATGGGGCCTTGGCAACCATTTTGGGTGGAAGGAGGGTTAACTCCTTGTTGGATGTAAGGAGGATTAGCTCCTTGTTGAATGTAAAGAGGGTTAGCTCCTTGTTGAACGTAAGGAGGGTTAGCTCCTTGTTGAATGTAAGGAGGGTTAGCTCCATGTTGTTGGGGTAAACTATACTGAAGGTTTCCTTGATGGTGCATTGGCGGTTTAACTTATTGATGATACAATTTGGGAAGGGTACCATGTGGCACACCTTGTTTTTGGGATGAACTATGTTGAAGGTTTCCCTAATGGTGTGTTGGTGGGTTACCTTGTTGATGGGATGACTGGTGATGACTGCTTTGTGGAACACCTTGTTGTTGGAACGAACTATACTGAAGGCTTCCTTGATGGTGTGTTGGTAGGTTACCTTGTTGTCAGGATGAATTGAGAAGGGTACCATGTGGTACGCCTCTTTGATGGTACTATTGATTGGGAAGGGGACCATATGACCTACCTTGTTGATGGTACTATGGACTAGGAAGGGGACCATGTGGCCCACCTAGTTGATTGGAGAGGGTACCTTGTGGCACACTTGGTGGTTGGTACTATTGATTGGGAAAGGGACCATACGACCCCCCTTGCTAATGGTATTGTTGTGGAAATTTCCCTTGTTGATTCGATACATTTTGGGAAGGGTCAATATATGATGCATTTTTATGTACATATTGTCTTGGTGGAGGATGGTTGCTTTGTGTTATGTATTGGTATGGACCTCCTTAATATTGTTGGGCCACTTCCACTTGTTTGACTTGAGTTGGTTTTCTATACAATGGGTTATCCTTTTTTGGACCATTGTTTTGTGAGAATATGTGTGGCATGTTTGGAATCTCAGTGCATTCGGATATTTTTCTCACAAATAAATTATCCCCTAAGGGAATAAGGTTAGGGTCTTTCAGAGCTTCCACTTTAAAGTCTATTGGAAATTTGGCCCCACTTTGTGCTAATTTGAAGAAGTAAGAATTTGGGTTCATTTTCAACAGTTTGTCCATAAATTTGAGCACCTAGGGGTTGTTGGAATGTTGAAATAGTTCTTCCTCATTTATTTCCTCCTTACTATCCATCTCTTCTATGACCACATCTTTTTGGTTCTGGTTTGATTGCTCCATTACTTCTTCATTTGTGGTTTATCTCTTCCTCACTAAATGTTTCTTTGAACATGGATTTCTTTTGAGGTGTTTCAAGGTCACTTGGCCTATAGCCCCATGGGCTACTCTCATCATTTGTGGTATTTACTGGTGGTACAATAGTGTTGCTTTTATTTATTTTCATGTTCTTTCTATGTTGTGACCTCGTAGTTGTCATAAAAAACTTCCAAGCTTTTGTAAACATTTTGTTTCTCCTAACTATGGAAAACGAATGTTTTTTTTCTTTTTAGATTTTATGTTTTAAGGAAAATGAAGTTGTGTTTGTTTTTTGGGATTTTTCATTTCTTGAAGGATGGTGTCTATTTCTATGTGGACTCTAAGGTTATATAACCCTAAGAAACTTTAGGATTTCAATTGGTATGTTCGTGTTGGATACTCAAGTCTGGTTCTCCCATTAAAAAGCGAGTATAAAAATTTCTTAGTTGGATCTCACAGTTACAGTAAGTTTTCAAGATGTGCCCCTTGGAAAACTTTAAACTACAATGGTTCTTTGAAATTCAAAATATGGATTTTCGATTAAGGATTTCTCTTTTTGGAGATCATGAAGGATGAATACCTATTGTCATGTAGGAGGTGGTAACATGGGTCTTCCGGTTGTGAGGTCTACTTTCTCTTCCTCTTTATCTAGGATGTTGGCTTTGTTTCTCCACTATTTTGGTGTTTCATTCTTCTCAAATATGAATCTCCTTAAATTGCTAATGATATCCATTTTTTAACCTTCAATGTATGTGAGACTTGGTTGTAGGATTGGTGTTGTAAGGTTCGGTTGTTAGATTGGAGAGAATTGATGCTAAATGGTATTAAGGTAATAGTGTTGGTGTTTTGATATGTTTTTTATGAAGCTTAAGACCCTAAGGTTTGAGTGTTGTTTGGAATCATGTTATTCTTGGATATCAAAATGCTAGAAGTACTAGATCAATATCTCACTTCTTCTTCTAGAGGATATATTGCAAAAAATCTTACTTGAACTAGCCTTGAGGTTCAAGCAACTATTCATATATTAGAAGTGTGGGTGAGGAACTAATTCAGGTTTGTTTGTTTTGATTTTGATTTCCAAAAGTAGGATGGAGTTTGAAAATGGATGAAGGACTATATGATGTATTTTGGGTTTCCAATTGTTTTGTTCCAACAAGGATCTTGTAACTAACTTCAATTTGTTTTTTTTTTTTTCAGCACAACAGAGAGCAAAGGTGGTAGGATTGAGGAAAAAGGTGACCAATTTTTGGAAAAAGCAACCAATTTTATCAAGTGTGACCAAGATTTTGTCAAGTGCGTTAAATTTTGGAAAGCAAGTGCAACTAGTAATTTCAAGTGTGACCTCTATGGATATTGTTTCAAATCCGGTGAATTGCACAGTTAGAAGCAAGATTCTTTTAGCAAGTATGTTGAATTTTTTTTGTCAAATGCACCAAAACAAAATCAAGTGCGACCAATTTTGTATCAATTACACTACTTTTGTCAAAATCAACAACTTTTTATCACTAGTTGTCATGAGACAGAGAGGAAAATTGAGCTATTTTTGGCAAGTGCAACTAGGTTTTGATCAAGTGTGCTAGAAAGAATATCAAAAGTGGCCCTTGTTCAATCTTGTTTTCCAATTTTAGTATTTGGTAGCAACTTGGATGATTTTTGCAATTTTTGGATTATTTTGTCTAATCTATTTCAAGATTTGGCAAGTGATATCCTACAACACCACAATCAAAACTTGTGTGACCTAAATGTTTATACTTTAAGCATGTTTCCCTCCACAAAATCTCGAAGTTCATAGAGGTAGAAATGCTAAAGTTATAGTTTCCAATGTTTATTTTTTCCTAATGTGACTTGAAATGTGAGCCTAGATATCTAGAAACCTTCAAAGATATTGTTTTAAGATATCTTTTTGGAATAAAAATAGATGGCTCTTTTCAAAGGATTCACACTAAGTAAAAAGGGTTTGCCATTTTAGAACCATTTTAAGTGCTTGTTTGGATGTTTTTATTTTAAATCAAGCACAGAGTTTGAAGTCAAATATTTTTGATAGAGAATGTTGTTTTTAGAAAAAAATATTTACACCTTAAGGAGTAGGTGCATACTTCTTAGTAGGCTTACCTCATGCCCTTCATAGTACAAGAGATGACTTTACATGCAATTTATGGGAAAATGTAGAGATATGTTAAGAATGAAATATTAATCTCTATATTTCCACCAAAATTGGACATGACAAGTAACTTCTTGGAAATAAATTCCCAATGCAACACTTTAAAGAACTCATTGGTAGAACTATTTGGCTTCTATAACAAAAGGTTTTGATGACCTCAAACTGTGAACATGGTAACCGACACTCACCCGTTGGCCACTTAAGGCTCTTTAGTTGTTCTTGTTCCACTTAACACATGGGATTAGGTGCAGTCTAATTTCAACACAACTTGAAGCTACTTTCTTATGATTTTGTAACCTTTGATATAGCTTGCTAGTAAATGTGCATTGATACCTTGCAATGAGTTCTCTAGCATAGGATGTGTCTCAAAGAAAGCCCTCTTTCTAAGGATAAAAGATAAAAATTACCAAAGTGTGAAACTCAAAAATGTATTTTCGTCACCCAAGATCACCACAAAGACATGAAGGGGGAGGATAAAACACTTTAGTTTTCTATACATAGTAGACACATCATACACTTCATTGCAATTTGCTTCTTTTTAAGTGCCTCGAGCGGTGCTATCCCCAAAATAAAGTGTAAATAAAAAAATAATTTTCTTTTTTAATTGCATCAAAGTGAAGTGTTCTGGATATCAATCAATGAGATAGCAAAGGTGCAAAACAAAAATTGATTTTTTCATTTTTTAAGCCCAAAACTAAGTGTTTTTCTAGATCCTTGTCTTAATGGTCAACAAAATAAATTAAGCGTTTTTCAACAAATTGAAATCATTTGGTCAACAAAAGAATCAAACATTCAAAGAAAAACCAATTAAAAACTTCATAACATCAATTTTAGAGCACCAATTTGAAAGAGTTTTTTTTGTGGGATTCCTTTTAAGCACCAAATTGAGTGTTCCTCTAACTATGAAAGCTTTGAAAAAGGTTCATTTTAGAGCACTAAATTGAAAGCATTTGTTTGTGGGGTTCATTTTAAGCACCAAATTGAACGTATTTTTCTAACTTAGAAAGCTTGAAAAAGATTCATTTTACAACACTAAATTGAAAGCGTTTTTTTGTGGGGTTCATTTTAAGCACCAAATTGAAAGTATTTTTCTAACTTAGAAAGCTTGAAAATTCAAAATTCTTTGACTATTTTTCTTCCCTACAGTAAAAGGTGTTAATGGTTCTTTTTGGATAGATGCTTGCTATACCACAACAAATCCTACATAAACAAACATTAGTACATGTTACACATTCAAATCAGGTACCCATTAGTGTTCGAAATCAAACTTTAACTTGTAAATCTTAGACACAGACTAATAGAGAAAAAGTGAAGGAAAAATAGTCAATAGCACCCTTTGTTAGAGGTCACAAGTGCTGAAAAAAATTAAAAGCACCCTTTGTCAAAAAATAGAAGCACTAGAAAAATTCAAAAGTGCTAGAAAGTAGGTCAAAAGTGCCAGAACTGTGAAGTCAAGTGCAAAATTGTTTTGGAACCTATGCATTAAGATTTTTCCAGAGTGCTTCTGGAACCTGCAAGTTCAATTTAAACTCAAAAAACATTAGTGCTAAGGATTGAGGTCCCACTAGGTGTGCCAAAATGTGTGAGAAGGAAATTTGTAAGTATAAACAAAATAAGTGCATTGAATATAAACCAATCTAAATCAAAAACAACAATAAAGATTCATTCCTTCACTCATGAAATGAAGCTTTTTATGATACTAAAAACAAAAAATGAAATCCTACGATATCAAAGTGAATTCAAAAAAAGATGAAATTTTACCATCCCATGTCAGAGTGTGTTCACAAAGATGTGGTTGTTTGTATCAATGTGAAGCCTCTACTGTAAATGGAAGAGATTTGAAGAGTGTGTGTATATTTGATCAAAGATGTTGGTTGAAGCTTTGTGAATGTTGATTATGATCTCTGCATTACTTCGTTATGTAAATTGTATTGATTCTCCAATCCTTTTTTATGAGGAAAGAGGTTTGTTATATAGAAATAAGGATTTGAAATGGACAATCAGGATTGCGTAGTAGAATATCTCGATCGATGGTCGAAAGATGTTGAGAGGATTTAGATGGGCATAATCTATGCAAATTGATTATGTAATTAGTGTGATTGGAGAAATAGATTGATCAGTCAGGAAATAGATTGATCTTTTATGAAATAGATCAATCAGTCAGGAAATAGATTGAGCAATCAGTGATTCATAATTTGCTCAATCATGAAAGTGGGTAAGGATAATTAATTAATTCTTTTTGGAGTTGAACGTGCAAATCAAGTTTGACTTTTACAAACAAAGTTGTATTTATTTGATTTGATTTTTGATGATGTTTTGAATAGTTTATTCAAATTATTCAAATTTGGAGGGAAAGTGAGTTAATTGAATTATTATGATTTAATGATTTAATTGACTTAGGGGAATAAAGTGAATTAGTGACATAATTAAATAATTGGCATTATTTAATTAATCATGAGGAATAACATTAGATTAGGACTTTATTAAATAAAGTTTATTTAATTGGTTGAATTTGATAAGAAAGTGAATTAATTAAATACTGTCATATGATTCAATTAATAGCATAAATTAGGGTTTTAGGACTTTATTAAATAAGTTAAATTTATTTAATTCGTCAAAAATGATGAAAATTTGAATTAATTAAATAATGTTGTTTTATTCAATAAGGGAAATTAGGGTTTCAAGTGATTTTGATGTGAAATGCAGTGATATTCGATGATAATTATGTCGATGATGTGAAAATGTCATTTAAGGTGTGTGATAAGTGTTAGGTCGATTTTACATGTGTACATGGAGAAGTCTAGAGTGAAGGGGAGAGAGGTAAGGTGGGAGAGGTAGAGTGAGAGGATGAGGGGAGATAGGGAGAAGTAGAGAGGGAAGTGGAGAGAGGTGCATTTCTCAAGGGGGAATGATGGAGGGATGGAGTGAGAGGTAGTAGAGAGAAATAGAGAGTGGAGATAAAGAGAAATAGAGAGGGAGGGAGGACGGGAGAGTTAGAGATAGAGAGGTAGAGTGGGAGGGATATAGGGAAAGGTAGGTTAAAAAAAATGAATATGTAGATGAGAGATAAATATAAGTAGAGATAGAGAGAGAGGTAATGTGGTCACCCTCCATCTCTCTACCTACCTCTCCCTCTATCCCTCCAACCTTACTTCTCTCTCTCTTTGTCTCTACTTCCTTTTATCTCCCATCTACATCTTCCTCTCTCTCTACCTACCTCTCCCTATATCCCTCCCACCCTACCTCTCTATCTCTACCTCTTCCCTCCTCCCTCCCTCTCTATTTATCTCTATCTCCCCTCTCTTTTTATCTCTACCTACCTCTCCCTTCATCCCTCCCTCATTCCCCCTCTATCGATTTCACCAATTATTTGACAAGGAATATCAAGAGGAAGGCATGAATCATTGATAAAAACCACAAAAATATCTAATTCAAACCATAGAGACCCTAATCTAACAATGAAGTATAGTATGAAAATATAAATCAAATGATAAAACATGATATACCTCAAATTCTATGTAAAATTTGATTCCTCTCCATTGCGCTTCTCATTTTTTCTTATTTTCTCTCAGATATTAAGTGTGCATAATTTGAAAAAAGCTTAATGTAGATGTAAGCTATCAAAATATTAAAGAATGTAGTTAGATTAGAATGAGGTTGATAACTTTCTTTAATAGAAATTTAGATAAAATGAATGGTGAGGATTAAGAGGTACAATGATAAGATCAACGATGGAAGATTTTTGAGATGAGATAAATTAGTTAATGCAACATTGATAATTAGTTAAGCCAAAGTTTTGCAAGCTCAGGAAATTTTTTCATTGCCTACATTTTATATTGGGTTTTTTAGTTTTAGATCATAAAACACTCAGGAAATAAAATGGTTTTTGACACTGGACTGTATGAGATAAGGCTTAAGGTCAAAAGGACAATGATTTCACTGGTATAACATGATTGAAGACACTTTGAAAACATGCACAGTCTAATTATTTAAATAGGTTTGTATACATAGTGTAGTCCCACTGCACACAACACTAATACACCAAGATCAATGTGAAACACCTCTCTCTCGAGAGAAAATAGGTAGAGGTCCAATGGCACAAGCCCAATATGGCAATAGTCTCATCTTTCCTCTCTCCCTAGGAGGCTAAAGAATCCAAACCCAAGAATTTCTATCTCAACTCAAGGGCATACATAGTGAGTAGCTTTGGGAATGATACTATACACTACATTACAATTAGCATCAAATGAAGGCTCTTAGGCTTCTAAAAAAAAGGTTCTTAGTGGGGGACAATTGTGCAAAGAGAGCTCATCTATAGAAGCCTAAGTTTGGGAAGGTCTCTCTTGCTATCATCACCAAAAAAATTCTCAATGGATCGAGGATCTCACAACTCAACTTCAAATGACACTAGCTACTCTTTGAGGTACAAATTTTGATCTCCCCCTTTATATACCCCACCAAGAAATGTAGTTGAGGTCACACCCTAGGGTGATGAAATCCGCAGGTAGTCCTCCTAAAAAAAGGTTATTGTGTGTTTCTCCTAAACCAAAGATCACACAAGTGCACAAGGGGAGATGATACACACAAAAAAACCTAGGATAACAAAACATTCAAGTGCAAAAGACATGGAAGACAAGAATTTGTTAACCTTAGAAAATGAAATGTGATCTATCTAAAACCAAATACATACAATTTTTATTGATTTAAATTCTCTGACCAACACCTTGCAACAAATAAATTAGTAGTTTCTAGATAAAATCTCTTTCAAAATCCTAAAACAAATAATGTAAGTAGTTTGCAATGAAATCTTCTCCAACTATTCACCAAGACAGCTGCAAAAATTGATTAATAACCAACAAATACCTATCTAACCAAATCAAAACACATGTATTAACAAAATATGAAAATTTATACCTTTTGAAATTCAACAGTCAGATGTGTTGTTACACATGCAATTATGTTGCAGAATCTGATGGATGTGTTGTATCTAACACTTGCATCATTGGATTTGACAAATGTATCACTAGATCTAATAGATGCATCACTAAATCCTGTAGATGTGTTGCAGGATCTGCAAAACTAAAAACAACAAATAGAAACCAAGAAAACAACCTAGACAACACAATACTAATGTTCTAGGGGGCAACAATTAAGATTGATAAACTTGTAATACACAAATAGAGTCATTATTAGATAAAACTTCACAGTTATGCCACATCTAGATGATTGTGTCACTTTGTCTAGCAATTGTGTCATGGGAAAGATGTGTCACAAAACCCTAAAAATGCATCATGGGATATTACAAAATAAAGAAACAACAATAGCTCTACAAAATCTTGACACTAGGACATGATTCATGTCAAGTTCTTCAAATGTATAGACTAGAAATCTGAATTAAAGCATAAATCCTAAACAACAACCATAAAAACCTATTAGATTTAAACAAAAGATTCTAATCTATCAATGAAGTTCGAGAAAAGAGATGCAAGAAACATAAGAATCAATCAAAACATTATAGCTTCTAGCACCCATATTGATTCACCTCCATTATTCTTCTCAACCTCACTTTTCAAGTTATTATTTCTCTCATATGTGTATGTGCACAATTGTGACAAGCTTGGGATGATAATAATGATGAGATTTCAAAGTTCGTGGTTGGCCTTAGAAGAAGATGTGGGATTTATTTATAGGGGATGTTGGCTCGATCAATGGTCTAGATTCGATAGAATATCAATGGACAAGATCAAATGAGACAATGTGCAAGGAAGATTTGTCCTTTCAAAAATGGAAAAAAAGAAGAGTTAAGTGGAGAATGAAAATAGGGTAAGTTAAATTAAAATAAATAAATGAATTTATTTATTTTCACCCACATGAATAATTAAATAGATTAGTATATTTATTTAATTATAGAAGAATTTAGGGATTAGGTAATTAAATAAATAAAGATATTTATTTAATCATAGGTGAAGTTAGGGATTAAACAATTAAGATAATTATTTAATCAAAAGAGGTAGATTAATTAAACAATTAAAATTATTTAAATAATAAGAGATGAGAGAGAAGATTAATTAGATTATTTAATTAATTTTAGAAGAAAATTAAATAATTAAATTCATTCTCCCATTAAGGGGCTTAGTTGGGTTAATCCAGTTTCAAAGGGATCAGCGGAGGTTGCTTGGGAAAAGTCGATGGAGGGGTGGTGGAAAGTGAATTTTGATGGTGCCTCCAAAGGTAACCCTAGACCATCAGGGGCAAGGTTTATTGTACATGATTGGAAGGGGGATGTTTTGGATTTTGGAGCGAAGAAGTTGGAGGAAGGAATGAGTAATGTAGCTGAAGCAACAACAGGTCTAATGGAAATCAGACTTGGTAAAAAATTGGGGGCTTCAAAGTTACATATAGAGGGTGATTCTCAAATCATCATCTAGGTAGTCATGAAAGGAAGCATTGAAGTGTGGCATCTACAAAATTTAATTGTTAAAATTAAGGAGTTAGCTTCTTTCAAGGATTTTGTCGTTAGCCACGTAAGGAGGTCTAGGAATGCAGAAGTAAACACTTTATCAAAATGGGCTTTAACTTTCAATGAAGTTGGTGAGTTGAGATTTGAATACTTAAGGAAAGTGGATCTTAAGGAGGCAGTATAATGAGAGGAGGGAAGTACTAGGAATTTAATGAGTAAGAAGTAATGTGGATCATAGTTTGAAATGACTAAAGGAATGTTGAAGAGTTGGGTGGCAGCGGGGATGGACGTACATTCGACATTAATGGCAAAGTGTGTGGTTTTATTGTGGTTTAAACTCTCTAGATCCTCAACTCTTGATGCTTCTTCTAAGTTTTGTGGTGTAAAGGAATTAGTGAAATGGTCTAGTGTTGGGTGTTGGTTCTGGAGTTACCAAATAATAATGAAGTCAAATTTCATGCTCATGACAAAGTGCCAACTTTATCCATTTCATGGTGAAGTCTCGAAGAGGAGACTGAAAGGGATGTTTTTATTCAGTGATGAGAGGCTGGTGCAGTGTGTACAGTTGATGTTGGGCATAGGGTTTGGAATTCTTATGCACAGATTTCATATGAACACTTAAATTTATTCTTTGATCTTGGTGTGGGGGTTGGATGTAGGGGAAACGGTGAAAACAGTGAGGAAGGTGATGGAAGCGATTGTGCACAATGATTATTTGGACGAAATGGAATCGATTTTGGAATGGTCCATTCCAAGTGTTGGGTTGGATGTGTGTGAAGGCTTGATGATGGTAGAAGGAAACAAGTTTGAGGGATGCATTCCTTTCATGAGATGGCAAGAAGGGAGACTTAAATCCCAATAGAGAGGATTCCAAGCGCGGGTAGGAGGCCTTTGAAGTTTTTTATGGAGCTAATGGAGTTCGAAGCATTGATTTCCGAGGAACAAGCATAAGCTACTAGACTGGAAAGAAAAGAATTGGGTCCTCAGAAGAGGAAAGTGAAGAGTGTGTCAGGGAGCGGCGGGGACCTGGGTAGTTCGGCATGAGAGCTACAATTTTTTTGTGCTTTCTGTGTTAAATTTTTTTTTTGACTCTTCATTGTACATGTTTGTAAAAGCTAGGGTTTAGCCCTATGAGGGAAGTAATGGGTTAACAATTGAATGCTAGGTGGTTGGGGTAGGTATTTCTTTTTTGCTGTAAAGTCATTGCAAAGTTTTTTGGCCAAATTTGAGGTAGAAGTTCAAGGTGTTGGGAGGGTTTTTTGATAAATTTCTAATACAAGGATGTTATCTGTAGGTATTTTTTTTGGTGATAGAAGGATGCATGAAAAAAAATTAGATGATGTATTTGACTTTATGAATTAATAAAATAAAATATTATTATCGAGCAAAAAAACAATTAAATTTATTTAATTATAATGGAAAAGAGGAAGGAAAAAATTAGGGTTATACAAAACTAAGGGAAGTAGAAAGAAATTAACCTAATTAAATAATAAAATTATTTAATTAGTTTAGATGAGAATTGGTAGGAAAATGTCACCACAGGCTTAGGACAATTCTGAATGTCTACAATATACATACATAAATTACTTGAATAGAGCATAATGCAACATCTTTATAACATGCTCATCTTATGTTTTTATTTGACATAACACAAGTGTGTTATAACATGCTTATATTTTTTCTTGCTTTGGAAATTTACAATCCTTTGGCTTGGATTTGCCTTGGGCTTCCAACCCAAAGGCATAGAGTGTCTTTCCAATGTCCAAAGAGTTGTTTTTCTAAATTGTGAAAAATTTCACATAGTCTTGAGTGTGCTCCCCATCAATTTTACACATGTTTCAATGTCAAGTCAAAATATACCATGGTAATTTTAATCTCTCTCTTAGATATCTAACCATATAATTTTTTCATATTTTGAGTATGTTGAGGTTTTCATCTTTAATTTATTTTGTTGGTGCATCCGTTTTTGTCCAAAACCAATGTTTGGTATTTTTCACTTTAATTTTTTATCTTCATCAAAATTTTAAATAAATTATATTTTTAAAAACTTGACTCCATTCTACACATTAAAAAAAATGATTTTCAATCAAATTTCAAAAAAATTAGGGGGCAGCATGCTCAAATTTTTGGTTTTCAAGATGTGTCCACTTTAAGAATTAGTAGAAAATAATATATTCATTAAAATATTAGCAGAAAGATCAAAGATAAACTGCATGGTTTTAGCTAATTTCTCATTGAAGTGATTTTTGAAATCATAAAAAAATGTAACATTTTAGGGGGCCACACTAGACATATTTTATGTTTTTTTTTAAAAAAAAAATAGGACCAACTTGTGTAACCCCCCTTTTTGAACCCCTTAATTTCTACCATTTAAAAAAATAATAATTTAGAAAGTATATTTGGAGCACTACGACTCTTGTTTTCATTGTATTTTAAAATTTTGAGTGTAGCTATCTTCAATTTCTCATCCAAGGTCAGTCTTTCTTGATTTCAAAAAAAAAAGTGGCCACTTATGACCCCTTTTTGGTCCCCCATCTTTTTTCACTTACCCAAGGATTCCCACATAACATTTTTGAATACTTCAATTATTAATTTAAACTTTGGGAGATTAGAGTAACATTCTAAGATCACACTAAGAAAATGCTTACTACATATTTTCAAGCTAGACTGTTTGTCCACTAATGCATGTTTACCTCTAATGTCTTCATACCCAATTGTAATGTATAATTTCCCATAATTATGAATTACACATGGGGATGGTAGACCACGAATCTTAAGAGAGATCTAGGCATTATATTATAATATTGGTTGTAATATCAAGGATAGGGTCTCATGAGTAAGATTAGATGCACTATCACATATCTTTTAAGATGTTTTGATGATTTTTTAACCAACATACCCAATCCCATATAGGTATTTTGGTGGGGTATTATGAGAATGACCATGTGTATCATACTCATGTTTTTATGTCTAGATGTAGAATGGATTGATGGTTTATCGAAGGAATTCTAATTGGGAATGGAATTGAACTTATTATGATATGAAAAGCTAGGAAAACTGTAAGTCAAATTACATGTAGAAAGAGTGTCATTAGTAATATGGGAACTATAATCATCTTAAGGCTCGTAACTAGGATTATTATCATAAATAGGTAACCCCAAATAATTAATTGTATTGCTAGACATGAAGGAGGGTGTTTTATTGACACATTTATCAACACCATTAAGTAGAGATGAATTAGGAGGGACACATGGAGGAGGGTCCATAGATGTAGAAGAAAAGATACAACCAAGTATATACATAGTATTACGCATGATATGACTTTGAAAATTTTGCAAGTTCTAGGGTTACATTTCAAAAAATTTGTCATCCATTGATTCTCTAAGGGTTAGGGTTCAGTCTTGGGGTTAAAACACTCTTAAAACCTTAAGTATTATGAAGGCCCTAATTTTCTTTTAATTCTTCATTAACATGCCTGAACACTTTTTCTCATCACTTAAGTCATTAACCTCGTTGATGGGTGACCCTTCTTCCTAGAAAAATTTAGTCATGTGCACTTTTAAATATTATGCCTAATGTCATAAGTCTACATAGGAAAATATTTCTAATGTCTTTATTTGTGCTTTAGGTGGGAGGTTGAAATATTTCTATCAAAATACCTAAGTCTAACATTTGGTTGACCTAGTAAATTCCCCATCTTAAGTTACGACTTGAATCATGTGCAAGAAAAGGTGTTTAAAGAATCGCCTTGGCCCCATAGATTAAATATCAACCATTGCCTGCTAGCCCACACTATTAAAATATTCAATAAAAATTCTTAGTGGGATAGTGGGTGTGTGCCACCTATCTCATCTCTTTGGTGGGCCTCGACATCATCTAAGGAAATGGTGATGGTGAACCCAAGATCTAATGGCGAGGGTTGCTTTGAATGTTTTAATCTTAGTCATTCGTAGCTAGCTCACGGGAATCTTTTGAAGATGCTAATATTGCGAGAGATAGTGGGTGGCTGCCAAATGGCTTTATCTGGAGCATTCAAAGGACTATTAAGGAAGTGAAATATTTCATGAAATATTTCAATATGACTTTAGAAGCATTAAAAATCAAGCTACTAAAAGGAATTTTGGCTCACATGGTGAAAAGGAAAGCAAGATGTTTTAATCTCTATCATCCATCAAATAAAGGTGTTAAGAACATGAGCATAAGCTTGGGGTTAAATTATGCACATGTTGGATTGTAATGGTTAAATCTAGGTCATTTCCCACTAGCCCATGACCTTTGATCACTATCCCAGTAGGCCCATGCAAGATAGCAGGCTAGTGACATGTGGATATTCTCAAGCCTGGTAAGGTGTGGTGGAGCTTGTAGTAACAGTAAGGAAAGGATCCCACATGGAAATTTCTAATTGGCTAGATGTTGAGGTCAACATAAGTCAAAATTTAAAACTTTTGCAACTCCATCTGAGCCATCCATTGATCCAACCCACTGGAATATCAATAGTTGTAATTTAAAATTACTAAGTTAATGAAGTTGTTTTGGTTCGCGTGAGCAAACAATAATGGCAGACATGATGTTCAACTTCCAAATTAATGGTATTTCTCACCATGAAAGTAGGAAGGAAAGTATAATTCACTAGGTGAATTTGACAAATAAATGACTACATGACTAACACTTTTAGTCACAACAACTAAAGATGACTAAATTCTACTCATTTTTTGCAACACAACTATAAATGAATAAATAAATGACTAATTTGATTGTTGGGTAAAAAATGACTAGTCACAAATAAAAATTAGACAATATGATATTAAAGTGGATAATTAAAAAAAATTGAATTGAGGGAGTGGATTGTATTAGAATATAATATAATAATATATTATATTACAATCCAATATATTATAATATAATATGATATAATATAATATAATATAATATAATATAATATATATGGGGTTGTTGTTCGGCTTGCATGAGGGTCGTCTGTCATTTCATGTGACTTCTTTGTCTGCTGAAGCAATTTCATGGTGGTATTTTTCTATGTGGGGGGTGGTGTTTGAAGTTCTTTGAGGGGTCTCTCTTTTTCTATATATTGTCTCCTTGTCTTTGGCATGTGAAAGTTGTTATGGTGGGGAAATGCTTGTCTTGTAGGTGAGCTCTCTTTGGTTAGATCTGATATTTGCTTTCTCTATTTTTTTTGTTGTTCGGTGTTGTTTTTTGTAGTCATGGGGGAGGTATAAGGGTTTAGATTTTTCCTCTTCATCCTGTCTAGTGTTTGGATCTCAATTTTGGTGGGGTGGGATTCTTCTTTTTGTTGCTCATGTGAGCTAGACGTAGTGTTGTGGGGTGGTATAAGGGCACAATTTTTTTCTATGAGCAATGGCTTTAGGGGAAACTTCTAGGTTTAAATCCTCTATGGATTTTTGGGCTACTCTTGGAGAAAAATCTCCATCTCCTTAGATGAGGTTGGTTGAAAATAATTTGTTTGTTAATGATTCAGGTGTTGGAAGGTTTGTTCCATATGGTGGCCCTTGAATACCAAAAACCAATGGTTTCTTGGAAATAAGTAGTGAAAGGTCAATGTTGGTGATTCAAATAGAATTGATTGCGGAAGATGTTCAATATTTCATGAAACATGCTTTGATATGAAAATTATGGGAATGCACATTTTGTTACAATTTTTGGAGTCATGGGCTCAACATATTTGGGCTTTGAAGAGTGAAATGGAAGTGATGTTTCTTGCAAACAGTTATTTTATGGTGGTTTTTAACTATATATGTTTGATTGTAATAGAGTTTTCAAGGGAGGACCTTATTTCCACAAATATATTGGTTTATTTATTAAGCCATGTCATGTTGGTTTTAATCCTTCAGAGGAGCTCTTGAATCATGTCCCAATGTGGGTGCATCTTCCTCAATTCCCAATTGAATATCGGTGCAATAAAATTTTACAAATGGTTGCTTCATTTTTGGGGAAACTAGTTGGTCCTTCTCAACAAACTCAGGATAGAAAGTTAATGACTTTTGCTCGCATTTGTGTTGAGATTGATTTAAGAATCCTCTTCTAGACTCCTTGGAAATTTTTGTGGGTACATCTTCTTAGGTGCAACAACTTGATTATGAGACTTTTCTTTTTTTCTATCATTTGTGTCATGAATATGGGCATTTACAATGTAGATGTCCCAAGAACAAATCTTTTGAGTCTCAAACTACTTAGCCTCCTCACAACCCCCCTAAGATTGACAAAGGAAAGGCTCCCATTCTTGGTGATGTTGCAGGTGTTGAAGGTTTCATTCTTGTTAGGGATTGTAATAGGAGTTGTGGATAGAAAAGGACTTTTAAGGAATGGCAGGAAGGGGACACTTTTAATAGATTTGATATTTGGATGACCTTAGTCAGTAGGAGGTGAATCTAGGTATGATGGCTATGGATTAAGGTGTTTTGGACATGGTTCGGGAAGGTAATATTCTAGATAGTATTCAAAATTCTTAGGATATTAGTGCTTTGCAAATGGACTCTGACACTGGTATGATGGTTTCAAGGGGGCCTGAGACTCTTGCTACTATGGAGAAGAGTGGGGGGGGATCTCTCCTTCTTTGGGGAAAGTGGGGCCTAACTCAGCAAAAGGAAACAAGGCTTCTCCTTCATAGGGGATTCTTTAGAAAGATCTAAAAAATAGGGCTATTGAGAAGTCTTCCAAGGCTAGGAGAAAGAATGATTTAGAGAAGATCAGGTTGATGGGGGGAATTTGGTGGAGTTTGGATTAGTTAATACTCTTGACTCTCATTTTTCTAACCCTCTGGAATGATCATCCTTCATGGAATGTCAGGGGCTGAAATAGTGGCCCTCAACAAAAAGTTGTTCATGAATTAGTGAGAAATCATTATCTTGATGTTCTTTTTTTATAGGATACTAAGTTATCTATTGAAATTATGGTTGGTGTGTTGCCTAAGTTGTGGGGGTGAGGTGACTACTAGTGTATTAGGGCTCATGTTAATGCAGGGGGTGTGGCTTGCTTGTAGAACCTATTGAAGATTCATCCTCTCTGGTGGATGTCCTCCAAGTCTTCCATCTTTGTGGTTGTTGCAAGTCTAGAGTTAGGTGAAACTATTCTTCTTTCAAACATCTATGCACCTTCTAATTTTCTTGGTAAGTAGTTATTGTGGTCTCATATCAATTTCATTCAGAGACTTGTTCCCTTTTTCCCTTGGATTATTGCAGGTGATTTCAATGCCATTGTTCAGTTGAATGAGAAGAAGGGTGGTCTTGCAAGGTTGTATCCCTCTACCTTCCTTCTTCATGAAAACATATCTACCTTGAATCTAGTTAACATTAAGCCCCATAATGGTTAGTTTACTTGGAACAATAGGAGAATGGGAGAGAATTGTATTGTTGAGAGACTTGGCCATTTTTTGGTTTCCTGTTCCTGGATTGAAGGGTTGTGGTCTACTAGCTCTGAGATTTTGGACTAGAGGGGCTTAGATCACTAGCCTATTAAGTTATCTACTACTTCAACTTATGTTTCTTGGTCACCCTCTTTCAAGTTCCAACTTATGTAGTTAAGATCTTCTTCCTTGCAAGTGCATATGGATGATTGGTGGTGGATGGGAAGACCTACTCATGAAAGTGTTATGTATTATTTTACCAAACTACTACAATATGTGAAATATTAGCTCAAATGGTGGAACAAGCAGGCTTTTGGAAATATTTTTCATGCTAAGGTTGTTGCTCAAGCTGACTTGGATGTCATCACTCGGGAGATAAGGGAGTTTGGTCTTTCTGAGGATTTACTTAGGGAGGAGGCAAGGGCTTTGAAAGCTTTGGAGGAGTGTGAGCTACGTGAGGAATTTTTTTGGAAACAAAAGGCTCATGTTGAGTGGTTGTAGGAGGGGGATAGAAACATTTATTTCTTCTTCGATTCATTGAAATCTAGGAGAAATGGTAATTTTATGTCTATTCTTGTGAATGGTAGGGCTGATAATTTTATCTTCTTGGCAGGATATGTCTAGAGAAGCTTCACAGTTCTTTGCTTCATTACTTAGAGAGTATTCTCAGGATGGTTTGGCAAAAGAAAACCAGGTCTTGTCTTGTATCCCCTCCTTGGTTATCAGGGAGATGAATGAGCATCTTTTGGGATATATCTCACAAGAAGAATTGGAGGCTACTATTTTCTAGATAAAGAAAGGGAAAGCCTCGGGCCCTATTGGCTTTCCAATTGAATTTTATCAGGAATTTTATTGGAAAATTTGCCTCAAATTGTTGGCTTGTATCTCTGTTCAAGTATTCATTGTCGGTCAATCACTGGCGTTCCTAAGTTTCATAACCTCCCAACTAACTGACTTCATCATTGTCATGGCATCGAAGTTTTCTATAACTTAATAACCTTCTCGCAGAGTTTGGGAGTTACGTAACCTTCTGACTGACCGATCTCCTTCATTGTCATGGCATCAGTGATTTCTATAACTTAAGAACCTTGTTGCAAAGTTTGGAAGTTACTTAACCTTCCGACTAACTGATCTCCTTCGTTGTCGCGGCATCGGTGATTTATGTAACTTAAGAACCTTGTCGCGGATTTTGGAAATTGCATAACCTTCTGACTAGGTGACAATGGTATCGGCTTGTCATGCGGATTGGTAAACTCATAACTTGTATGTGGTGGTTATGAAGTTATCATTTTGAGTGACGTGTCGATGGGTGTTGACTTTAGTGGGGCCATGTTGATGGTTTTTTTGACCAACAACTATACAACGTGGATTCTTCTAGACTAATGAGAGATGTCGAATGTGAACCATGGCAATTGAACTGTTGGCGACCACTGGAAGATCAATAGATAATGAACAATGTGAATTATCTTATGATGGTCGACAGAGGATGATGAATGGTCTGAATGGAAAAGACTGGTTTGATTAAACATGATTTGATTAGTGTGTGTGAATTCTTCATTGTATGCTTTTGAGCATTATAACTGTGATGTTTTATACGAGGTTGATCGGGGTAAAGTTGTTGCTGTGAAATTGACATCAGAAAAGAAAATTTGTAACTTATATGTGTATATGCATAAAATTGGTCATGTCTAATAAATCTTGGCATTTAATTAAATATTTATTATTTAATTAATTTCTCTAAATTCTTCTACATATAATTAAATTTAATCAACTTAATTATATTGTTCATCCAATTTATTCTTCTATCATGATTAAATAAATCAATTTTTATTTAATTATTTCACATTCATATGTCCACTTGATTAATTAAATAAATATACTTTATTTATTTTAATTAATTATCACGTTTTGAATTTAATTAAGTATGTTTGATTTAATTAAATTTAAATATTTCTTTTCAAATTCTTCTTTTAGTTAATTAAATATCTTATTTAATTAATTTCATTTACATACCATTTCTTAAAAGTTTAATTAAATATC
Organism: Sequoia sempervirens; assembly: GCA_007258455.2. Classification (NCBI taxonomy): domain Eukaryota; kingdom Viridiplantae; phylum Streptophyta; class Pinopsida; order Cupressales; family Cupressaceae; genus Sequoia; species Sequoia sempervirens. The sequence goes on along the minus strand of VDFB02000002.1, from coordinate 98,908,675 downwards.
TTTATTTAATTGAATATCTTCCATATCTTTTCAGAATCATAATTAAATATTCTATTTAATTATGAAATCTTCCATTATTCTTCAAATCTAGGGTAAATATTCTATTTTAAGAAAAATCTCCATGTCACCCATAAATAAATAATTGAATTTAATAATTCATTATTTATCTTCTTCAAAATCTTTCCATAATCTCACAAAAAGATGATTTTTTTACAATTCATCTTTATTATCTTATCTTACCTCTTTTACAGAAAAGAAAACAAATCTTGCTTTTTGTTTTCTTCTATTTTTCTTCAGTCTTATCCATCCTCAACCGTTCAATCTGCCAGGAATTTTCACAATCATTGATCATATTAGCCAATCAAAAGCTTTTGAAAAACTCTATAAATAGTACTGCCAATCCAAGCAATGGTTACAACAACACACAACAGATGAATTAGATATTAATTGCATTCTATAATTATCATTGTAGTTTTATTATTCATAGCATCATCATAGTCTTTCATTTTAGCAATCATGTTTAGCATTAGAGCAATCATGTCTTAGCATTACATGCATTTCATATTCAATCTCATTCTCTAGGAGGACTGTTCATTGAGCCAATCTGAGAGCCAGCTGGAATCAATGAAAATATTGGAGATAGAGGACGATAGGATGACATTGATAATAGGATACTGAGTTTGCATCTCCATTGTTTTAAATATTTTGTTTTTGATATAATGTCTTATTGGTGTGTTTGATTGATTTGTTTACATATTTAACACGCATAAAATCGACCACACATTTATGGCGCCCACCATGGGGAAAATCCCCGTTTTTAATATTTATCTACATGTTTTTTGACAGGATTTTGTGCTCTAGAATTCGGATTTTTAGAAAATTTTCTATTTTAGCGCATATGAGGATTTTCGAAGTGCATCAACAGGTTTTTAAAGCGCATTTGTGATTTCCTTCAATGCTCTTGCAGATACTTTGGTGCATTCAGGAACTGTTTCGACACATCTAGGAACTGTTTCGACGCATATAAGGGATAGAATGGCACATATACCTGACTTAGTTTGTTAAAATTTCTAAAAGACAAAAAAAATAGTTGCATTTTATTTTAGCGCATTTAGGATTTTTTGTAGTGCATTTGGGACTTTCTGTAGCGCATTTAGGATTTGTTTTAGCACATTTTTTTTTTTTTTGTGGTGCATATAGGAGATTTTTAAGCGCATGCAGGTTGTAACTAAACAGGTTTCTAAGTCTGATGCCTTTCATAGACAGAACCTTTTTCAAGCTTAAAAAGAACCAATCTAGGATAGTCAGAGCTAGTTTTAAAAAGGAGCAACCCTAGGATAGACATGGATTTAAAATAAAGAAATCTAGGATATTCACCACACACTGATCTTGCAGTTAAAATGAATCCCATGCTTTCTATGAAGCAACATCTTCACATAGTTTAGATCATTGTGATTTGGGTTTTAAAAAGAATAGTGTCTACTGTGATTGTGGCAATATGTCTATGCTCTCCCCTTAACTGGGTGACCAGAATACCAGCCTTGCCTTTTACATTCATGCAATTTTACTACTTTATTACATCCTATAGAGGGCATGCTCTTGTGGGAAAAAGTACTTACCCAAGAGGAACAACTCAAGTTGGTTCAAGCCAAAGCTAGACTATTCTACCCCACTATAAAATTTAAAGAAAATCGGGGGAAACCCTCTTTTGCCGATAGTGTGCAAGATAACCATCCCCAAATCCTTTTTTCTAAAGGTTGGGAGGTCTCTTGAGAGATTTTATTATTTCCGCACTGAACAGAAACCCTTACTACAAACCTAGTGTAGAATCCAGCCAAAGTCAGTTTCCAAACATCATAATAATCATAGTGCAAGGGGAGGGAAGAATCTACCCCAAGATACTCACCATATAACTGCCAAGGACCGTTTGCTCAGGGGATCTGGTATCCACTTCCATCACTCTGAGTACGTGCTTGGAAAAGACAAAAACACAGGTGCCCCTTCGAGGGTGACACGGCTATGTGAGTCAACGCAGTTCTAAGATGTGGGTTGTTGATTATTATGATGACCTACTTGAGTACTAAGAGTGAGTCTGTCTGAATTGTTTATCATGTGCAAAACCTGTGAAAACACTTTTTGAAAAAAAAAATTGAAACATACACTTGATGTTTAGTATAGGACTTTAAAACGACTATTTTTAGAATGTTTTTTGTGTTTTCAATCACACTAATTCAGATAAAAGATCATCCAAAATGAACATCCCAAATTTTAGCTAAAACTGCTCACAAACTGTTTGGAAAGGTTACCTTAGAAAAATTGTTTTAGTGCATATATTGTATATTCTAGCACATATAAAGTATGTTCTTGCGCATTCACTAGTTAATTCAACGCTTTTAGGGTCTTTTTTAGTGCATTGAGTCCTTTGGCACATACCCTGGCTATTCTAAAAACAAAACTTTTTGGTCACTGTCACAACAGTTTTCCCGCAACACATATAGGATATAGAGTAGTGCATCTGGGACATATTGAAGCGCATTTGACCATTTCTCTAGTGCATATCCCTATTTATGAAGCCCATATAGGCAACAAAAAAGTGCATTTGACATTTTTCTGAATCATTATTTTTGACAAATCTGAGTTTATAGCATTCTCGGTCCAGTAACATATCAACATTTTCTCGCATTCTTAGGGAGTGGAAATCTACTAAGTTTTTCAAGAATTCCATTGCCAATAGGATTAGGAAACCCAAGTAGCCTCTAGGTTACAAGAAAACCTTACAATGAAGGAAGTTTTTATACAAGAGTCAAAACGTCCTTCTCCATTATCACAAATTTCTCCATAGATACCAAGATTTTGTCAAAGGATTTACTGACGAATACGATGTAGACCCTCTAGATTCATGAGCATATTTTCAAAGGAGATCCCTCTCACAATGACACAATCACAATCAGCCTCTTGATTTCAACTACATACCACAACCTTCTATCAAATACTCAACACATCCTAGTCAAATACTTCAATGAGTGGGAATAGGCTATTTTATATACTAATCATTCTTCAAAAACAAGGATCAAATCTTACAAGTGCATCTTTCATCATAAACTTCTAAATGCTTGGTTCAACTTATCCTAGTAGGATTATGACATCCTTTATCATTGGAAGCCACAACCACGAATTAGGAAACATAGTTTTGATCATATCATAAGACTTTCATCTTATTAGATTAAAACATCATCATTCATTGCACTCATCAAACTATGATCTAAGTTTAGGAGAACATCTTGAAATCATATGCCTATTTTTACATGATCACAATACAATAAATTGGAGGAAGATATTCAACAAGAAGATCATACCTCAAGAACTCAAGCAGAAGGTGAAAATAGTGATCCTCTTTATAGTGTGAGTCAAAATCCCCTTTTTGAAAATAACATGACCAAAGGATAAAAGAATTCATTTACTTCTGATAGAGATCTAAGAAAAACCCTTGAGGATAGTGAGGATGAACAAGAAGAAGAACGTCACCTTAAAGAAGCCGAACAAGATCCTAAATTTCTAAGAGCAGTAGAAAAAATCTTAGCATGAGACAAACAAAAATATTTCCTATATCTGGCTGAAAAAGGAGCTAAACTACCTCATGATTTTGATACTGAGAACATAAAGAGTAAACCTGATGATACACCCTTATTTGATCTTAGTACCTTGACTCAACATGTAAAAACACTAGAAGGAAAAATTAAAGATCTACAAGGGGGAGCCACAACAAAGATATACGCTCTCGATGATATTTATCCATATCCCTTTGACTGACATCTCAACATGATTTTGTTTCCTAAACATTGTGAAATCCCAAAGTTTAATCGTTATAACGGGAAATTGAATCCAATTAACCATATTAGGGACTTTTGAAACATGACTTTAGAGTTTGCTCATGAGGATACATAATGTGTTTGTTTCCATGAAGTCTTGGAGGACAATCTATGGAATGGTTATCAAAAATCACACTGCTTGTCAAAAAATTTGAGGAATTGACCAATGAGTTCATCTCACAATATTCCTATAACATACAACACAAAATAACCATGATTGATCTATGCAAGGCTAAGCAAAAACCTAGTGAACCGTTCATCACATTTCTTTAGAGATGGAGAATATTGTTCACTAGATATCCACGTCATGTTCTTGAAAAGGAAAAGATCACTACCTTCATAAATAGCTTGGATCAAGAGATGAGTTATCATTTGAATCTTTATTGTCCTCCTTTTCAGAAAATGATTGAAAATGCATTAGTTCAGACGGGAATAATCAAACTTGATAGAGACAATCCTAGCTCCTCAAATCACCACCATGACAAATCTAGGTTTTGGACTTGCAACAAAAACATGGTGAATGATGGTGTTGTGGATGCACATCATGTCTTAGGTAAGCCAGTTGTTCTTAGTGTTCCTCACAACAACAACTATAACAATGTCAACTCAGTTACAAATCAGGGAAACAATCCTCCTCCTCCAAGGAATAACCAAAATCCAACTTTTGTTCCAAATCATAATAATACCAACAATCAAGGGTATCATGGAAACAACAATGACAATGCTTTAGGAAATACATCAAACAAAAATCCACAATAATCTTTATTTTTTTCCAACAGAAGAAATTTTAATCTATTGGGGAAATCTCTAGAATCTGCTCTTAAACACTTGATGGCCAAGAACGTTATTACCCTACCACCTCGACATAACTTTGAACCTAGTGTGAAACCGTTATCGTGGAATGATGCATACTATTGTGAATATCATAGATTTAAAGGCCATCGAACAAATAATTGCCAAGCCTTGAAGAATGCTATTCAAGACTTAATTGACAAAGACATTGTCACAATTGAAGGGAACCAACAATCAAATGAAGACCACCAAGCATTTCAAAATCTTTTTCCTAACTATCAAAAGGGTGAGTCTTCTATAAAAAATGTGAATCATATCAATGAACATATAATCAATCATATCTACAATGATGATGAGCAGGTTAATGTTATAAAGGTCAAAGAGAAGACAGAGTATGGAGAAGTTAACGTAACAACAAGGGCACAAGCTAAAGTTTTCCTAAAAGGTGCTCCTTCAAAATCAATTGTACCACTGCCGCAACATCGATATGATTTAATCAATCAACTTGGAAAAACGTCAGCTCAGATCTCTATTTTGGAACTTCTGAAGATTTCCCTAGTGCACAAAGAAATTCTAGACAAATCCCTCATTGAAACAACTGTATCTGATGATCTGAATGTGGATCAATTTCAAGTCATGGTGGGACATTTGTCCTCACCCACATGCCTTTCATTCTCCAAAAAGATGATGTTTCCATGACACATCCCTATAATTCATCATTATAATTAGAAGTCATGGTCCACAAGTTTCGTTTCAGACGTGTACTAATAGATGGAGTGTTGGTTTGAATATATGTACCATGAAATTAATACGGGCTTTAGGTTTTTCTGAGGATTCCATTGATCCCAGAAGAAAGATTACTATAAAATCCTATGATGATGAGGAAAGAGCATGCGAGGGTTTAATCATGTTACCAAACAAAGTGGGGCCAGTTATCAAAAATACTTTATGTCAAGTGTTAGACTATGATCTCGCATACATCCTGTTGGGTCATCCTTGGATCCATGAAATGCAAGCTGTACCATCCACATATCATCAATGTCTTAAGTTTCCTTATGATGGATAGGATATCATTATACCAGCTGATAATTCTCACAGTCAAACTTTTGCCAACATCAAACCTAGTCAAGACACATTGGTTCCTAACAATCGAGAAGCAACTGCTAGCACTTCTCCAAAAGTTGATACACAAATCAGTCAACTAACCAAAACCTTTGACAAGCAACTATAGTTCAAGGATAATGGAGTAGGAGAATATTCTCTGTCTGACTAATCTTCCTACATCACCTCGGTCACATGTACAACCTTCTATCGAGCAACATCAAATGTTTATAACATCAACATCAACACAATCAACAGTAGAACCAATCACAAATTTCAATGGAAAATTTATCAAAGAGAAATTCCCAATGGAAGATCCTAAGGATAGTGAAATGCTAAAATGGCTCTATATAGATGAAGATGAAGATGAAACAATTCTTAATATCAAGTTACCAACTGATAAATATGGTAAGGGATATTCAATCATGCAAAAGATGGGCTATGAGGGTAATGGTCCTATTAGAAAAAGAAAAGGAGTAGTTGAGCCTATTGATCCTCCAGGACTTGTTGCAAAAGATAAATAGGACTAGGCTATGATACTAGCTCGAAAGAAACAACATCCAAACAATTGAATGATAGTGTACTCACATTGCAAGAAATTTATGATCTAAGGGAAGCATGCTTAATAGCAATTCATGATTTCATCGATAATAACTCTGACACAGACTCTGGAGAATATGAATGGGATACCATCCATAATGATGAATTATGGAGGGACAAATAGGTTGACATGATACACAAGTATACACCTACTCTAATTAAAGGAGAAGGGTCAAGGACACAACCACAAGAATTTGAACTACAGTGCAACTATGATTCTAGTGATACCGAGTCATATTCAATCAAACAAGACTATCATGAGGATAGTATCATCATTGATTTACCTCATACCTCGGATCCTATAGACACCTCTGTTATGACCATAACCATAGCCAATTTCACTTAACCTAATGACCCGCTACCACTAATACATCTCGATCTCATTGACTGGGATCTATCTGAACCTCTCAGTATACCTATGTTCCCAACTGACTAATCTATCGTAAACTTCCTTTCTATAGATGATGTAAATGATTGTTCCACTGGAAATTTTTGGCATGAGATTCTTAGTCAGGAGAGTGTCAAGTTTCCTAGCTGCAGAAATAAAAATAAAAAAGAATGATCTAATGGTGAAAACCAGAATCTGGCAGTATTAGATCAAACAAAAGATAAAACAAAGAGCATATCAGATAGTGAAAACCTTTTTAAGGCACCAGATGATGGGATGCTTGAAACTCTCCTAGAGCACTATCATGAGAGATCGCCTATCTTGATTGAGCCTACAAAAGTAGTTAATCTTGAAACTACAAAGAAACCAAGGATTCTACAGTTAGCTGCATCAATGATAGATAAAGAAGTACCCAAGTTCATGGAATTTCTTAGAGAAAATCAAGTCAATTTTGTGTGGTCTTATGCAGACATGCCAAGTCTTGATCCTGATCTTATAATGCATCACTTGTCCATTAAACCAGGAGTAAAACTTGTGAAACAAAAACTTAGAAAGATGCATCCTCATGTGGCACTACTAGTTAAAGAAGAACTTAAGAAACTCCTAGATGTGGGATTTATAAGATCAATTGACTATGCAGAATGGATTTCCAGTATAGTTCTTGTATCCAAGCTTGACAAAAGTGTTAGAGTATGCACAAATTTCAGAGATCTTAATAAGGCATGTCCTAAGGATGACTTTCCTCTTCCAAGCATTGATACTATAATTGATTTGATGGCTGGCCATTCCATGTATTCACTAATGGATGGTTTTTCTAGTTATAACCAAATCAAGATTGCACCTAAAGACCAGGTCAAAACAGCTTTCACATGTCCATGGGGGACTTACTGTTGGAACATCATGCCTTTTAGATTAAAGAATGTTGGAGCTACATATCAAAGAGCTATGACTACAATTTTTCATGACATGATGCACACATTCATGGAAGATTATGTCGATGATATATTGGCAATATCCTACACAAGAGAAGGACATCTCGAGATATTATCCAAAATATTTGCAAGGTTGGAAAAGTTCAAGGTTCGCCTCAACCCTAAGAAATGTGTTTTTGGAGTCACATATGGAAAACTCTTGGGATACATAGTTTCAACAAAAGGAATTGAAGTAGATCCCGCCAAGGTACAAGCAATCATGGAAATGCCTCCACCAAGGAATATCAGTCAGTTGAGATCACTACAGGGACAACTTCAATCTATACAAAGATTCATTGCACAACTAGCAGATAAATGTCTACCTATCACACATCTACTACATAAGAATGTTCCCTTCAAATGGGATGATAAGTGTGAAATGGCCTTTCAACAAATCAAGTAGTATTTAATGAACCCAGTAGTTCTGATACCACCAAATCTGGACAAACCACTCATCTTATACATTGCTGCCACAAAGACATCTTTGGGGGCATTGTTAGCACAAGAAGACTACAGGAAAATAACATGCAATCTATTATATCAGCCAAGCATTAACAGGTCATGAACTCAACTACACTTTCATCGAGAAGGCTTGCCTAGTTGTGGTCTTTGCCTCATAGAAGTTTCGACATTACATGTTAACTCATAAAATCCATCTTGTTGCAAAGATTGATCCACTTAAATATTTTTTAAGAAAGGCCACATTAACAAGAAGACTAGAAAAATGGGTCATGATCTTAAGCAAGTTCGATATTCATTATATTGATCGTAAAGCAATCAAAGGACAAGTTATTGCTGACCAACTGGCTGAAGCACCCCTACAAGCATAACATCCCATGCACATTGAATTTCCAAATGCTAATGTCTTCACAACATAATCAAATCAACCTTGGTCATTATATTTTGATGGCTCATTTACTCAACATGGATCGGGGGTGGGCATACACTTTGTCACCCGTTAAGGAAATACCATTCCTCAGTCATATAGGCTAATGTTTCCATGCACTAATAACATAGTTGAATATGAAGCTTTAATCATTGGACTAAAAATAGCATTAGAATGGAGAATCATGGAATTACAAGTCTACGGTGACTCACAATTAGTCATTAACCATATCAATGATGACTATCAGACCAAAGATGACAAATTGTTGCCATATAAGAAAATGGTTGACGATTTCAAGAAATATTTTGTGGACATCAAGCTCATACAAATTCCAAGGCTTGATAACAAATCCATTAATGCTATGGCCACAATTGCTTCACTGTTACAACTCCCAAAAACTTAGCCTCGCTGTGAATTTTTGGTGGAACAATCATTTATGCCTGCTTATGACACCCCTGAAAGCCAAATCATTTGCCACTTAGTAAGATCTAAATCACCCTGGTATGGGAAGATTTATGCCTACCTAAAAGATGACATCTTACCACTTGACTTATCCCATAACCAAAAGCACAAATTTATCCTCCAATCTTCTCGCTATACCCTCATCCCTGACACTCTTTAATTCTGCAATCTTGATGGTACTTTACTTCGATGTCTTGAATGTGACGAATCTGAAAAGGCTTTACAAGAAGTTCACGGTGGAATTTGTGGTACTCATTCAAGTGGACTAACCTTATCCAAGAAATTGATTAGAATGGGTTACTACTAGCCTACAATGGAGAGGGAATCATTCACTTTTGTAACGAAGTGCTCTAAATGTCAGATACATGGAAATCTCATTCATGCACCAGCACAAGAACTACAACCATTCGTACCAACATGGCCATTCTCTCAATTGGGGTTGGATTTAGTTGGCAAGATTCATCCTTCATCCTCAAACAGACACAAGTTCATCATCACAGCGACAGAGTATTTTACCAAGTGGATTGAGGCGGTTCCTCTCACTAAGGTCACTAGCAAACAAATCTCATCATTCATACTCAATTATCTCATTTGTTAGTATGGCATTTCCAACTCCATCATCACAGATAATGGATGACCATTCAAGAATCAGGATGTTGAAAAACTTTGTGAGAGATTCTGTATTCAACATAGATATTCAACACCTTATTATCTATAGGGAAATGGCCAAGTAGAGGCCTCCAATAAAACAATATTGAAAATCTTGAAGAAGACTATGAATAATGCAGGGAAAGATTGGCATGTTCAACTTAATCTCGCATTATGGGCCTACTGAACTAGTATTCGAATGCCAACAGGATAAACACCATTCGCTCTTGTCTATGGAGTAGAAGCCATTTTTCCACTAGAAGTTGAGATCCCATCACTTAGAGTATCACTGAAAGGTCTCATAATAGATGATGAATACAGAGTTTCTCGACTCCAAGAATTGGAACTTCTCGATGAAAAGAGACAATGATTAGCTGATCATTTGAAAGCATATCAACAAATGATGTCTCGTAGCTATAATCACAGAGTCAAACTGCATACTTTTCAAGTTGGTGATCTTGTTCTAAAAGAAAACCCACGCAATTAGCAGGACAGAGAGAAGAAAGGAAAGTTTGAACCTAATTGGTTGGGTCTGTATGTGGTCATAGCAATATACAATTTAGGAGCATACAATTTGTCCACGCCAGAAGGGGACCTATTTGACGAACCCATCAACAACATTCGCCTGAAAAAGTATTATGTATGAAGTAGTTATCACCATCCATACAAGTCTTGAATAAATACAAAAACATCAGAAAACATCCTGAAGAAATACAAAAACATCAGAAAACATCTTGAAGAAATACAAAAACATCAGAAAAAGTCCTAAAGAAATACAAAAACATCAGAAAACCTCCTGAAGAAATACAAAAACAGCAGAAAAAGTCCTAAAAAAATGGTTACCCTATTGAAAACCTGGAAAAAAGGCATCTTGGTAGGGACCAAAAAAAAAATCTAAAAAAATGCAATAAAAAAAATAGTGAAAATCTGGCAAACAGACGCTATTTGTAGCTCTCCATCTATTAGTTCATGTTCTACATTTGGCTGCTCAACCTTCATTTCATGCATCTTTCCATCATCTTAGGGTTGTACCAGCATCATGTTTCCATCATTTTTCTAGAGCGATAACATCTTAGCATGGCTTGACCATCGTACATATTCATTTCAGCAAGTTGTGTCAAATATTGGGGGCAAACATTGACATATTTTGGGGGCAATCAACTTTCAGGAGAAACCAAAGTAGCTAGACATTAACATAAAATCCAATCATGTGAAAAAACAATCAAATCACATGAACAACTATCCAACCATTGATCCATATCACCACTATTTTTTTTAGCAAAATACCATATCATGACTCATATCTGGATGATCTAAAATCTGAATAATGATTGGAATATCAGTTTCACATTTTGAACAATGGTTGTTTGATTTTTTGATATCATCTCTTTGGAGCACACTCAATGATGTACTGAACTAGAGTGGCGAGGAAGGAGGATGATTTTTCTTTATCTATTATGCAGAGGCAATGGTGGGATAACAGAATTAGGAGGCACAACTTCTTTCAATTATGACTTTTCAAACAAACTTTCAACTCAAGAGGCTTGTTCCTTGGCTTCCAAAGGCCAAACTAAGGAACTCAAAATCCCATTGATACAACCATATACAATATGACTTAGACATTCCCAAAATACTCACATAACACCCTCAAAATGATCACCATGCTTGGTGGAGACAAGATTCATCCAACTCAGCACTCAGACCTACTAGGCTTAACCAATGCTATCAAGAGGACAGTGAAATTTTGGTGACCTAAAATACTTCCAAGAAGGCTCAAAATCTGTATTTAGACTTCCCCATGGTACCTACACATACCATCAAAAGCATTAGGAAAAATTCAAAAGGAAACTAGAGTTCCTAGAACAAGACAATTTGCTCCAAAGGGCCTAAATAGGACTGAGAACAACAACTTCAAACTACCTAGGCTCTCCCCTTCACCCCAAAGCCTCAAATTAGAATCCTACAGGCTAATTACACCCTTCCAAATCATTTCCAACTATCTCTAAAACAAATTTTCCAAAACTCAAGCAAAAATCCACTTTTTTTGCTTATGAATTAGGCTTGCCACATAGAGATGTCAAGCCAAAAACTTTGCACCACTTCTTCCCATGAACTTCCATTCTCAAAAACACTTAGGGCATAATATTACAGGGTTAAACCTTCCATTCCACCAAGAATAATCGGATCTAACATGTGGGAATGGAAGAGATTCACATATTTCTCTCAAAACCCTGATTTTAAGGGTTTTCAGACCACCCGATAAAGAATTGGGGATATCTACTTTATTTATTAATGAAAATTCACCACTCCAATGCCAAAATTAATCTTATTCAATCCTCTTTCCAACCATCACATGCTTGGAGCATAAATCTAAACGTACAGGCCGTACAAAGCACGGGATCAACAGATTTTATTTCAGAAAACACAAAAAACAGCAAGTTTTTTAATTGAAAATTCTTTCCAACTTCAACAACAACCTTTCCTCGACCAAGAGAGGAATATTTAAGGTCTTCCAAATTCCTCAAACATCCTCTAACTGGAATTTTAATCATTTGGACGTTGGAACACCAAGAGACTCTATATTTTCCTTTAAATGCTTAATTAAGGTAATTTGAACAACTTACCTTAATGAACCTACAAAATACCTCCAAAATGTGTGAAAGGAATCAAAGCCCACTAAAATGAGCAAGATGACTCCCATCAAGTGTCTAGTGACATCAAATCATCTTTTTTTTTTATTATTTATTTTAATTTTCCAAGATGCACTAAACTTACAAAGGAGGATGGACGCCTTGTTGTACAAAGAAGTTAATCACCAATACCAAAACTCAAAAAGAAACCTAGGAGACCTATTAAAAAAGATTTGAAATGGACCATAGGACCTTATTCCATCACAAAACTAGAAAACAAAACACAACCAAAACATTCTAGGTCCATTAGACCCATTGGTGCTCCTGCACCAATCTGCTATCTTGAGGTTAACTATCGATTTGATACAAATATGTCGTAAAACATGATTTCCAAAGGGTATCATTGATGATAGTTCCACATTTGCATCAAAAGGTGGTTATTCTTTGTCTATTTAACAATAAATTCACAGGTCATCTTTGTTCAATTATACCTTGATGCTTGTGTTTGCTTGCTATATCAAAAATCATAAAAGTTGTACTCAGGTCATCATTGGTGCTAATCTCCCCTCTGATGCTTGTACATACTTCCAACATTTTATAAGGCTCTATGATGATTCAAGAAAGTTACCTGAAGGCTCAACAAACAGTTGGTTTTATTTAGTGGCATTTCATTTAGATCAATGTATATATTTGCATACTAGATTCACATTTTTAAACAAAGTTGAACTGATAAATCAACAGTTGTCATGTCTCTTTGGACTATATGTGGAGGACATTTGGAAAAAAATTTCATTCTCATTTCATCTAGGTCTTGTGCATATCTTATAGTTTCAAATCCATCATTTGGATCCTTTCTCATTTATTTATCCTTCAGGATGCATTATCATTTCATTGCATATCATGGGACATTCTCATTTTTATCATCTTTATTTTATTCTCATATCATTTCAGTCCTTTATCATTTCATATCATTCATTTATTCATTACTCATTTTTCATTATTATCTTATCCATCATTTTCATGTCATTTTCATTTTACATCATTATTTTCCATTTTCTGGCTCCGTTACATTTTCATCATATCATTTAATATCATTTCCTTTTATCATTCCATACCATCTCATTTTTACATTTTCATATTAGTACATTTCATCTTGTTTCCTTACATTTCATCATCACATATCATTTCAATTCATCATTTCATTCCATATCATTTCATTTTATCATTCCATATCATCTCATTTTATTACGTTACATTGCATATCATATCATTCAATTTCATTTCATTTTATCATTTCATATCATCTCATTTCATTACATTACATTTCATATCATATCATTCAATTTCATTTCATTTTATCATTCCATTTCATTTCATTGTATCATTCCATATCATTTTAATTTTATCATTCCATCTCATTACATTTTATATCATATCATTATTTAATCATTTTTCATATTCATCATATCATTTTCTCATCATCTCATCAAATCCTTATTATTCATATAATTATCATTTATCATTTATCATCTCATCAGATCATATCATTTTATCATCTCAGGTCATTTCATAATTTATTTTATTTTTACCATTACATTTCC
>VDFB02000002.1:98789728-98894627 GCA_007258455.2 Sequoia sempervirens | reverse complement strand
GGGGCATTGTTAGCACAAGAAGACTACAGGAAAATAACATGCAATCTATTATATCAGCCAAGCATTAACAGGTCATGAACTCAACTACACTTTCATCGAGAAGGCTTGCCTAGTTGTGGTCTTTGCCTCATAGAAGTTTCGACATTACATGTTAACTCATAAAATCCATCTTGTTGCAAAGATTGATCCACTTAAATATTTTTTAAGAAAGGCCACATTAACAAGAAGACTAGAAAAATGGGTCATGATCTTAAGCAAGTTCGATATTCATTATATTGATCGTAAAGCAATCAAAGGACAAGTTATTGCTGACCAACTGGCTGAAGCACCCCTACAAGCATAACATCCCATGCACATTGAATTTCCAAATGCTAATGTCTTCACAACATAATCAAATCAACCTTGGTCATTATATTTTGATGGCTCATTTACTCAACATGGATCGGGGGTGGGCATACACTTTGTCACCCGTTAAGGAAATACCATTCCTCAGTCATATAGGCTAATGTTTCCATGCACTAATAACATAGTTGAATATGAAGCTTTAATCATTGGACTAAAAATAGCATTAGAATGGAGAATCATGGAATTACAAGTCTACGGTGACTCACAATTAGTCATTAACCATATCAATGATGACTATCAGACCAAAGATGACAAATTGTTGCCATATAAGAAAATGGTTGACGATTTCAAGAAATATTTTGTGGACATCAAGCTCATACAAATTCCAAGGCTTGATAACAAATCCATTAATGCTATGGCCACAATTGCTTCACTGTTACAACTCCCAAAAACTTAGCCTCGCTGTGAATTTTTGGTGGAACAATCATTTATGCCTGCTTATGACACCCCTGAAAGCCAAATCATTTGCCACTTAGTAAGATCTAAATCACCCTGGTATGGGAAGATTTATGCCTACCTAAAAGATGACATCTTACCACTTGACTTATCCCATAACCAAAAGCACAAATTTATCCTCCAATCTTCTCGCTATACCCTCATCCCTGACACTCTTTAATTCTGCAATCTTGATGGTACTTTACTTCGATGTCTTGAATGTGACGAATCTGAAAAGGCTTTACAAGAAGTTCACGGTGGAATTTGTGGTACTCATTCAAGTGGACTAACCTTATCCAAGAAATTGATTAGAATGGGTTACTACTAGCCTACAATGGAGAGGGAATCATTCACTTTTGTAACGAAGTGCTCTAAATGTCAGATACATGGAAATCTCATTCATGCACCAGCACAAGAACTACAACCATTCGTACCAACATGGCCATTCTCTCAATTGGGGTTGGATTTAGTTGGCAAGATTCATCCTTCATCCTCAAACAGACACAAGTTCATCATCACAGCGACAGAGTATTTTACCAAGTGGATTGAGGCGGTTCCTCTCACTAAGGTCACTAGCAAACAAATCTCATCATTCATACTCAATTATCTCATTTGTTAGTATGGCATTTCCAACTCCATCATCACAGATAATGGATGACCATTCAAGAATCAGGATGTTGAAAAACTTTGTGAGAGATTCTGTATTCAACATAGATATTCAACACCTTATTATCTATAGGGAAATGGCCAAGTAGAGGCCTCCAATAAAACAATATTGAAAATCTTGAAGAAGACTATGAATAATGCAGGGAAAGATTGGCATGTTCAACTTAATCTCGCATTATGGGCCTACTGAACTAGTATTCGAATGCCAACAGGATAAACACCATTCGCTCTTGTCTATGGAGTAGAAGCCATTTTTCCACTAGAAGTTGAGATCCCATCACTTAGAGTATCACTGAAAGGTCTCATAATAGATGATGAATACAGAGTTTCTCGACTCCAAGAATTGGAACTTCTCGATGAAAAGAGACAATGATTAGCTGATCATTTGAAAGCATATCAACAAATGATGTCTCGTAGCTATAATCACAGAGTCAAACTGCATACTTTTCAAGTTGGTGATCTTGTTCTAAAAGAAAACCCACGCAATTAGCAGGACAGAGAGAAGAAAGGAAAGTTTGAACCTAATTGGTTGGGTCTGTATGTGGTCATAGCAATATACAATTTAGGAGCATACAATTTGTCCACGCCAGAAGGGGACCTATTTGACGAACCCATCAACAACATTCGCCTGAAAAAGTATTATGTATGAAGTAGTTATCACCATCCATACAAGTCTTGAATAAATACAAAAACATCAGAAAACATCCTGAAGAAATACAAAAACATCAGAAAACATCTTGAAGAAATACAAAAACATCAGAAAAAGTCCTAAAGAAATACAAAAACATCAGAAAACCTCCTGAAGAAATACAAAAACAGCAGAAAAAGTCCTAAAAAAATGGTTACCCTATTGAAAACCTGGAAAAAAGGCATCTTGGTAGGGACCAAAAAAAAAATCTAAAAAAATGCAATAAAAAAAATAGTGAAAATCTGGCAAACAGACGCTATTTGTAGCTCTCCATCTATTAGTTCATGTTCTACATTTGGCTGCTCAACCTTCATTTCATGCATCTTTCCATCATCTTAGGGTTGTACCAGCATCATGTTTCCATCATTTTTCTAGAGCGATAACATCTTAGCATGGCTTGACCATCGTACATATTCATTTCAGCAAGTTGTGTCAAATATTGGGGGCAAACATTGACATATTTTGGGGGCAATCAACTTTCAGGAGAAACCAAAGTAGCTAGACATTAACATAAAATCCAATCATGTGAAAAAACAATCAAATCACATGAACAACTATCCAACCATTGATCCATATCACCACTATTTTTTTTAGCAAAATACCATATCATGACTCATATCTGGATGATCTAAAATCTGAATAATGATTGGAATATCAGTTTCACATTTTGAACAATGGTTGTTTGATTTTTTGATATCATCTCTTTGGAGCACACTCAATGATGTACTGAACTAGAGTGGCGAGGAAGGAGGATGATTTTTCTTTATCTATTATGCAGAGGCAATGGTGGGATAACAGAATTAGGAGGCACAACTTCTTTCAATTATGACTTTTCAAACAAACTTTCAACTCAAGAGGCTTGTTCCTTGGCTTCCAAAGGCCAAACTAAGGAACTCAAAATCCCATTGATACAACCATATACAATATGACTTAGACATTCCCAAAATACTCACATAACACCCTCAAAATGATCACCATGCTTGGTGGAGACAAGATTCATCCAACTCAGCACTCAGACCTACTAGGCTTAACCAATGCTATCAAGAGGACAGTGAAATTTTGGTGACCTAAAATACTTCCAAGAAGGCTCAAAATCTGTATTTAGACTTCCCCATGGTACCTACACATACCATCAAAAGCATTAGGAAAAATTCAAAAGGAAACTAGAGTTCCTAGAACAAGACAATTTGCTCCAAAGGGCCTAAATAGGACTGAGAACAACAACTTCAAACTACCTAGGCTCTCCCCTTCACCCCAAAGCCTCAAATTAGAATCCTACAGGCTAATTACACCCTTCCAAATCATTTCCAACTATCTCTAAAACAAATTTTCCAAAACTCAAGCAAAAATCCACTTTTTTTGCTTATGAATTAGGCTTGCCACATAGAGATGTCAAGCCAAAAACTTTGCACCACTTCTTCCCATGAACTTCCATTCTCAAAAACACTTAGGGCATAATATTACAGGGTTAAACCTTCCATTCCACCAAGAATAATCGGATCTAACATGTGGGAATGGAAGAGATTCACATATTTCTCTCAAAACCCTGATTTTAAGGGTTTTCAGACCACCCGATAAAGAATTGGGGATATCTACTTTATTTATTAATGAAAATTCACCACTCCAATGCCAAAATTAATCTTATTCAATCCTCTTTCCAACCATCACATGCTTGGAGCATAAATCTAAACGTACAGGCCGTACAAAGCACGGGATCAACAGATTTTATTTCAGAAAACACAAAAAACAGCAAGTTTTTTAATTGAAAATTCTTTCCAACTTCAACAACAACCTTTCCTCGACCAAGAGAGGAATATTTAAGGTCTTCCAAATTCCTCAAACATCCTCTAACTGGAATTTTAATCATTTGGACGTTGGAACACCAAGAGACTCTATATTTTCCTTTAAATGCTTAATTAAGGTAATTTGAACAACTTACCTTAATGAACCTACAAAATACCTCCAAAATGTGTGAAAGGAATCAAAGCCCACTAAAATGAGCAAGATGACTCCCATCAAGTGTCTAGTGACATCAAATCATCTTTTTTTTTTATTATTTATTTTAATTTTCCAAGATGCACTAAACTTACAAAGGAGGATGGACGCCTTGTTGTACAAAGAAGTTAATCACCAATACCAAAACTCAAAAAGAAACCTAGGAGACCTATTAAAAAAGATTTGAAATGGACCATAGGACCTTATTCCATCACAAAACTAGAAAACAAAACACAACCAAAACATTCTAGGTCCATTAGACCCATTGGTGCTCCTGCACCAATCTGCTATCTTGAGGTTAACTATCGATTTGATACAAATATGTCGTAAAACATGATTTCCAAAGGGTATCATTGATGATAGTTCCACATTTGCATCAAAAGGTGGTTATTCTTTGTCTATTTAACAATAAATTCACAGGTCATCTTTGTTCAATTATACCTTGATGCTTGTGTTTGCTTGCTATATCAAAAATCATAAAAGTTGTACTCAGGTCATCATTGGTGCTAATCTCCCCTCTGATGCTTGTACATACTTCCAACATTTTATAAGGCTCTATGATGATTCAAGAAAGTTACCTGAAGGCTCAACAAACAGTTGGTTTTATTTAGTGGCATTTCATTTAGATCAATGTATATATTTGCATACTAGATTCACATTTTTAAACAAAGTTGAACTGATAAATCAACAGTTGTCATGTCTCTTTGGACTATATGTGGAGGACATTTGGAAAAAAATTTCATTCTCATTTCATCTAGGTCTTGTGCATATCTTATAGTTTCAAATCCATCATTTGGATCCTTTCTCATTTATTTATCCTTCAGGATGCATTATCATTTCATTGCATATCATGGGACATTCTCATTTTTATCATCTTTATTTTATTCTCATATCATTTCAGTCCTTTATCATTTCATATCATTCATTTATTCATTACTCATTTTTCATTATTATCTTATCCATCATTTTCATGTCATTTTCATTTTACATCATTATTTTCCATTTTCTGGCTCCGTTACATTTTCATCATATCATTTAATATCATTTCCTTTTATCATTCCATACCATCTCATTTTTACATTTTCATATTAGTACATTTCATCTTGTTTCCTTACATTTCATCATCACATATCATTTCAATTCATCATTTCATTCCATATCATTTCATTTTATCATTCCATATCATCTCATTTTATTACGTTACATTGCATATCATATCATTCAATTTCATTTCATTTTATCATTTCATATCATCTCATTTCATTACATTACATTTCATATCATATCATTCAATTTCATTTCATTTTATCATTCCATTTCATTTCATTGTATCATTCCATATCATTTTAATTTTATCATTCCATCTCATTACATTTTATATCATATCATTATTTAATCATTTTTCATATTCATCATATCATTTTCTCATCATCTCATCAAATCATATCATTTTATCATCTCAAGTCATTTCATAATTCATTTTATTTTACCACTACATTTCCTTACATTTTATCATCTCTTGTCATATCATTACATTTCATTTCATCTCATCAATCTTTTTTGTATTCATTACATTTCATATCATACATTTCATCATTATTCATCCTTTCACATCATTTATCATTCACATCTTTTCTCATTTTCAATACCATTTTATTTATCATTTTTCATACAACATTTGATTCATATTACATATACTATTACAAATTCATGATGCATTTCATAAACATAACATCCATCACATCATCATCATTTATAACATTTTTAAAAATCAAAACACAAGAATTTCATACAAACATTGCATTTCCACATCATTTTCAAAACATACATATATCACATCCTTTCCACATATGGCATTTTTATCATCACCCACCTACATGAGATCATTAGTACACATCATATTTCACATCATCATTTCATTATCCTATCATATCATCCTGCAAATCATGTTAGTCAGTAGATCATCCAAACTATATATCAAAATCCATATCACATAAACATGGAAATAAATGCATATCCATCACATAATCATATCAAATGCAACACATCATCAAAACTCATCGCCGTTGCATATCATCACTCATCAAAAACACATAAAAATGTCCAATAGTCCAATGACACCTAAAATTCTAGAAAGATACATGAGATATGATCAAAAATCAATATACATGCTCCAAGAAATATGAGATACATCACATCAATCCTACATACATCAATCAAGGCTGGCTAGTGGAAACCCCTGATGGAGTTGGTCTCGAGGATGGTGGCCTACCACTAGTCCCTACATTTGGATCCTGTCGAGGCCCAGTAACCCCCATGCTCTGTGTAGCTGTCTGTGTCCTACTCCTGGTCCTACTGTGGGACCGTGGGAAAGTCTCTCTGTGCTCAAGAGGACACAACTCCTCATATCGAACTCAATAGTACTTCGCCTCTTTGGCCATCTCAAAGCCCTCTATAATGGCCTTTCACAATGATGCACTCTCCACGGTGTCCATCAGCCTCTAAGCAACACCCTCGGCCTCTACCACCCTCCATCTCAATGCATCTCTCTTTGTAATCAACTGGGCTACATGTGGATCTGGGGTAGGAGGATATGCCTGTTCCTATGCTTGTGCCATACTCTGTACCTATGCTTGTGACTATGCCAGTTGTGCCTATAATTGTGTGACCAACCCCTGTGCCTGAACCAACTGACCCTAAAACTACACCTATTGTCCCTATAGTGTCTGCACATAGGTCTGCAGAGTATCTATCTGCCCCTGCTAAGAGGTGGAGGCAACCCTGATCATTGTTCGCCACCCAATCCCAATCCTCGACCTCCGCATGATCTGGACACCACCCAAAATGTTTGGCCTTAGTCTCACTGGTACCTACCCCTCATCTTCATCGTCATCCCCATCATCCCCATCTAAGCTCTCCTCCTCCTCTCCACTCTCCTCATCCTCTCCCCAAACCACTGCCTACTCACCACCTGCCACATCCTCCTGTCTCCCTGCCCCTGGCTATGGTACTACCAAAATGGGTGTTGGCTCATTAGGACATGTCAACTATGGAAATGGATGTGTATGAAAATAAACAGAGCACTCCTTGGACATCCCAACATCTACAATATCTCACCTATCATCCTATGCCTCAGGCACTAAAGCAATATACTCTGTATAGGCTATCTCATATGAAATACCAAGTCCCCATCCTACCTCATCCTTGCTTCATGCATAGTGAGCAACACCCTGAGGCATACCCTATGTAAATCCAAACTGTCACTGTATCCGCAAGGACAAGAACCTCTCAAGGATGAATGGGGTCCTCCCTATCAAAAATTGGGGCATGCATACGAATGACATCTCTAAATGATTTGTATCCCATGGCTCGCAATCTAGGTATGGTCGCCATATCACTGCATCCATATCATCAAGATATCATCTCCAATAATCCAACTTGCCCAGCTTAGGCTGGACAAGGAACATGGCATATGTATATACATAGGGTCTACCTAGTGGTCTCACTCTGGGATAGGTTGGTCTCATCACAACAATATGCTCCCATGCCCAAATCTGGAGCAATGTCACACTACATGATATACTCGATGAACCTTGGTAAACTACCTGATGAAGGTCATGATACAGATGTGCCAACATGCAACTCCCCCAGGCATATCTTTGTGGCTGTACAAGCATCTGCTCCAGGATCCTCCCCCATCCCATTGATAGTCCCTTTGACCAGTGATCTGGACAAAGGAAACCTCCAATGAATGCACCCAAAACTACAAGCAAGGTTGGATATCCTTTGAAGTCAGCCCATGTCACCCCATACCCAACTATCTACGCATCACCATATACTCTCCTTAGAGCATCTGTACCACCTAGATCCTTGTCATAATAGAACACAAGGGTGCCTACCACTAGAATACCTAATATCCTGTACAAATCCTCTGGAGTCATAGTCACCTCACCCATCCGCAAATGAAAGGTGTTGTGCTCTAAATGCCACCTCTCTACCAGCGTAGTCAACAATCCCCTATTCACCCAAATCAGAGGAATAGACAACAAAGATCTCAATCCACATACCCCTATCAATGCTATATCATCTAGTGTCAGCTCCGGTATCATATCCCAACCTGTCGAGTGATGCTCCCTAATCTGGAGGTTTTTGAAAACCTCATATTTTTAGTTATTACAAAGACAATCAATTAGCATCATATCAATGATTCAATCTCAATCAAGCAAAATCAATCTGACTCATGTCTATCTATCTATGACCCATATCAGCGACACATACCCATCAGACTCATATCAAGTGTTCTATCTAGGTGATTCATATCATACAATCAATACACAATCTATCTATCTGAATATCACATCAATCTACTCTATCATCAATTACTATTTATTTTCTTTTTCAAGAATGCAAATTTATCAACAATCAAAACATCATCCTATTTTTATTTCAATCACAAGTGAAAATATATTTTCAATCAATAATCTACTATTTGTTTTCTATCGCAGAAAGAAAATTTATCAGAAGTCCTATCAATCATCTACTCTTTGTTTTTCATACAGGGGAAACAAAGTTATTAGCTATCTACTCTTTGATTTCTATTTTGGAAACAAAGTTATCAATTATTTATCGACTTTCTATCCATATCAACATGATGACACACCCATTTTTATATCTATTGACCAAGGAAACAATAGACATCGTCATTTTTTCATCACTTTCATCAAATCACACATTTTGTCTCTTTTTCCTAAATGCGTTAAT
This sequence comes from Sequoia sempervirens, assembly GCA_007258455.2. Taxonomy (NCBI): domain Eukaryota; kingdom Viridiplantae; phylum Streptophyta; class Pinopsida; order Cupressales; family Cupressaceae; genus Sequoia; species Sequoia sempervirens. The sequence goes on along the minus strand of VDFB02000002.1, from coordinate 98,885,677 downwards.
CTACAGCCTCTATGTGCTAAAACTCATATGCGCTATTATGTATCCTAGATGTGTTAAAACTTAGATGCACCATTCTTTGCCCTGGAAGCGCTCAATCATTTCCTCTATGCACTATTTCCCTATAAGCGTTAAAACTCTAATCAAAAGTGCCACTCTATTCCCCAGATGCGCAACAACCCTATATGCGCTAATGTTTTTCCTAGATGCACTAAAACTGTAATTTTCCTACAACATCCTATAAGCGCTACTTTTTCTATCAAATGCGCTAACTAGTTTCTATAGAAAACATGCAAAAAGTATCCTCTAAGCACTAAAACACACATCGAAAGCGCTAAAACAGTTATCAAAAGCGCTAATTTTTTTCTAAAAGTGCTAAAATAGACTTTTAAAACCTAAATCCATAGGAAAAATAGTAACAATTGATTCAAAACAAAAATAGTTGATAGCAAAAGAGGTTGAATTGACTCACCGGTGGTCCATACGCAGCTGGTCTTTGCTATCGGTGGGCCTGCTTGAATCTATGTATGTGGTACAAAATCTCCATCTCGTCATGTCACTATCAGAGCAACAAGATTCTAAAAGTCAAAAAGTGCAAATGACTTGTCCTTTTCTCCCTTTTACCTTTTAAAGGTCAACCAAATGTGAGTTTTGTGGCATTTTTTATCTTTTTATCTAACTTTGACTTTATTTTTTCACACTGAGGCATCCTTCTACATCATTTTTCGAGAGCTAAATCACTGAATTCACATTAACATCAAAATCTCATCATCACATCAAAATTTTCAAACATTCTCAACAACTCATCTCATCCTTAGTGATTTATCTCCCGAGGGGGCATCATTAATACTAGCAACATCTTTTAATCAGAAATATATCAGGCTCAAATTAGGGGCAGGTCAGTCACATTTTTTTCCAATCAGGAGCAAAATTTTCTTTCAAAAGCAGGAATATTTTCTTTGAAGCCATGCGTTTCACACATCACTTCAAAGAGGGGAAAAATGTATATGCATAAAATTGGTCATGTCTGATAAATCTTGGCATTTAATTAAATATTTATTATTTAATTAATTTCTCTAAAGTCTTCTACATATAATTAAATTTAATCAATTTAATTATATTGTTCATCCAATTTATTCTTCTATCATGATTAAATAAATCAATTTTTATTTAATTATTTCACATTCATATGTCCACTTGATTAATTAAATAAATATACTTTATTTATTTTTATTAATTATCACTTTTTGAATTTAATTAAGTCTTTTTTATTTAATTAAATTTAAATATTTCTTTTCAAATTTTTCTTCTAGTTAATTAAATATCTTATTTAATTAATTTCATTTACATACCATTTCTTAAAAGTTTAATTAAATATCTTTATTTAATTGAATATCTTCCATATCTTTTCAGAATCATAATTAAATATTCTATTAAATTATGAAATCTTTCATTATTCTTCAAATCTAGGGTAAATATTCTATTTTAAGAAAAATCTCCATGTCACCCATAAATAAATAATTGAATTTAATAATTCATTATTTATCTTCTTCAAAATTTTCCATAATCTCACAAAAAGATGATTTTTTTTGCAATTCATCTTTATTATCTTATCTTACCTCTTTTACAAAAAAGAAAACAAATCTTGCTTTCTATTTTTTTTTTTTTTTCTTCAGCCTTATCCATCTTCAAGTGTTCAATCTGCCTGGAATTTTCACAATCATTGATCATATCAGCCAATCAAAAGCTTTTGAAAAACTCTATAAATAGCACTGCCAATCCAAGCAATGGTTACAACACACAACAGATGAATTAGATATTAATTGCATTCTATCATTATCATTATAGTTTTATTATTCATAGCATCATCATAGTCTTTCATTTTAGCAATCATGTTTAGCATTAGAGTATTCATGTCTTAGCATTACATGCATTTCATATTCAATCTTGTTCTCTAGGAGAACTGTTCATTGAGCCTAGCATACAATCTGAGAGCCAACTGGAATCAATGAAAATACTAGAGATAGAGGACAATAGGATGACATCTATAACAAGATACTAAGTTTGCATCTCTATTGTTTTAAATATTCTATTTTTGATATAATTTCTTATTGGTGTGTTTCATTCATTTGTTTACATATTTAACACGCATAAAATTGACCACACAATATTTAATCCCATTTATTGTAATACAAGTGATTTCTCTTTGGTGTGTGGGTTTTTCTCCCATAAGGGTTTTCCCACATAAATCTGGTGTCCAATTGTGTATGTGTTCATTTCTCTATTCTATTATTATTTTCATGTGTATCTTAATGAATTATAATTACAAAATTTAAAGTTATATCTGCATTCTTTCCTGAGTTTTGGCATTAGGAGAGTTTTTTCCACACCTTAAACTTTCCTTACAAGTGGTATCAGAGGCTAGCCAGTTGTATTATCCTTGTGGACAGGTTGGGTTTTTTGTGTCAAATCTATTTAGTGGAAATCTTGTAGAAGTCTGGTAATTGTCAAATTATAGATTGAGATGGCACTAGCAAGTACATCTAGAAATATTGAGATTGAGAAATTCAATGGAATAAAATTTGAGTTGTGGAAACTCAAAATGGAGGATATGTTGGTTCATCGTGATCTTTAGATTGCAGTGTCTAGAATGAAACCTTCTAGCATGAAGCAAGAAGATTGGGACCTTGCAAATCAAAAATCAAAGGGTTTGATAAGGCTCTATTTGGTAGACTTTGTTCTTCTAAATGTTCATGAAGAGAAGACTGCATCTTCCTTGTGGAAAAGACTTGGAGATATTTATCAAGGAAAGTCATTAGTAAACAAGTTGTTCTTAAGGAAGAAGTTGTATTCTTTGAGGATGCAGGAAGGAGCATTTGTTGCTGATCAGTTGAATACTTTTAACATGTTGATTGCTCAGTTAACATCTGTGGGGGTGAAGATTGAAGAAGAAGATCGCTATATGTTGTTATGTTCTTTGCCTAATTCTTGGGATCACTTGGTGATGGCCATTAGGAGCACAAAATCCACTTTCAAGATGGAATATGTTGTTGCTTCTTTGTTATAAGAAGAAATGAGAAGGAAATCTTTTGAGATGGAAAAGGAGGATCTTGTTGTTTGAGGTAGATCGAAAGAAAAAGGAAAGAAGAAGGAAAAAGAGAAATCAAAATCAAAATCAGAAAGGAGATCAAAATCTCCTAGAAAAAAATCCAAGGTGAAGTGTTGGAACTATGGGTAGCCTGGTCATTTCTGAAAGGATTGCAAAGAGGAGAAAAATAAGAAGAAGAACTCTTCCGACAATGATTCTTCTCAAAGCGAAGTAGATGCCTTCATTGAAGCCTTGGCAACTTAGGCATCAGATGATGTCTAGTTGATTGATTCTAGAGCACCTTTCCACATGACATCTCATTGAGATTGGTTTACAAAGTATGAAAAATATGATGGTGGAAAGGTGTACTTGGTAAGTGATTCATCCCTTGATATAGTTGGCAGTGGAAGATTCAGAATTGAATTCCCTGATGGAAGAGTGAAGGGAATCAATGATGTTATGCATATACTAGGTCTAGATGGTAATTTACTTTCTGTTAGTAGGTTGAATGATGTTGGTGTATAGGTCTCATTCTCTAATGGTGTTTTCAAGATGATTAGAGGTTCTATGTTGTTGGTAAAGGGTGCTCATATTGGTAATCTATATAAATTGGATGCCAATGTAGTCCAAAGCAACTGTGCTTCTGATAAATCATTTGAACATGTAGGGAAAGAGGCAATTGTTTCAACAAGAGCTAATTCTTTAGAGATGAATCTCCCAGTTGAGAAAACAATGTTGTGGCATCATAGGCTAGGCCACATTGGAGAAAGTGGTTTAAAAACCTTGAAAAATAAAGACCTGGTTGAAGGGATTGATGACTATAACCTTGAATTCAATCTTTGTGAACACTGTATATATGGTAAACAACACCATGTTTCATTTTACTCCAATCCTCATAAATCTTCTAGTATACTTGATTACATTCATTCTTATGTGTTTGATCCAGTAAGTGTTCCTTCATTATCGAATTCTAAATATTATGTTTCTTTTATTGATGATTATTCGAGAAGGGAATTTGTGTATTTTCTAAAGAGAATCAGAAGTGTTCAGTCAATTTAAGGAATTTAAAAACCTCTTGGAAAATCAGAATGGAAGAAAAATAAAATTCTTAAGGACTAATAATGGAGTTGAATTTTGTTCTGATGAGTTTGAAAGGTACTGTAAAGATCATAGAATTAAAAGACCTAAGACTACACCCTATACTTCACAAAAAAATGGAGTTGCTAAAAGGGTCAACAGGACAGTGATGGAAAGCGTACGAAGTATGCTAAGCAGTGCTAGCTTGGGGGAGATGTTTTGGGATGAGGCAATTGCAACATGTTATCTATTAAATCATTCTCCTAATTCTACTCTTGTTGAGAAAACACCTATGGAAGCATGGTCTGGTAAGAAGCCCTCTATTAGACATATTCGAGTTTTTGGCTATGAGGCATATGCATATGTGTCGAATGAAAAAGGATCTAAGTTGGAGAACAAAGCTATTAAATGTATTTTTATTGGCTATAGTGCCGACATAAAAGGATACAAGCTTTGGAACCCTGTTACTGAGAATGGTTTTTTTTTGAGCTAAAGCCTTCTACTTTAGATCTATAGTCAAAGATAAAATTTGAAAACAAAAAGGATGTAGTTGAAATTCCTTTGACTCCAGGTAAAGAGGAATTAAAAATTCAAAACGTCCCTGAATCTAAGGAGAGCTCGAGTAGTTCTGAAAGTTATAATGAAGAAGAACAACCTTAGCCTTAGCCCTTGAGAAGGTCAACATGTGAAAGGAAGCAACCTGATAGATATGGGTTTTCTATGTTAGATTCTACTTGTGCCTATTCTTTGATTACTAGCACCAATGAGCCTAGGACTATTAAAGAAGCCATTAATATGCCTAATGAAAACTCTTTGTTGGAAGCCATGAATGAAGAATTGGCATCATTAAAAAGAAATGAAACTTGGATTTTGGTGCCTTTTCCTAAAGGTAGAAAAGCTATTGGTTGTAAATGGGTATATAAAAATAAAATAGGTCTAGATGGCAGTGTTGAAAAGTATAAGGCAAGGTTGGTTGCGAAGGGTTATTCCCAGATAGAGGGAATTGATTATGGAGAAATATTTTTTACCATAGCTAAGCTGACATCTATTAGATTTCTTATGTCACTTACAACAACGTATGACTTAGAGATTGAATAGATGGATGTGATGACAACATTTCTTCATGGTGATCTTAAAGAAGAAATTTATATGTCCCAGCCTAAGCACATGTGGAAAAAGGTAAAGAACATTTGGTATGCAAGTTAAAGAAGTCTATGTATGGTTTGAAACAATCACCTAGAATGTGGTACCAGAAGTTTGACACTTTTGTTTTGTCTTTGGGATTTGTAAGATCAAAATCTGATCATTGTGTGTATTTCAAATCTGAAAATGATCGTGTCTTAGTTATTTCCATGTATGTGGATGACATGTTGTTCATTGGGAATAGCAAGCTTATGATTTCTGATCTTAAATCTCAATTGTCTGCAAAGTTCAAAATGAAATATTTTGGTGCAGCTGGTATATTCTGGGGATGGAAATAACTAGGGACAAAAAGAGTAGAAATATTTGGCTTAGCCAAAGTAAGTACATTAATACTATTCTAGAGAGATTTTGTATGACTGATTGCAAGCAGCTAGTTGTTCCAGTTTTGCAGGGATCAAAGCTATCTATTGAAGATTGTCCAAAATATCCTTTTGAGATGGAAGACATGACCAGAGTGCCTTATGCTAGTGTTGTTGGAATTTTAATGTATGCAATGGTATGTACAAGGCTAGACATTGCCCAAGCAGTGGGAGTACTCAGTAGATTTATGGAAAATCTAGGAAGGCCACATTGGGATGTTGTGGAAAGAGTGTTTAGATATTTAAAAGGTACTTCTCAGTATGCTTTGTTTTATCATGGTAACTCATCTATTTCAAATAAATCTATCAACATTCGAGGCTATGTGTATTTTGATTGGGTAGGGTACATTAACAATAGAAGATCCACTAGTGGATACATTTTCATGTTGAATGGTGGTGCAGTTAGTTGGATGAGCAAGCGGCAGGTTGTAGTCGATTTGTCCACTACAGAGATAGAATACATGGCTGCAACACATGCCTATAAGGAAGTAATCTGGTTAAACTGTTTGTGTTCTGACATTGGGTTTAATGTAGGGAAAATTTCAATTTGTTGTGATAGTCAAAGTGCTATTTTTTTGGTGAAAAATCCAACTTTCCATGCTAGGACAAAACATATTGATGTGTAGTATCATTTTGTACGAGATATGGTGGAGGATGGAAAGGTTTGTTTAGAAAAAGTGGATACTTTGGAAAATGTTGTAGATGCATTGAAAAATCCCATGAGAACAAACAAGTGCAGGTGGTGTGTTAGTTTGATGGGCCTCAGAGCCCATGACCTTCATTAACTTCGAGTTTAGAGAAAGCCAGTAAGTCTTCGTCAAGCGGGAGATTGTTGAAAAATGTGCCTCAACTTGTTGGCATGTATCTCTATTCAAGTCTTCATTGTCGGTCGATCACCGAAGTTCCTAATTTTCGTAACCTCCTGACTGACTGACTTCTTTTTTTTCATAGCATCAGAGTTTTCTGTAACTTAAGAACCTTCTCACGGAGTTTGGAAGTTATGTAACCTTCTGACTAACTGATCTCCTTCGTTGTCACGGTATTAGTGATTTTTGTAACTTACGAACCTTGTCATGGAGTTTGGAAGTTACGTAACCTTCTAACTAACTGATCTCCTTCATTTTCATAGCATCAGTGATTTATGTAACTTAAGAACCTTTTCACAGAGTTTGGAAGTTATGTAACCTTCCGACTGGGTGACAATGGGATTGACTTGTTGTGGGGATTGGTAAACTCATAACTTGTATGCAGTGGTTATGAAGTTATCATTTTGAGTGATGCGTTGATGGGTGTTGACTTTGGAGGGGCCATGTTGATGGTTGTTTTGAACAACGATTGTACAACATGGATTCTTTTGGACCAATGAGATATGTCGAATGTGAACCAATGGCAGTTGAACTATTGGCAACCATTGGAAGATCAACAGATAATGAATAATGTGATTTCTCTTATGATGGTCAACAGAGGACGATGAATGGTCTGAATGGAGAAGACTGGTTTGATTAAACATGATTTGATCAATGTGTGTGAATTCTTCATTGTATGCTTTTGAGCATTGTAACAGTGATGTTCTATATGAGGTTGATCGAGGTAAAGTTGTTGCTATGAAATTGGCATCAAAAAAGAAAATTTGTCACTTGTATGTAATCCCATTTACTATAATACAAGTGATTTCTCTTTGGTGTGTGGGTTTTTCTCTCATAAGGGTTTTCCCACATAAATCTAGTGTCCAATTGTGTATGTGTTCATTTCTCTATTTTTTTATTCTTTTCATGTGCATCTTATTGAATTGTAATTGCAAAATTTAAAGTCATATATGCATTCTTTCCTAATTTTTGGCATTAGGAGATTTTGTTCCGCACCTTGAACTTTCCTTAAAAATTTTGGGATATTATTATGTTGGACCTTTTGGAGGTGGTATGTGAGTCTTAGAGGATTAAATAGATGCTACATGCTTTGAACTCTATCTTCCTCTCTCTTATTCTCAAATGTGAGGGACCGGATCGGCTGAGTCAATTTCATCCTATTTCCCTTTGTAATGTAGTTTATAAAATAATTTCCAAGTTGATTGCTAAAAGGATGAAGTGATGACTTAGATGGATAATCTCTGAGGAACAAAGTGGTTTTGTGGAGGATCAAAAAATTCTAGATGGGGTGGTCATTGCTAATGAAACCATTCATTCTATGGCAACCTCGAAAGAAAAGGCTATGTTCATCAAGCTAGATATGGAAAAGGCCTATGATAGAGTTAAGTGGTCCTTCTTACGAAAAATTCTTATCGCCTTTTGTTTTGCTGAGGAGTGGGTATAGTGGGTTATTTCCTTTGTTACTTCTACTTCTTTCTCAATGCTAATAAATAGTGAGCCTTTTCTTTTTAGTGCTTCTAGAGGCCTTCGCCAAGGGGATCCTCTCTCTCCTTTTTTATTTATTCTTCTTGTTGAAGGTCTAGGGAGAGTGGTGAAACATAATGTGGAGTTGGGCCTTATTCAGGGATGGGTGTGGGGAAATGGCTTGCCTCCTCAGCCTCACTTGCAATTTGTGGATGATACTACTTTGATGGGTATGGCTAAGATTAGAGAAGCCACGAACTTGCACAAGGCTTTGGATATTTATCTTGTTGCTCTTGGTCAAATGATTAATGAAGATAAATCTTCCATTTTCCTTTTCAATACTTTGAGGCTTATTCATCAAAGGATTTCTCATATCTTGAGGTTTTAGATTGGGTCTCTCCCTTTAACTTATCTTGGAATTCCTATCTCTTCTAGTAGTCTCCCTAGGGAATCATGGCAATATTCTTGAAAAGTTTCATACAAAGGTTAATGATTAGACTCATTGATGGTTGTCATTTGCTAGGCATGTTTAACTACTTAAATATGTGGTGCAGGATCTTCCTATTTATAGGTGCATGCATCAGGTGGCTCCAGTTGGGTTTGTGAAGGATTTGAATTCTTTGGCTAGAAAATTCTTATGGGTGGGTAGCTTGTCCTCTTCTAAGTGGAGCCTTGTGAAATGGGATATTATGTGTAGCCTGAAGCAGTTTGGGGTCTTGGATTGTGACAATAGACTTGGTTTGGGTTGGCATTGGCTACAAAGATTTACTAGAGGTGGTGTGTGGAGAAAGATCATATATGGGCCAGTATTTTATCTCATAAGTACCTTTCAAGGGTTCTAAAGAAGGAGATTCCCATGTATCCTCTAGTGGGGAAAGGTTCTATGATTTGGGGAACACTTAAGAAAGGGGTTGTGTTGATCAAGGAGGGCTTGTTTTGGATATGTAATAGGGGGCTGAGGATATTTTTTGGTTAGATTCTTGGGATGTTTTTCCCCCCATTTTACACCATCCTAATTTGTTGAATCTTTTCCAGTGCTTCTTGGAGGTTGGTTGGTCAAGGTTGATTGATTTTAAGACTTCTTATCCTTGTGGGAAGATGGAGGTGGCTAGGTGGAAGGATCCTTGCGACTAGCCTATTGTTGGGTTAGAGGAGGATCGTGTTGAGCTTCATAATATTTTGGCTAGTAGACAATGCAACTCCCTTAGAGATAAGGATATTCTCACTTGGAGCCCAGCTCCTAAGAGTGCTTTCACTATGGCTAGTACGTATCAAGAGTTACTTACTTGTAAGTTTGGTGGGGTGGAGGTCCCTTGGTGGAAACATGTGTCGAACAAATTTTCAAGGCCAAAATGTAATTATTTTGTGTGGACTCTAGCTTGGAATAGATGTCTGACTTGGGATAATCTTCAACAGAGGGGATTCCAAGGTCCCTCTATTTGTGTTATGTGCAGTTACAATGAGGAGGATTCTTCCCACTTGTTTTTGTTGGCATATAATATTCATTGATGTCAAACTGCAAATCAGGTAAAGGAGTTTGTTGGCAAGTTGATAAAAGATGGAGGAGAGAGCAGTGGATCTATTGGAAAATTGAGTGGAAAATTTGTGGTGGGTCTTTTGAGAGCTTTCTAGAAAGATATTGTCCAGGTTGAAAGAGTGAAGGATGTTCCCATAAATAAATTATTTCTACTCTCAGGTGTTTTAGGGTTTATCAGTTAAACCTTACATGTGCAGGAGTTTATAGTCATAGTGTTTAAAATGTTCTATTTTGTCGATGACTTAGTATTGTGGGTTGAAGGTCACATAAGTAACAACCTTTTTCAAATTATCGCATGGAGGTGACCAGCCCCATCATCTAGGTTGGTAGTGTTCTTAAAGTGTATCGGCATAATAGTGTGTGATCAGTGAGAGTCTAGGTGATGTCTCCACAATGGAACGATATGAAGAACTTTATTGGAATGATGAGTGCCCATCGGTGGGAGTCAAGTTTGTGTCTCATCAATGGCTCAATGAAGGTTCATTGGAGTGACTGGATGGTTTCAGTGGGACCAGAAAAGGTGTCCCAATGATGATGGTGTATGGGATTCAAAGATGTTGACATGTAAGGTGATGATGCAGCCACATGGCATGATGGTGTAGACATAAGGATGACAGGTGTGGTATGAAAGCTTCATCAACAAGAGTAAATTTCATCGATGGGACCTAAGATCTTGTCCCCCTAACGTAGTGATGAGAAGGTAGAGCTCCAAGTGGGACCCAAACATATTGATGTGGGTGAATATAGTGATAAAGTAGGCATGTGGCATAATGAGATTGGATGAATCATAATCCACATCCTTGTTGTGGATTATGATGCAAACTCATGGTGATGAGTTGGACAAGAGAAGTCATCAAGCGGTTTCATCGGTGTGACTAAGTCATACTGGCGAGAGTGTCATGATTGTCTCCCTGATACAACGATGGCTACATCTTCAATGATATTATATGTTATTGTTGGTACCTTGAAGAAGGTCTCTTTGATAGAATGATGGAAGATTGAATGCTGATTTTGGGACCATATGGTAATGAATATGTTAACAAGGTGAATGATATGGTGACACATGGTAGGTTGGAACTGGTTAGTGAAATATCTTATGATAAAGGACAACAATGATCAACGATGCAGGTTGATGAAGGTAGATCAAACGATGTTGGTGAAATGTTTCTTTATCAACATGACAAAAGTACATCAATAGGATTGGGGATGGCATCCCTTGATAGAATGATGATATGCTAAGTGGGACCCGAGTGTAACAATGGCTAACATATGGAAATGAAGGATTGATCGATAGGTCATTTCGCATTCGTGTTGTGAATGACGTGGCTATTACATGGATGACATGAAGGCACGTCGATAGGACAGGGGATGGAGTCACAATGACAGATCGATATGATAGATCGAAGAAGGTGGTTTAAGTGACTGATTATCCAATGGTCAACATTTAAAGACATTCTAGTGAATACTAATCACAAGATCAAGGCACAAAGGAATAGATCAATGACTAGAGTTCAAATGTAGAGATATGAAATGGCTAACTCCATGTGAACAAGGGTTTCATCTGGTAACTAACACAAAGGAAGGAGTTAATTGGTCTAGTTGCAACAAGCAACTAATTAAATGAAGATTTGATCTTTAAGGTGGTGGATCAGATTGTAGAGGAGATCAAGATCAAATTTAGATCGAAGGATCAGAGAAGAGCATCTAATGCTCATCTGATCCTAGGGTTTGATAGAATTCTACTCTTAGAAAATTCTCTACACCAGAATTTAATGTTGTATGGCTCGATACAAGGAATGGTGATATCTAATGAGCTAGATAGTATGTGTGTGCTTTGATGTTCTAACATTTAACTAAAGTAGTTTGCAAATGGAAAAACCCTAACTATGATTCTAACATGTAAGAACTGAACGAAGGGAAAGATGATTGTTGGAGAAGGAATGAGGGTGTCTGAATGTAAAGGAAGGTGAACTATAATAGAAATCAAAAAAATTAATTGAAAATTCGTAAAGTTGGTTATAGTGGAGTAAGGGAGAATAAAGAAAGAGAGACCTTATGTACTGAATTGATGCATTATAGGTTGTGAAGAACCATTCAATGCATAGTTTATTACAGAACTTTGTAAGAGGTTGTAGCCTTCATTTTCATTAAGTTGTAGCTCAGATTAGGTTGTAGTAGCATCCTTGAAGTTTTAGCTTCTAAATAGGGAGTTGCTTCTTACTTGGGTTGTAGCCCTAAACATTGTAACTAAACTTTGATGCTTGTGAGGCCAGATTAGGATAGTAGATCCTAAAAGCATTTCTCACCATGGTTTTTCCCATCTTTTTTTTTCCAAGTACATCTAGTGTTATGTTTTGATCTCTCTTGTGTTTGTGGTTATTATATCTATTAGTATTTCAATCTACACGTTTGAGTTTAAGGTTGAATCTGCAAAAGTTTTTAAGAACTTAAAGGTTTTAATATCTACTAATTCACCCCCTTCTCAGTAGATTATTGTGTTCTAACAATTGGTATCAGAGCTCTAGGTTCCCTAGGAGAATTTTAACCAACTCAGGTAGATCTTGGTTAGGTGAACACAATGGCATTTCAAGAAGGTTAAAACAAGCCACCTAGGTTTGATGGAACTAACTATGCTAAATGGAGTTCATTCATGGAAGGATACTTAGTTTCTCTTGGAATTGACGTCTAGGCATGTGTTGAGACCCAATATACTATTCCTACTACTATTCCTATTGATCCTACAAAAATTAAGATTTATGAGGATATTAAGAAAGCTTGGTTTATTATTATGAACATTTTTTCTAACTTTGCGCATAGAAAAGTTAGGCATTGTAAAATTGCTTATGATGTTTGGGAAAAACTATAGAAAATCTATGAATGTGACACCAAAGTGAAGTTGGAAAAGTTACAAGTGTTGAGAGAAAAATTTGAAGGCTTGATGATGACCGAAGAAGAGAAGATTGCAGACTATCTTTAGAGAGTTGATGATGTGGTAAATGACATTAAAGGATATGGTGTAGATCTGAAATAAGAATATGTTGTGTTGAAACTTATCAGTTCCATGACAACTAAATATGATGCCAATATTTCTACTATTGAAGAAGGAAGAGAAATTAATAAAATTACTCTTGATGAGGTGCATGGTATAATTACTACATATGAGATGAGAATGTCAAGTGGTGAATCATCTAGGAGAGAAGATGCATTTAAGGTTGTCAAGAAAGAAAAAGATGAAGCTAATAAGAAAGAAAAAGTCATTTTCATTGCATCTGATTATGAAGAAACTTATGAGGAAGAAGAAAACTTCATAAGAAGGCTAAGGAGAGAATCTAACAAGTATAAAGGTAAGCTCCCTTTTAAATGTTTTAACTATGGCAGAATAGGTCATTTTGCTTTAAAGTGTCCATATGGTAAAGAGGACAATTCCAAGCAAGAATTTGATAGTAGAAAGAAGAAAGAGTTCTACCCTAAAATAAATAACTTTTGGAAGAAGAAGAAGAGTCTATACATCAATGAAGAATGTGAAGAATCTAATGCTTGTAATAGTTCAAAAGAGGATCAAGATTGTGCTCTTGTAATGAGAGAAGATAGAAGAGGTTTTCTATTTATGGCTAAAGAAACTAAGGATCAAGAAGATGCACAAATTGAAGATTCAATTGAAGAAGTGGAGGCGGTTGTTGATCTTGACAGAGAATTAATCAGTGCTCTTGAAGACCTTGATGTGTTAAGAGATAAATATGATGATCTTAAGAAGGAAAAAAAGAAACTGAAAAAGAATGCTCAAAAGGAGACTAACGAAGTAACTCAAGAACTTGAGGAATCTAATAAGGTGATAGTTGGTCTGAAAGTTCATGTAGAAGAACTCAAAAGAGTTGAAGATGTTATGAAATCTAAATTGCAATCAAAGATGGATAGATGATCGAAACTTGAGGCAGAAATAGCTGACTTAAGAAAAGAATTGGAGAAAGCTAATGAGAAGATCAATAAAGATTTGAAGTTAAAAGGTAGTACTAATATTCTTGATGACTTGTTGAGTACACAAAAGCCTGCCAACAAGGAGAAAATAGGTATAGGACTTGAAAAAGGAAAAAGTTCATTTGTTGATGCTTCTATAAAGCTCTATGAAATATTTGGAGCAGATGAAAAATTAGTCCCCAATGGTGAAAAATCTAATAGAGGAGAAGTCTTTGAAGAGGAAAAGAAATTTATTGTAGCTAATAAATTGGTTAAAGGGAAGGAATCAACTGAAGACAAGAAATTTAACTAGTCAATTCTTGATCAATAAAAGAAGAAGTTGAATACTAAGGGAACAAAAAATTATGGTTTCATAAGAGTACACTATCCAAGAAGACCTAGTCAAAGAAGATCTCCTCATCCAACAATAGGATACTCCATGACCAAGTACTTATCATACTTCAATGGGTATTGCTATACCTATATAAATTTTGGTCATAGGCCTAGAGAATGTAAAGTTATTTCAAGGAGAAATACAAATTTTATAAGAAAAAATACATTTGCTCTATTAGTTGATATGAATGTAGTTTGTTTCAACTAAAATAATTTTGGTCATATAGCTAAAAATTGTAGAGAAAACTTTGTAAGACCTAATGTTCAATCTAAGTAGAAGAAAAACACACCTCCCAAAGTTGAAAAGAGAACTAAGGCCCTTGAGAAAAAGGAAGAAAAGGTTGAAAATAAACCTAAGAAGGTATGGAAGGAGAAACAGTAGAATTCTGCTCAGTCTATGATTGCCCAAAAAAAATTTCATGCAAAGCAACAAGATCTATGGATAATTGATAGTGGCTGCTCCAAGCACATGACTAGAGATTAAAATAAATTCATTAAGCTTGAAATGAGAAAAGGAGGTTCAGTGAGCCTAGGTGATAATATTGCTATTAAGATTCGTGGTAAAGGAATTCTGATCATAGATGGGAAGAACAAAACTAAATATGTGCTTTATGGGGAAGGCCTAAAACATAATTTTCTCAGTGTCAACCAAATGTGTGATAATGGATACAAAGTTGTATTTGATTTTGAAGGTTACAAGATAAGATTGAATGGTAAAACAATTTCTCAAGGGGTAAGGATTGATAGTAATCTCTATAATCTATGTGAAGTGGAAGCCCAAACATGTCTAATTAGCCAAGTAGATGAGATTTGATGGTGGCATAAAATATTGGGAAATGTAAACTTTGACAATTTGGTAAAAATAAGTAGAAAAGTTTTGGTAAGAAATATTCCTAAGATTGTAAAGCCTGAAAATATAATCTACAAAGGATGTTAGCAAGGAAATCAAACAAAGTTCAAGTTTCTTACAAAGGACTATTCTACTACAAAACCCTTGGAGATAATACATACTGATCTATGTGGTCCAATGGGGACAAGGGTGTTTCAAGGAGAAAGATATTTCATGTTGTTGATTGATGATTATACCAAAATGGCATATGTCACATTTTTGAAGGAGAAGATGAGGTATTTGAAGCATTTAAAGGTTATAAGAAGATGGTAAAAAATGAGACTAGGAGAAGAATCAAATGTCTTAGGTCAGACGGAGGTGGAGAATTTATGTCAAGAGAATTCATGGAATATTGTGAAGATCATGGAATCAAATCTTAATACTTAGCTCCAAGAACACCATAGCAAAATGGTGTGGTAGAGAGAAGAAACATAATTGTGAAGGAGATGGCCAGAGGTATGTTGAATGAGACATAGAGGTATGTTGAATAAGACAACCTTGGTAGATACATTTTTGAAAGAAGCAGTACAAACTAATGTATACATTCAAAACAATACACTTATAAGATTCAACACTAGTAGAAGTCCATATGAATTATGGTTTGGTAGGCCTACATCAGTCAAGCACTTCAAATTATTTGACAGTAAATGCTATATTAAGAGAGAAGATGAAAATTTAGGAATTTTTGAGTCAAGATGTGATGAAGGGATATTCTTGGGGTATTCCAGCCAAAGAAAAGCTTATAAGTGTTATAATAAGAGATTGCACGGAATTGTAGAGAGTGTACGTGTTAGGGTTGATGAAAGTGAAAATCAAGTTGAGCCTATAAAAAATAATTTCAAAGGAGAATAAGATGATGAGGACATTGGTGTAGTAGAACAACAACAAGAAAATGAGCAAGAGGTTGAACATGCTCCTCTAAAATATGTACAAAAAGATCATCTTGCAGATCAAATAATTGGTGACAAGAACGTAGGAGTGCAGACTAGAAGGAGACTTGCAAAGGACAAGGAACAAGTAAACTTTTCTCTCTTATCTTAGATTGAACCAAAAAGCTTTGATGAAGCCAGTAAAGATGAACGTTGGTTGAAAGCAATGGAAGAGGAACTCAATCAGATTGAAAAGAACAAAACATGGGAATTGGTTCCAAGACCATCAAGCAAGAATGTAATAGGCACAAAATGGGTATTTAGAAATAAGTTGAATGAAGATGGACTTGTGGTTAGAAACTAAGCTAGGTTAGTATGCAAAGGATATGCCCAAGTAGAAGGTATTGATTTTGAAGAAACTTTTGCTCTAGTTGCAAGGTTAGAAGCTATTAGGACATTTCTTGCATTTTCTATGTATAAAGGTTTTAAGGTATATCAAAAGGATGTCAAATCTACATTTCTAAATGGAAACCTTGAAGAGGAAGTATATATTGAGAAGCCAAAAGGTTTTCAGCTATTAGAGAATCATAATTATGTCTACAAATTGAGAAAAGCATTGTATGGTCTAAAGCAAGCACCAAGGGCCTGGTATTCAAGATTGGATCAATATCTACAAGGATTCAAGAAAGGTTGTGCTAATAGTAATCTCTATCTCAAATCGGATGGTAAGAAAATGATAATTGTTATAGTTTATGTAGATGATATTATATTTGGTGGTAGCAATGATGTAATGTGCAAAATATTTGTTACAAACATGCAAGATGAGTTTGAAATGTCCATGTTAGTAGAACACATATTTTTTCTTGGTTTGAAAATTACATGAACTGATAAAGGTATCTTTATATCCCCAACCAAGTGTGAAAAGGAAATGCTTAGAAATTTTGGCATGGAGGATTGTAAACCAGTCAATACTCCCATGGTTAATGGCTGCAAGTTGAGTAAATCAGATGAGTCACCTGATGCAAATCAGACTTTGTATAGATGAATGATTAGAAATCTACTATATCTAACTACATCTAGGCTTGATATAATGCAAGAAGTTTGTATTGTGGCTATGATTTAGGCAAAACCAAAAGAATCACACATCAATGCAGTAAAGAGAATCTTTAGATACATCAAAAGTACTATTGACTTTGGTTTATGGTATCCCAAAATGCAAATATTTCACTTTAACAGCATGCACAGATGTATATTGGGCAAGAAGTGTGGATGAAAAAAAGAGTACTAGTGGAGGAGCCTTATTTTTGGGCAACAAATTAGTTTCTTGGATGAGTAAAAAGTAAGAGTCTGTCACTCTTTCTATATCAGAAGTAGAATATGTTGCAGCAGCTATGTGTTGCATTCAAGTCCTTTGGATGAAGTAGACATTAAAGGACATCAAGGTAGAGAAAAATGAGCCTATTTTGATTCTTTGTGACAACTCAAGTGCCATTAATATCTCAAAGAATGCAGTGAATGCACTCCAAAATAAAGAATATATCAATCAAGTATCACTTCATCAGAGAAAAGGTTGCAGATAAGGAAGTAAACATGGAGTATGTTCCAACAAAGGAACAAGTGGTTGATATATTTACAAAGCCTCTTCCTATAGAGCAGTTTGAATATTTGAGGCAGAAGTTGGGAGTAGTTCATCCCACCTCATATCACTAAACATTAGTGATATGAAATTTATCTAGGGGGAGCTTCATTGATCACTTCTTTAACGTTGGTTAAGAATAACATGATCAAATCAAGAAAAATATTTTTTTACCATTTCTAATGATTTGATGATTTTAGAGTTTTTCAAAATTGGGGCATTTCCTCAGGGGGAGTGTACCCTTTTCCATTGGTGTCAAAGGGGGACAAATGTGATACAAAATAGAAGCTTGCTGAGGAGAGATGAGATGTATATGTCATAGGAGGAGTTGTTGTGTGAATAATAGAAATGATGTAGAGCTTTAGTGGTACCTAGATGAATAGTTAGAGTTTTTCCATCAATTCCAAAGGAGGAGATTGTTGGCATATAGTTGTCATTGATGTCAAACTACAAATCAGGAAAAGGAGTTTGTTGGCAAGTTGAAAGAAGATGGAGGAGAGAGCAGTGGATCTATTGGAAAATTAAGTGGTAGATTCATGATGGGTTTTTTGAGAGATTTCCAAAAAGGTATTGTGCAGGTCAAACAAGTGAAGGATGTGCCTAGAAATGTATTATTTCTGCTCTTGATTGTTTTAGGGTTTATTGATTAAACCCTACATGTGCAGGAGTTTACATTCACAGTGTTCAAAATGTTATATTTTTTCAGTGACTTAGTATTGTAGGTTGAACTAGGTCACATAAGTAACAAACTTTGTAATTTATCTCATGGAGGTGACCGACCCCATCATCTAGGTTGGCAGTGTTCTTAAAATGTATTGGTGTAACAATGTGTGATTGGTGAGAGTTTGGGTGATGTCTCTGTGATGGAACGATATGAAGAACTTTATCAGCATGATGAGTGCCCATCAATGGGAGTCAAGTTGGTGTCTCATTGATGGCTCGACGAAGGGTCATCGAAGTGACCAACTAGTTTTAGTGGGACTATAAAAGGTATCCTAGTGATGGAGCAATGACATATGGGATTCGAAGATGCTAACATGTAAGGTGATGATGCAGCCACATGGCATGACAGTGCAAACACAAGGATGACAGGTGTGGTATGAAAGCTTCATCGATGAGAGTGAATGCCATCAACGGGACCTAATATCTTATCCCCCAATGCAAAGATGAGAAGGTAGAGCTCCAAGTGGGACCCAGTCATAATGATGTGGGTGACTATGGTGATGAAGCGAATGCATGATATAATGAGATTTGATGAACCATAATCCACATCCTTGTTCTGGATTACAATGCAGACTCGTGGAAATGAGGTGGAAAGGAAAATTCATCAACTAGTTTCATTAATGTGACTAAGTCATATCGATAGGAGTGTCATGATCATCTCCCTGATATAGCGATGGCTATATCTTTGGTGAGACAATATGTTATCGCTAGGACCTTGAAGAAGGTCTCTCCAATAGAACAATAGAAGAATGAATGCAAATTGTGGGACTAGATGGTAATGAAGATGTTCAAAAGGTGAATGATATGGTGACACATGGTAGGTTGGAACCAATTAGTGAAAGATCTGATGATAAAGGACAGCAACGATCAACAGTGTAGGTTGACGAAGGTAGATCTGATGATGGTGGTGAAAGGTTTCTTTATCGATGTGATAGAATTACATTGGTAGGACTGGGGATGGCGTCCCCCCAACAAAAAAATGAGGTGCTAAGTGGGACTTGAGTGTGATGATGGCTAACATATGGCAATGAATGACTACTCGATAGGTAATTTTGCATTTGTGTTGCAAATGACGTGGCGATGACATGGATGACATGAAGGATGTGGCCTGACCAAGATAACACTGCAAGCGTATCAGTGTGACATAAGCACATTGGTAGGACAGGGGATGGAGTCTCAACAACAAAGCGATATGATAGATTGACGATAGTGGTTTAAGTGACCGACTATCCAATGGTCGGGGTTTAAAGACACCACTGTGAATACTAATCACAAGATCAAGGCGCAAAGGAATAGATCAATGGCTAGAGTTCAAACATAGAGATCTAAAATGGTTAACTTCATGTGAACAGGGGTTTTGTCTAGTAACCACATAGAGGAAGGAGTTAATTGTCTAGCTGCACCAAGTGACCAATTAAATGAAGATTTGAACTTCAAGGTGGCAGATCAGATTGTAGAGGAGATCGAGATCAAATTCAGATCAAAGGATCAAAGGAGAAAATTTAATGCTCATCCAATCCTAGGGTTTGAAAGAATGTTATTCTTAGCAAATTCTCTACACTAGAGTTTAATGTTTTATGGATTGATGCAAGGAATGGTGATATCTAACGAGCTAGATAGTATGTGTGTGGCTTGATGTTCTAACATTTTTACTGAAGTAGGTTGCAAGTGGAAAAACCCTAAGTGTGATTCCAACATGTATGAACTAAATGAAGGGAATGATGGTTTTTTGAGAAGGAATGAGGGTGTCTAAATGTAAAGGAAGTTGAAGTGTAATAGAAAGAAAAATAATAATTGAACATTCGTGAAGATGGTTATAGTGGAGAAAGAGAGAGCTTATGTAGTAAATTGATGCATTATATGTTGTACATAACCATTTGATGCATAGTCTATTGCAAAACTTTGTAAAAGGTTGTAGCCTCCATTTTCACTGAGTTGTAGCTCAAATTAGGGTGTAGTAGCATCCTTGAAGTTGTAGCTTCTAAATAGGGAGTTGTTGCTTTGTTCAATTGTAGCCTTAAACATTGTAACTGAACTCTGATGCTTGTGAGGCTATATTAGGATAGTAGATCCTAGCAACATTTCTCACCGTGGTTTTTCCCATCTTGGGTTTTCCATGTATATCTAGTGTTATTTGTTGATATCTCTTGTGCTTGTGGTTATTATATCTATTAGTATTTCAATCTGCACATTTGAGTTTAAGGTTGAATCTAAATTTTTTTTAAGAACTAAAAGGTTTTAATATCTATTAATTTACCCCCTATCAATAGATCATTGTGTTCTAACAATTTTTTTGTTCTTATTATATGTTGCTATGGATTTTATGGTGGGGTGTTTGGAAACATGCGTGTGTCCATGCTTCTTCCCTTGTTGGGTTGTGGAGTATTCTAGGAAGACCTCCTTCCCAAGCCTCTTTCCTCCAGATTGATTGGTTCATTGGTTCTTCTTTCATCCTTTGGAAAATTTGGTTGGAAAGGAATAGTAGGATTTTTTGTGGGGATAGGTTGATGGTTCAACAAGTTTGGCATAGAATTGTTGGTATGATCCAAGAGATGGTCGAAGCCAAATGTGATGTGGCTTATCCTTTGGAAAGGAGTGATGATGAGATTGTGACTAGATTGGGCTCACAGGAGTTGACTCTTGTCTCTGCTTGTGTCAGAAGAGGTAGGTAGGCTAAAAATAAGGTTCAAAGGGTTGGAAGATGGTTGCCTCCTCTGATAGATGTTCTGAAGATCAATACGGATGGATCCTCTAGGAGTAATCCTAGGTCTGATGGGATTGGTGGAGTTGGAAGAGACTGTTTTGGCTCGATTATTTTCCTTTTCTCCATTCACAAAGGGCAGCAATCTATCAACCTTATAGATGGGTTGGAAATTCTCCAGGCTATTGAGTGTACTTGTGCTTTGGGTTGGCATAGGATTGTCTGTGAATTTGACTCATAGATAATTGTTAATCTATTGCACGAGCAAAATGTGGTTGAGGTTAATTGGTAGCTTGTTGTGGTGGTTCAAAAAAATTTGCAGTTGTGCTCTATGTTGGAAGTGGTGTCTTTTTCCCACATTCTACGTGAATGGAATAGGGTTGCTGACTATTTGGCTAAGTGGGCTTCATGTATAAATTATGTTGTCAAAACCTTATTTTTAGGCTGCAGCTCATGTGAAAGGTGAATACCGGCAAGGAAGAGTTTGGCCGAGAGAAAACCAATAGTGGCCAACAATGGAAGCTAGTTTTGAAACAACTATCATCTTCTAATGATCAATATTACATACAATGCTCTAAAAAGAAGCCTCACTCAAAATGTCAATATTGCTCTATCGCGTTCAGGTAAAAGTTTCACAATCTCATCATTTTATCTTGTTCTCTAAATATTATTGATCAAGGGTTTTTGATAATTAGAGTTTCACAATTCTTTTTCTACTTTTAGGCTTTCTTTACCCCTTTCCTAGTTTGGAGCAAAGTAGATCAGATCTATTTGTAATATACAATGTCCATCATATGTTTATTGTGTATAAACACAACCATCCCAACCTTAGGATTGTTGGAAGAATTATCACAGCCCTTTTCAAAGGTAAAAGTACAATTGTATGGTATGACCTATTTTAATAGTTGAGGGTTGTTTCAACAAAATTGTAGTCTTGATACATATCCATCCATCATGGCATCATTGGGGGTTTGATGCATGTTTTAACTCTTAGCAGAATATACAACATTTATAGTATGAATGATTATTTTGTTGAAAATAACTCTCAACATGTTGTCATTACCTAGGAAACATGTATAAATTATGTCTCTGGTATAAGCTTGTTAATATGTGTTTTCTTGAATAGTTTCTCGATCAATGTATTCCGTGGGGTGCAAAAAAATTTCAAAACATGGTGGTCATGAAGAGCCATACTAGCTACATGCAAAGCACATGTATAATCTAGATAGGATGAAACATTAGAAGTTGAAGATGACACTAGCAGTGTGGACATGTGTTGGAATTGGTGTTGGCATTCCAATATTTGCTATCAATTTCCAATTGAAGAAGGCACGTTCTGGTTGATTATGGGCAAGTCATTTGTTTTAGTTAAATTTTTAGTAGACAATAAAATGTAATTTCTAAAACAATTTTTTCAGAATTATTGTTCATTTTGGATTTTCTTTTCATCAAAAACTAGCATGATTGTATCAGCAACACAGATGCCCAAAAGGCTTTAAATTTTATATTAATTTCATGGCTTTGAATATTATGAAGATTGATATCCAGCATGTTCTATATTTTGTAAATATTACCCTTTTTTGAGTTTTTTTGAATTAAATAAATAATAGAGAACCCTATTTTCTAAGCCTACTAATTCTCTATTTAACAAGAAGCCTATTGCAAAATGTTGGGAAAACACTAGGTAAAACTCTCCAAGACTTTCAAGGATGCTCATAAACTCTTGTCTTCAGTTGGACGAGTCATGTATTGATACAAAGTGATTCTTTGTTTTTATTCTTTTTAAAAAATTTCAGCAGCTCATCAACTCTTATCTTTAGTTAGATGAGTCATGCATTGATACAAAGTGATTCTCTATTTATATGCTTTTTTAAAAAAATCAATTCTTCAATAAATGTTGTAAAACACTCAGTGAGACAAGGTGCCAGTGAGGAACATCATTTATATGTATGATACACATCAATTGTATATATGATACACATCAATTTTATACATTTATATGTATGTTGTAAATATATGTATGAGGCACATCAATTCTTCAATCATATTTGTTCAAGAATTTTAGTCTTCATTTAATGATGCTTCTCTCAACATTTGAATATCTATGATACTTGAAGTTTATATGTATAATTTTTTGACGATTAATTAAGTTAGCTTTGATTTGTAATTGAATCACTAATTCACCCAAATAAATGACTAAATAAATGACTACCATTAGTAAATAAATGACTACAATAACTAAATAAATGGCTACCATGACTAAATAAATGACTGTCATGACTAAAGTAAATGACTACCATGACTAAATAAATGACTACCATGACTAAATAAATGGCTACCATGAATAAATAAATTAATACCATGAATAAATAAATGACTACCATGACTAAATAAATGACCAGTTAACAACAATCAATGACTAAATTAATGGCTAAATATACTACCAAATTGATCAATCAAAACAACCAATAAATGACTAAAAATGGTTTAGTCATGAATTCGGTCACGTTATAAATGACTAGCAATACACTACTAATGGTCACGTGACCAATTTTTAGTAGTTTTTTTAGTCATTTATTGTTGTTTTTCTACTAGTGATTTGATTCACCAAAGTGTTTTAAATCACCTAGAGATTTGTAGCAGTGCTTCTCAAGCTCTTCGCATCTAAAATTAGGATTCTCAAGCTTCAATCACTTGCAAGTAAAATATTCTCTTTCTTGTGCTGAATTTCCATCAATCTTGCATACAAGTGCTAGTTTTTTGTGTCAAATTGCATATTGGGCTTCTTTTAGGGTTTGACATTCATAGATTTCATTTCAATTGCTTTGAATTTACTTTGCTTTTCTATGTCAAGTCTAAACCCTAGTTGCATTTAAGAAAACCCTAGCTCATGTTGTCTTGCATTACAATGGAAAACCCAAAATCCCAAGTCCAAGAAATGACTCATTTTCCAAGACATACTGGACGAGTTGAAACCCTCCACAAATAACAAGTATGATGGCCAAACAATGTTCCAAGGTCGTGGATCATAGGATGGAATTATTGACAAAAAACATGCCATTAGATATGTTATACTAGCAGTCACTTGATGGACCCTATGAAATCATTGGTTTGGGAAGAGGTTTATGAGCATTCCCATGTGCAATGGATGGAGATTGGACTTGGGTAAATTGGTTGTTCTGAATGTATACCTAGATGTGGACCTCCTGAAATCCATAGAAGTCAATTATGACTTTAATTTTAGGGTTGTGAGGACATATTCCGGTATAAAGATGGTGGATCTTACCAGGGTAGGTTTCATTGAAATTTTCAAATTGAGTCCTTACATGTTGAGATGGTACCAATTGATGAGAAGAAACTGAAAGAGTATGAGAAGGTGAACATAACCTTTTACTATCTCAATACTAAAAAAAATTATGGGAAGAGGGAAGGGAGGAAGAGAAAAATTAGACTCAATCTATCTGATAAGGAGCCCTACCATATTGACCTATTTGAACACTACTTTTAGAGGACCTTCTACAACCTTTGTCAGATTTTAGGGTATGATCCTTCCACTAGGCGTCGATTGCTTTCATGTACATGGCAACAAACATCCGACATGTGATGCTCAATACATCCTATGATTTTGTAGCTTATTTATCAAATGATATCCACAAGGGCCCGGTAGCTCTTAAAAATGGTGAAACAAGAGTAAGGTTTTAGTTGTACTCCTTGTTTATGCACATGTTTTTATACATGGGAGCTAGTTACTTTAGAGAGGACATGAAATTGGATAGGAAGAATGAGAATGGTGAGGATATGCATGTCCAAATGTGGACTCATATCTTGGATAGGGATGAAAAGGAATCCAAATTTGTTGTGTTTACCAATAATTTTTCCTCTAAATTGAAAAGGGCATTGGTGATGAATCTACCTAGGATTCCAAAGGACCTACATGATTTCTTAAGACCTAGGGAGAGGAGGATTGAACTAGGAATAGAGCATAATTAGGGAGATATTATCCCATATCAGGTGACACCACAATTTAGTGATTTACACTTGTTGGCCAAACTTGACATTGAACTATTTTTTTTAACTAAATCTTCATTTTCGGGCACCTATAGATATGAAACCATGAGGAATTTGAAGATGATGCAAACTAGTGATTTGTGACATTTTGTTTGTAGGTTCTAAATATATATTTTTTAAAAATTTTGAAATAGGATTTCATTTATTTTTCCATCTCCTTTGAAAACTAGCTTTTAACAGTACACAACATTTTTAAAGAGTGATGTTCACTGTAAACAACGTAAGTTTTTTTTCTATAAAGGATAAAATTCTATTTTTTTTCAAATTTAGATTTGTAACTATGATATCTAGCATGTTCTTTTGGTTTCATAGTATTTTATTGAATATTTTTTCTTAATTAAGTTTTGCATTCAAACCAATTACAATTTAGACATAGGCGGACACATAAAAATTTTGTATGTATTGAAATTCAATTTTTTTTTGCTATATCAAGGACATGAATACCTAGCATGGACATATTTTTTAGAATTTTTTTTGGTAATCTACTATTTTTCCACATGTGCAAAACAAAAAGCATGATTTTCAATGAAAATCCTACATTCATAAGGAATAAAAAATAAATATAATAATCAAATTAAACATATTTAAGCCGGTATTGGCATGGTGTGATGGTTTATAGGTGGCATTGTTGTTCTTGCCACCAAGGTTCAAACCCCGTTGGGTGGTATTGTTGAATGGTTGTATCCAGTTCATAGCTTTGGTCAAAAGTGTTTACCCCTTGAATAAAAAGTAAAAAAATAAAAATAAAACTTAAACATATTTAAAATTATACTTTTTGGGAAGCTTATAATAAGGACTACATACTTACAAAAAATAGATTTTAAATGACTTCATTTGATCCCCCAAAAGGTAAATAAAAAATTGTTTTCATCAATATTTTGATAGGTGTAAAGGATACTACATTATATGTATTGTTTAAAACTAGTGGGGTTCTATCCAAGGGGGTTTGATCTAAGGTGGTTTGATCAAACCCTCTTCAATTGGAATCTGTTAAATGGAACTTTTCAAGGCTTAAATCATTATATTTTCTAAAATTATGTGATTTCAGAAAAAAAAAATAAAGATGTCCCAAAAAGTGTAAACCACTAAATTGTGGGATCACCTTATCTTGATTTCACCATCCTCCGAGTATATGGCACAAGTGTAACACCTCATGTTTTACTAAGAGATGTGTCATTGAGGATTGGTTTCCTTGAAGTTATGTGGCAGTTGGAAGGTGTTGAGGAAAACCACCTAGTTGGGATGAGGAAATGAACTATCTTTCCCACATACATTGCTTTTTCATAATTTGTTATGGTCAAGGATGGGTAGAAGAATATTCTCCCAAAGATCAAGCCTCTAGGGATGAAATTTTTCAGAGCAAGGAATCATGATCTACATGGTGCCATGGTTTTTTTAAGGACAAAATCAAGGGGGGTAAATTCTATTATAACTTTTATTTCCTTGAAGATGTGATTAGGAATATTTTATATCTAAGATTGGAAAAGAAAGAAAGATGGAATGGTTAGCCTTCATGAAGTTGGAGAAGGAAAAACAAGACAAGGATCTTAATTTCAAGGATCTCCTAGACATAACTGATTAGATTTTAAGGGTGGAAATAATATTGTAGAATTTTGATAAGGTGGTGGGGTAGCTCAAAGAGGGAAGGGTAGTATAGGATGAAATGAAAGCTTAAATAACTAAGGCAAAAGGTAAGGAGAAATCCCCCATGTTGGAATAAATACCAAAATATCATCCTCCCAAGAAGCTACATCTGTTTTCAAGGAAGAAGAGCATAGTAAGAAAGCAATAGAAAATTGCAACCCCTACTCAATTAGAGGGGTCAAGAGTGTCTTCTCTTGCACCACAGTTGCCATCACTTTCACCTCTGAAATCAAATTCTCCCCAAATTAGTGAGCTTAATTCTCCACCTAGAGAATCTTCACCACCAAGGGAACCTTCACCAAAGAGAAGAAGGGTTGAATCAGCTAGCCTTGTTGATTACTCTGTTGATTCAAATGAGGAGGTTATTTTCAATAAGGTTCAAATGATGCAAGGTATGCCCTCACCCCCACGAGGGATGATTCCACCAACAATAATCTTCAAATTAAGTAAGGTTGATTTGAGTTGGATTAATAGTGTGGATGATGTTAGGAAAAAATCCTGTAATGATTTTATGGATGACGATTCTTTTGTGAAGACAAATGATTTTCAAGAATTTTTTTGGAGGGCTAAAAGGGACGAATATGATGAAAGTGTAAAAATGAAGATGATTGAAATCCCAAAGCTCCCAAGGGAGGTTATAGAATCAAAGGTCCTTACTGAAATGAAAGCTAAATATAAGGACATAATGCCAGTTGAGGGAAAGGAATTAGTTAGGAAAATTGGAGTGCTCCTATTTCCAGAATGGGACTTGGCTTCGGCCATAGCATTTGACACAGTAAGGAGAAATGACACTCCAAATCTTTTCCACATAGGAAGAAGCAGCCATTTCCCTTCAAGGATCAACATTCAACCCTGAATAGGACACATTGGCTATTTGGGAATTAGCCCCAAATACAAATAAGCCAGAAGTGGTAGAATCAGCTACAAACCTCAAAGGAGGATTGATTATCAAAAGAGTATTAGATACTTCAGTTGTGCATATAGCCACATTAACTGTGAATGTTGCCCAATTCAGTAAGGCTACTGTAGAATCTTTTCAAGAAAAATTTGAAGAAAAGAACAAAGAATATAATGACTTTGTAATTGTGTACAACAAGGATGAACACAAGATTATAGAGTTACAATTTGAGAATAGACTATTGAAGGAACAATTGCAAGCATTTCAAACTATACCAACATTAATGATAGGTCCATCAATAACTCAGGTGTAGGATCATCCCCACTAGCTTCTCTAGTACAATCATCACCTCCTGCCCATTCTCCCCCTCCATCTTCTACAAAATTTGTTGTGTATAGTCTAGATAATGTGCCTATCACATACCTTACTCTAGGTACATTAGCTCCAACCCTTCCAAAGGAATTAACTAAGGAGGAAGTGATACAATAGATGGAGGTTTTTGATGAATTATTTGGACTCTATAATGATAATAATATTTTTATTCTCATAAATTTATTAGAACATTGTTTATCTAAAGCAATAAAAAGAGTGAGAAGTTTCCACTCTAGATATTCTTTAATGTTCCAATCAAAAGTACGCTTGAGAGGGATAGAGCTATTTCTCTCCCATTAATGTAGACTTGGATCCCTAGATTGAGTGTATTGAAGAGCATGGTCATTGGATCCACCCATGACCAAAATAAGCCACCACAAATAGCTCCAACCTATAAGGTGATACAGGAGATGATTGATTATCAAGGATTTGTGGACCCAATGGAGAAAAGGATCAAAGCACTACTAAAGAAGTTTGATGAGATTGATTTTTGCCTCTTTCTAGACATTCTCAATAGTGAAGGATGTGTTAAAACCTATGAACAATGGAGAGGTCAGATGGATGTAATCATCAATGCTAAGGCCATCTAAGTTTGTGAGGAAGGAGATGTGAAGATGGCAATGTTGAAGGATAGTATGAATAATTTGTTAGACACCAATACCTTTTTGGAGGAGTTTAACAAATATTCCACTCAAATAATGGTAAAATATGGTCCTTATAAAACCAAGCTAGATGAATTCATGTCCTTCAATTAGCCAACAAAAGAGGACTATATTTCATTGGATGATAAATATAATAATATACCACACTTGTAATCTTCTCTAGTGGTGATATGGAAACATTTTTGGTCTAAAAAAATGTACACTTCTAACTATTGAATTACAACTTTGCAACTACTCTATGCATGCTTTTCCTTTGCACATTTTTGAAGTTTGATGAGTCATCCTGAAGGGGGCCCCATTAGGGCTCCCCCACTCATGAATAATGCTCCTTTCTAGAATGGTGTGAATTCTCCTTCTTGGGGAACTAAAAGTACGCCTAGTACTTCACATGTTCTATCACCTGGGGGTTTGAAAAATTATGTTTCTTCTCCTAGGGGTAAGGATTTTCTTCTCACGAGTGACAACTTTGTGTCCTATGTGGAAAAGCTAGTTGGAGAAAAGGTGTCGACCAAGTCAACTCAGGACTCCTTGTCGACATTTTATATTGTTGAGGGGGATGAAGTGGACATCCTAGATGCAATCTTAAACAATGCCTTGGAGGGTTTGAAGTTGTTCTTGGTTGGGAAGTTTTTTGCTAGCCAACCCAATACTGATTAGGTACATAAGTGGGCCACTGACACTTGAAATCTCAAGGGAAGTGTTTCTATTAGTGCAATTCCTAAAGGCCTTTTTTTAATTACCTTTGTTATCTTTGAACATATGATAAAGGTTCTCATGCATGGACCATGGGCCTTTGATAGAAGCTTTAAGAATATCTTGTCCTTATGCAAGTGGAAACCAAGGTTTGATGCCTCTATAGATCTGGGGAAAGTTGTCCCTACCTAGGTTAGACTCCCTAGGTTGCCACTAGAATTCTAGTACCAAAATGTCTTTAAGGTGATTGTTGATTCTTTTGGCAACTTAGTCACAATGGACAAAGTCACTCTTCTAAAATCTCATTTGGTTTATGTTATAATATGTATGAATGTGGTGGTTAACATAGTTCTACCCACCTCTATGACTCTAAAATAAAAGTTTGGAAGATGGGTTCAACCATTAGAATATGAAAGAGCAATGGTGTTCTACCAAGGGTGCAATAAATTTGGGCATTTACAGGATTCCTACAATAAAGCACCTCTAGAATCAAAGATTCCACAAATTGAAACAAAAAAAATTCTCCTTTGAAGAATGTGGCTCCTATTAACATAATAAAGGAGCAAGGAACCCCAATACCGAATAAAGACTTGATGATCTCAAAAAATACCATTCCCCCTCCTCAAGCACAAGAAGAGGAGAACCTAGGTGTGAAAGAGGAAGCTCCAAAGGAGAATTTGGAAGGGATGTTTGTGGGGAAAAAAACTAATGTGCTTCCCTCCCAACCTTCAATGGAGAAACTTGTTGAACAAGGAAAAGGAATGGAGGACCATATGAACTCCTCACCTAAAAAATGGAGGGTAGGAGAACAACAAGGTGAGCTACGAGCAGAAGGAGAGATTGTTAGCCAACTAGAAATGCCACTGGCCCCTTCCTCTAAAACCATAATAACAGACCTAAATCTAGGGGAGGATAACACACCAGAAGGTAAAAATGAGAAATATTAGATAAATATTAAGTCAAGAAAAAAGAAAAAACCAGATGTAGGAGGAAACAATAAAGTGGGTAGACCATAATTAAAAGAATCAGGAAACAAAGAAATAACAAGAGATGTTGTAGCTGGTAAGTAGAGAACTCTTGATTCTTTGGTAGGGAATAAACCAAAAGAGAAGTAAGGGAGTTCTTTCTCCCACCCTAAGCAGTATCAAATTGATACTGATTTTCTTCTTTTTGTGATAATGTGTATTTTCTCTTGAAATATCAGGGGACTTAATGAATCCTATAAACAACATGTGCTAAAGGCTTGTTTAGCTAAAGTAAAATTGGATATCTTATTGATTCAGGAAATGAAAAATGAAAAAGGAGAGCTCTGAGAAAGTGCTAAAATGGCTTTGTCCAGGAGCAGTTTTTGAAGTTAGTGATGTGGAGGGTGCATCAAGAGGGATTGCTACATGTTGGAATTCTTCTAGGTTTACTGGAAGATTAAAAGTTCAAAACAAAAATAGTCTCTTAATTAGTTTAGAAGACAGTGATACCCTGATCAACTGGAATATAGTCAATATTTAGGGCCCCAATTCAAGATTATACAAGCTTGACCTTTGGAATATGTCAGAAGGAATTATCACTAATAGTAAAGATGAGCTATGGATGTTGGGAGGAGAATTCAACTCTCTTTTATACCCATTATAAAAAAGTGGAGGCCTAATTGATTTCTCTGATAGCATGATGGATCTTTTGGGGTTTCTTAACTCAATTGGGTTAATGGATATTCCTCTAATTGGGTCTCTCTTTACTTGGTCCAATAGAAGATAGGGTAATCAATTTATACAAGTTAAACTGGAGATATTTCTAATCTCCTCTAATTGGAAAATATTGCAAAATCTCTCCCTTACTGCTTCTCCAAGAACAGGGTCTGACCATAGTGCTCTCCTTTTGGAATGGGATGATAAAATGACTAAGAGGCCTTATCCCTTTAGATACAAAATAATGTGGTCGCTCCATCCAAACTTCAAATATTTAATTAAGGAGTGGTGGAATTTACCTTGTGATGGCACTCCAATGTTTAGAATAACTAAAAAACTAAAAAAGATCAAAGAAAAAGTAAAGGGATGGAACAAGCACACGTTTGGGAATATTTTTACCATTAAGAAATATTTAAACCTAAAAATTAAGGAGATTTGAGACCTGATGGAGGCTAGAATTATTGATAAGGAGATTTCTACCAAAGAGAGGGAGCTGAGAGCACAATGGTATAAAATAAACAAAAAAGAAGAAATCTTCTGGAAACAGAAATCTCAAATCCAATGGTTAAAAGAAGCAGATAGAAACTCTAAGTTTTTTCATCAATCTACTTTGAAGCATAGAGGAAGAAATATGATCATATTTCTAACCACCTCCAATGGGACATGACTTGAGTGTGAAGAGGACATAGCTAGGGAGGTTGTTTCCTTCTTTTCAAATGCCCTGAATTTCCTAAAATTGATATCTCTAAACTGGATGAATTTCTGATGGATCAAGATTTAAAATATTTATCCAAGGTTGTTTATATGAATGAAGTAAAGGAGGTTGTCTTCTCATTTGGTGATTTTAAAGCACCAGGCCTGGATGGATTCCCCCCAAGCTTCTTCCAGGTTTATTGGGACGTTGTCTCTCTAGACCTGTTGAATGTGGTGAGGGATTTCTTTAGATTAGAAACGTTGTTAAATCAGATGAAAACTACATTTATTGCCTTAATTCCTAAATCTACTGATGCTGCTTCTATGAATGACTATAGACCAATAAGTTTGTGTAACACTACTTATAAGATTTGTTCTATAATCATGGTTAACAAGTTGAAATTAGTCTTGAATAAAATGATTGTTGTTAATTAGAAGGGATTTTTTCAAGGAAGACAAATATTGGATGCAACAATTTATACCCATGAGGTCCTGTACTCTATGGACCACAGTAAGAAACATGGTATGGTTTTGAAATTAGATATCTCTAAAGAATATGATAGGGTTTCTTGGAACTTCCTTTTCACTGTTATGGAAAAATTTGGCTTCAATGGTAAATTCCTAAGTTTGATTAGAGTCTATGTTACTACCTCGAAGTACTCAATCTTGGTGAATGGGGTTCCTCAAGGTTTTTTATCTTCTAGAAGGGTTTTGAGATAAGGGGACCCATTTCACCTTATTTGTTTTTCATTGTTGTTGAAGCTTTAGGGTGCAATATACAAAATAAGATGGCTAATAAAACCTTAAAAGGATTTTGTGATGCATCCTCTTTACCCCTGCCTCACATCAACAATTTGTTGATGACACTATTCTTATGGGGGAAGCTTCTATTGTTGAAGCGAAGCAATGAAAAGATATTCTTGATCAATATGCTAAATTCTTGGGCCAATTCATAAATTATCATAAAATAAAGATCTACTTCTTTAACACTAGTTAGAATTTGAAAGATAAAGCTAAAAACATCCTTGGATGTCAAGAGACAGACTTGCCTGCTACTTACCTGGGACTACCTCTAATTTGTTGAAATCCTAACAACAACTATTGGAATTATATTGTGGAGAAAATTCAAAAGAAACTAGTTGGATGGAAGGGTAAATTGTTGAGTTTTGTTGGCAAGATTCAACTCTTAAAGGCTTCTCTTTAGAATATACATGTTTATTACCTTTCTAAATTCAATATCCTTGCCTACATAGTGAAAAAAATTGAATCAATCCAAAGGATATTCTTATGGTCAATGTAGAAGAAAGGAAAATAATGGTTCTCGTTGGGTGGGAAATTGTGTACCCTGAAGAGGGAAGGAGGTATGGGGATTCGTAGATTAAAAAGGTTCAATAAAGCCTTGGTGGCTAAAATGGGGTGGTTTCTATTAGAAGGGGAAAAATATTGGGTACAGATCATTAAGGCTAAATACTTAAACAATAAAGAAGCTAGTTGTTTTCTCATGAAGAAGGAGCTACCCTATGGATCTGTCTTTAGGAACAATTTGATAAAAATCAAAGGAATCCTACATAGAGGAGAAGAAATTAGAGTTGGAAATGGGTTGAGCACAATATTTTGGGAGGATTTTTGGTCCACCGATGCCCCTTTATCAGCTACTGAAGACCTCCAACAAATCAAAAATAAGACTAAAAAGAGGTATTGGTAAAAATATCTCTAGCTACTTAGACTGGGAAGGCCTGAGACCCAGATGGATTAAATTTAAAGAGTATCTGAATAATGTTGTTCTAATGGGTGGAAGATAGCCAAATTGGGATGTTGTGTTGGACCTACTGAAGAATCAGATTGGAAGCCCAAACCTCTTTTAAGAAATAGGATGGATGAACGGATCTAGACCAAAAATGCTACAGGAAGGTTCTCTGTCAAGTCAGCCTATGATGCTATGGATCAGCAACCTATCAATAGAGGGGATCTTAACTAGATCAAGGTGTGGAGAAAAAACTTAATCCCAAAAATTAACTATTTTTTGGTGGATAGTTATACATGGTAAAATTCTGACTATGGATAATCTTAAGAAAAGGGGTTGGTACTTGGTAAATAGATGTTATTTGTGCAATAAAGATGAATAAATTATTATGCATTTATTCTTTCAATGCCCCTATGCTCAAGAGGTCTGGACTTTTTTTCTTAAGACTCTTAAGATTGATTGGGTATTCCCTACCTCAGTTAAAATGTTTGTTGAAGGATGGAGCTTTAATCCCTACTTCCATAATATAATTCTTGATTTATGGGGACAAGTTGCCCCATTTTTGGTCTAGGGCCTATAGAAAGAAAGAAACAATAGGGTTTTTAGGGATACAACTAAGAGTAGTAAGAAGCTATGTATGATTATAAGGAGACATATTCAAGAAAATGTTGATAGTTGTAAGTACACCCAAGCTAAGAAAGGGCCAACCTATCAAAAGTTAAGAATAAAGCAGCAATGGGGGATCTCCCATGACCTGAATAATGTGAATTGGGAAAAAAAGATTATACAAAAAAGTATTGTTTGGATTCCCCCTAATCTTGGATGGGTGAAATGTAATTTCAACAGCTGCTCAAAAGGGAATCTGGGGGAAGCTAGAGCTGGAGGAGTGTTTAGGGATGAAAGTGACATCTATGTGGTGGGATACAACAAATTTCTTGGAACAACAATGAAAAATTTTGCTGAAGTGTATGTTGTTAGGGTTGGAATTGGTTACCTTAGAGATAATGGGTACAGAAAGGTGATTGTTGAAGGGGACTCCAAACTTATTATTGACTATCTTAACAACAATGTTGAAGCACCTTGGGAAATAAAGGATCTCTTGGATGAATGTAAGAACATGTTATAGTTCTTCCAACAATATAAAATTCTTCATACTTTTAGGGAGGGTACTAGAGCTGTAGATGCTTTGGCTAGCTTTGGTGTGAGATAGGAAGCTTTAAAATTATGGGATTTTTCCAACTTGTCTAATCAAATAAAATAAGTTTTGGCCCAGGACATATTAAGAATGAAGGATAAATTTGATGCTTGGATTAATGATGGTTGGAGTAGCTATAAATAAAAAGGGTGGTGGCCTTGGGGGTCCATCTGTAATAGGGGATCCTTGGTGGCACTTAGGCTTGCTGACAGGATGGATGGAGTGGCACAAGGAGAAAGGTATACCAAATACCAAAGCAATAATAGGAATGAAAGGGAAATGATAGTCTATTTGACGTGGCTCATGCCTTGAAAGGAAGGATTTAAATTAGAAAATAATGAATTCTCTTCTCAATGATAAAAATATAAAGGACGATTTTTGAAAAGACAGATCAACATGTGCAAGTGATGACATTAAGATGGGGAATAAAATAAACTTAATTATCACTAGGAAGGGTGGCAGAGCTATCAAAATTAATTATGATGGGATTCATAAAGGTGATAACTGGAATTGTTTCAATTTCAAACATTCAACTAATATTTTATTGCTACTATCTCCTCAAATGAAAAACCACAAGATCACCATTAATATAGAGTTTTTTGAATTACCAGTTGCCATTGTTGAGAACGAAGAAGGGAATAGTAAAGAGTTTCTTCTCCTTTCAAAAAACAACCTCTGCAAAGAGACTAACATGGGTGGCCCAAGGAAGTAGACAAAACTATTCAAGTATGATTTGATGCAAAAAAATGAGGAGCTATGGGGCCTATTCGAGAGAGCTGGTTTCACTCCTTACTTCGTAGCCATGGAAGGGTATAATGAGGAGTTGAGCTATAATTTTTCCAATGCCTGGAAGGAAGGCGAATTTGAAATGGGTGGCCTCTATTTCAAGGTGGATGTGAAGCTTATTACAAAGGTGATGGGACTTGCCTATGAAGGAAAGAAGGTGGCAAAGGTAAGCAATGGAAAATACCAAGACTATATTGTGAATTTTTTTGAGGCTAAGAAGGCTAAGTGATTCTAGAATGGCTATTCTAGGGTTCTACTCCCTCCCACGTACCACAATGTGTGTTTCTTTGTCATGAAGTATTTTACCCTTGAGGTTCATTTCTAGTCTATGCATGGTTACCACTTTCTTATCCTTAACCATATTCATCATCTCAAAAAGATAAATCTTCCTTTTTTCCTGTTCTCTTCCCTAAGTCAAAGCCTTATGAATGGGAAAAATTTGTCGTTACACCAAGGCTTAATTAGAGCTATTTACAAATATGTGTTGGCTATGTCTCCTCAAAGAAATTTTTCCATTAAGTTGATTGAAACCCTACCCCTAAGAGCTCTGTGAAAATTGAACTCATTGAGAGTCACCCTCACCCCTACTAAAAATCCCATTAAAAAGTTGCCTAACCTTGAGGACCCTCAATGGTTTGACCTCCTAAAAGTCACTCCTAAAAAAAGGAGTGTTTCCTTCATCAACTCTGCTAAGAATAAAAAAAGGAAGTTTTTTATCTAGGAATTGAAGGAGGGTTTTGAAAATGAGGAAGTGGAAGGGGAGTCATAGCAAGAGAAAATTCATGAGGTTGAAGAGGACAATGAGGGGATGGAGGAAAATGTTAATGCAATAAATGACCAAGAGATGATGGAAACAAAACACTATGAGGAAGAGAAGATATATGGAGTTGATAATGTTAAAATCAAGAGGATGGAGGAGAGAATAGAATGGCTTGAAAAGAAGATGCAAGAGGATGATAAGGAAAGAAGAATCCAAATTCTTGAAAAAGTTGTTAAGAGTCTTTGCAGGGTGGTTGATGCGGTAATGAAGAAGGCTATTATGGCTACAATTTCAGGTCAAGGTAAAATCAAGAAGCAGCAAAAGAGAAAGCCAATGGATGAGATTGTTGACTTATCGGGCAAGATGGAGCCTAAAGAGAAAGTGGAAGACACTTTTGACAACCTGCTAAAAGCCTGGAGTCTGATTGAGGATGCTTAATCCTTGGTCACTATTTTTCTTTTTGCTTTTGCTTCTATAGTTTATTTTGGTGCTACTCTTGGTGGTACTATTACTGGTGTTGGCCTTTGGTTCCTAGACTATCACACTTTTAGTTATATTTCTATTAGTAGTTCTAGTTTATGCATGGACATTACTTTAAGTATTAACTGTTATTATAGTTTTAAGTGTTGGGATTTGAATATGGACAACATGTATCTTTTTGATATTTTTGATTGGGCTAAAATGTTTGATCCTAAGGGAATTGGTTAAGTTTTTTGAGGGGAGGGGGGTTGGGGAAGCTTTTCTTGTTGGCTTCCTCTTATTGTTTTGACTGGCTGATGTTCTCTATTTTGATGTACTTTTTTGTTAGGGTCAGGTCCCTTTCCCTACTTAATCAATCAAAAACATTTTTTCTCTACATGGAATCTCCAATAACCTACAAAGATTTCAAGGGGCATCAACAAGGATTTTTTACATTTTCTACACCAATATTTTGTGTTTTCCTACCAGCTCACCTTTCCCAGGTCCACCATTTGAAAATTGAAGACTTGAAGTGTAAATTTATCAAGTAACTATTTTAGATATTTTGGGAAATCACTATAGATGTAACAAACATTGTAACTTCCATGCACTATCAATATTCTCTCCATGAGCTCATAGTTAATTATGTAATTTTGAAATGTAAAGTGAATGTCAAATGAAAATGTGACATGTGTGATGACCTAGAGCTTGTTTCTCCCTTGTTTTATAAAATGGAATTCAAGGCCTTTTACCCGAGTCGTTGTTGATTGATTTTGAAGAGAAATTGTAATATAGAACACAAATACAATTTTGTATGAATCTTTTCTAGATTTTAAAGTTTTGAGTCTTTTGGTTAATAATATTGTATACCAGTACTATCATTTCTGAATACAAATGGCATATTTCCAAAGCCATTGTTCTCCATTGTATACTTCATATGAATCATGAACAAAATGAATCAAAGATCATTAAAGTCATCTTTGTTATCTTTCGATTGAATATTTGTTCATTGTTAATGCACTTGTTCAAAGAATGAGTTAAATTTTCTTTAACATGAATGAAGGTTTATGTGAATGTATGCAAGGATAACTAAGTAATATTGGTTTGGATTTCTAAGTTAAATGGTGTAATGCATAATTTAATAGCTCTATTGTGATAGGTAGAACATTGTAGTTTTTTTAATTGAATGATTTAAGACTCTATACCCTAGGACAAGGCATTGATCTATAAATTGTGACTATGTTAGACCTTATGGTCTTTTATAGAAATTACATTCAAAAATCAACTTAAATATTTACTTTCAGTCGGAATTATGTTTTGAATACTATATCACCATATTCTCATGTTCTAGATTGATAAATGTTGTAAGATTTCCCAGAGCTTTAAGAATTTTATCTATTAAACAACAATTAGGACAATATATCTATTAAAATTACAATTTGTGAGGTAATTTGGAACAAGAGTATCTAAAAGATGCATTCTAGGGATCACCCTCTCGGGTTTTGCAGAGCCCAAAGTGTAGAGGGAGAGTTTAGAAAACTTTCACCTATTATTTGGCCAATCCCTCCATATAGTTAATCATTGGAAATGGAAAAGTCCATAGATTATATGTGAGATCAAATTGGTAATTAAAAAACACCAACACCCTAATTTTTTTTACAAATAACTTTTAACTTTTTATGTTAAAACATGCTTTGATATATGATGATGACTATATGTTATTCAACATTTTAATGAGATTAAATGCAATGTAATGCACTTTAATTTTGATGATTATTATTATTGTTTAATCAATATTATAATGATGTTGTGATTAATAGAAGGCTAACTATTTGATTCGATTTTTAAGTGAAATGAAAAACCAGATTCTTACCCTCCAAAGGGAGAGGGAGAGTATAATTGAAGAGAGGAGTTTATACTTTGGAAATAAACAAGTTTATGCCAATTTAGTTGAAATACACACTCATGTAGGTCTAAGAAATCAATTCAAGTAAGTACCCTAATCCTATTATTGAGTCAATTATTGTGTTTTTTCTGAATTTGGTTGAGTCCAATAGAAGGGTTAGGTTAAACCTTGTTGAGTCTTGGATTATTCTATTTTGATAAAGAAAAATAAAGTGATAATGTATGAATCATACCATTTCTTCAATTTTCCAATCTTGTATACATATCAAGTCAAATCGACTATCATTAAAATGTAAAAAATTATATATGCATATATATATATATATAAGAATTAAATAAATATACATATATGTATATAAGTATATATGAGATATATAGAGTCAAATCGACTATCATTAAAATGTAAAAAATTATATATACATATATATGTATATAAGTATATATGAGATATATAGTATATATAAAATTGAGTATATATATACATTATACAAATACATATATAAAAATGAAGAAATGGGTAAAAGTACAAACATGTGTCACGCTTTATAAAGGAATCGACCAACAACAAATTTTTTTTTGAATTTCAACTACATAAAAGTGGTCTTTATGTTTTGAATTTCAAAATGATGTAAACTAATGAAATGTAGAAATCTTGATGAAGTTTATTTTTGTAATTTTTCAAAAAAAATGATAAAAGGTGTATAAGCCTATATATATTAATATATTTAATAAAAGAGTACATAATTATTAGATTTTTTTCTATGCAAATCTTGCTCAAAAACCTTATACATATCTGTAAGCAATTGAAAATGCCTCAAAATATTGTAGATATTACAAAAAAGAAAAAATGAGGAAGTTTCATATCTAATAGTACTAGACTATTGTAAATTTATGCAAAAAACTTCTCCCTTGCATGCACAAACGACCACCTTCATGGTTGTTACTGACTTGACAAAGCACCATCTTCATAAAAATGCATCTGAAAAGACTGATGAATAGTTACTATTCTTCCATGTGTTCTACACAAACTGAATTTTCATCCTGGGCTTCAGAAGTCAAGAAATAAAAACCAACAAATCTTCCTATAGATGCATATCTTTAGTAAAGAAATCAAAACCAACAATCGACACCTTCTCTGTTTGTCCAACATTAGCAATATGTACCCTTGCTATGAGACCTTGGTGTGCATCTTTGGAACTCCCAACTATATTTTATCCTTGCAATCCCTCAAATCCTTCCACAACTAGAGCAAATGACAACATTTTTTGTTTTGACCTAACAAGATAAGTATTAAGAGGCATATGAGATGAATGATCATGAAGATGAGATGCAACATAATATTTTTCCTTAATATCAATGTCCATAGAAACACAAACCCTCCTACAATTCCTCCTCAAGATCTTCAAGAGAATATGATTATTCATATATTGCAGAGCTAGCCTAATAGCTTCATAAATTTCTTCAAAGCCTAGATGTTGCTTGAAAAATTCTCTAGGAAAGAGACCTCCTAAATACCCTTCTCCATTAAAAATATTATAGCCTTGAACAACATTTAAGAGAGCATTACTATCAAGAAACTGAGGATTGACAAATTTGTCTGTAATTGTCTCTAACTCCCTTAAAGATTGAAGAAAATCCATAATATTAAACAAAAGCATAGACAACACTTGGGAAGGTCGTCGATATTAGCATGATGTGATGGTTTATAGGTGGCATTGTTGTTCTTGCCACCAAGGTTCAAACCCTATTGGGGTGGTATTGTTGAATGGTTGTATCTGGTTCATAGCTTCAGTCAAAAGAATTTACCCCTTGAATTAAAAAAAAAACTTGGGAATGAAAGATTAGTTGATGAGCCCTAGGACTTGTGACCTCCATGCCAAGCACTGACCTCATAGAATCCTTGGCCCTTGGGCATTCCACTTTGAAGATCAAACTAAGGTCCTCATGAGAAAGGTCTTCTTCAAATGGACACTCCCATGGCTGAATGCTATATTTTATCCTGAAATTCCATGGATGAAAATCCATTCTACCACTTTGCAACACATAGTACTCACAGCTAGAAATATATCCGCACTCATTGCCACCAAAAGAAACTAGAAGAAAAGTTCAGAAAAAGTTCTACATTTGATGGAAAAATACTTTTTAAAGCCAATGAAGGCTTGGTAGAGGAATTTTCTTGTTTTTCAGAGAACATGATTTCAATTCATACAAAATAGAGCCCATTAAATGAAGCAATTCTTTCACAACGTGCGAGCTCATGTGTAATCTCCCAATTTTGCAATTTGTAATAAATTCCAAACACATGGAAACAACTACAAGTGCCTGCAAAACAAAACATTAGGAGGAAAACCATCATTTCAAGGAGAGGTGTCAATATCTGGCAATGTGTGTCATGATCAATCCCATCACTTGTGTCATAAGCATATCTTGTCCTATGCTTGTAGAATCCAGCTATAACCTAAAGGTACCAATGATGCCACCTCAAATCACCACCAAGTAGCCTACTTGGCATAGATAAATCATTACACAATAGCATTGCAAGAGGGGAATTTTGATGATGTGATACCAAATCTATCATTATACATTTCACCAAAAATTGCAATGATTACCCACTTGCATAATCGTCGACTTAGCATAACAAATCAAAAACCCATGTCTTTGGAGCTCTAGTCAACTCCTTAAAATTGTTACTCCATGCAAATCTAAGGCATCTTGATGAGAAATCTCCACTAATTGTGGAAAATTTGTGGCTCGATAAAATTCATGTAATACAAATAGCTCCTACTTATTAATTCCCATATTAGCTAAATAATCAGCTAATATGTTGCCTTCTCTTTACATGTGTGTGATTTGATAATTCTGAAATCTATCAAGAAAATCCTAGACTCGTTGAAGAACATATTGGAGAATCCAATTTTGAACATTCTTTACTTTACAAGCATTGATTATCAATAAGGAATCTCCTTCGATATGTAAGTTTTTAACACCAAGCTTCAAAGCAATTTCCAAACCTATCAACAATGCTTTTGATTCTGCTAAATTATCCTGAACTACGTAAAAAAATGTTTGTCCCTGATTCTCCTAGGTTCCCTTTTGAGGCCCCATTGAAGATCAACTTTATGAATCCATCCTAGGGTTCCTTCCATCTAACATGTTTCCGATTACACTTCTATGTCTTTGGCTACAAAAGACTGCCTAGGAAACGCAACTTTAAATACTTCCAATTTTGCAAGATTTGATTGTCCCAGTTTGTGAATGTTGAACTAATACCTTTATGCTCTTGAAAACTTGCATTTACTGTATCAAAAACTGCCTTCTTTATTTTTGCATTTACTACATCATTTGATGAAGCTACTTTCTTGAAAATGCACAAATTTTGCTCCCACCAAAGATTCCATACAACTAAAGCTAGGACCACTCTCCATATACATGCAAAGAACAAAGATTTGAATAGAACTCGCCAACTTTGAAAAAAATCCCATAAAGAATTTGAAAAAGGGGGGTAAAAATTAAGCTTATTCATAACAAAATCCCAACTTTGTTGCACAAACTTGCATTTCACAAACAAGTGATCTACCTTCTCAATCCCCTCAATGCACAATGGACACATGAAAGGGTCAGCTATTTTTAATTTTTCTAACCGATCACTAGTTAATATTTGCTTCATCAGTGCCAACCAAGCAAAACTCCCTGCCTTGGGTAAAACTTTACTATCCCAACAAAAAGAATAGGCCTTTTGGGGAAGTAGATGTCCTGAATTCTAACTTAAAGCCTTACAACCTTGTTTGATCATGTAATTACCATCACTTGAAGGTGCCCAAACCATTTTGTCTCATTTTTAAGAGAGATAGACCACTCGTTCATTTAAAACTTTTTGTAACACATTGCATTGCTGATTAGTCCTCAATTTTTTTTAAAATGTTTTGATTATTAAATTTTTATCAATTTAAGAGTAGATTTTGGAATGCTGAGAATTTTAGGAAAAAGTGACGTTCACTTGATTTCAAGAAACAAATACCAAAAAAAATTATTTTCCCCTTATTTTTTTCTCCAAATAGGTAACTTCAATATATAGTGCATGGAAAAAAATAAAATTTTGATGTATATTTTTCTTGTAATAACATTTTAAAGTCAAACTTATCAGAATTTGATAGTATTCATTTGACGTCAACTATTGTCTATTTTTTTAATCATTTAAAAAAAAAAGTATACCCTTTTGAAGAGGATTCTCTCCTCTAGTGCACCATATTTTAAAAAAAAAAATTAATATGTTTTACTATTTTTTTAATTTCTAATCAACCCTTTTTTTTACTTTAACAACCTACTTGCATTATTTTAAAAATTAAATATATTAAAACTAATCAAAATAATAAAAAATTTACATATTTGGATTCACCATTCTGATCTCTACAAAAGGGTATTTTTCTTTTATCAAAAAAAATTATTTTGACTGAAGAGTACTTAGTTGAAGTTGAAAGTTTCAGAAAATTCTGAAGAAAGTTGAGTTGGTTGCCAACTAGGATGCTACATAGATAGTTTCGATAGAAATGGTTTTAGTAGAAATGGTTGTGACTAAAACCCTTTCTGCTGAAACCCCACACATAAAATAAGCCACATTTTGATGCAACAAAGAGAAAAATTCAAATTTTATGATTCCTAGTGAAAGGGTTTCACCCAAAACTCTATGTGCCATGTATAGGCCATGTGGTTTTGAGAAAAACTAATTCAACCAAAACTATTTAGGTCAAAAAAAATTTGCTTGGAACTATTTATTTGGCTGAAAGTGTGGCATAGCTTTGTGCTTTTACCCAAATATATATTATTATATATAATATAATAGTTATATTATTGGCAGAATTAGTCATACTTATAAAAGCATGTATAAAGGTGATTTAAAATAATTATTATTCCAACACATTGTGGGGCATATAAACCTCCATAGAAGGCTTGAATAAATGCAAATTATATGGCATTAAAGCAAGGCGATGGTCATTAAAGTGGCACATCAACTCTTATTACTTTTCAACCCATTAAGTGGCAGTTAAAACTATCATTTGAATGCATATTAATCAACCATTTTTTAAGCCATATGGGAGTGGTGTAGTAATCTATTAGTCAAGACCTTTATGGAGGAATTAGATTCTATTGTTGGCATGTGTAGTTAGAGAGAAGAGAGGTGCTAGACTTTAAGGAGTAATTTGGTAATTAATACCAACAAATTTGGAGGAAGCAGTGGTCTTTAGCAAAGAAAAGACCATTTCTATTGAATATTATTCATT
This sequence comes from Sequoia sempervirens, assembly GCA_007258455.2. Lineage (NCBI taxonomy): Eukaryota > Viridiplantae > Streptophyta > Pinopsida > Cupressales > Cupressaceae > Sequoia > Sequoia sempervirens. The sequence continues at coordinate 98,842,081 of VDFB02000002.1, read as the reverse complement.
ATTCGTAGTGGGTTTTGAAAGGTAGTGATGGAATAACAAAGAGAAGCTGAATTCTTATCATTCTCTTTTTGCATTGTGATTTACTTGTGAAATTTTGTGAAGAGGGCAGTGATAGAGAGGCGATAGGTAGAAAATTTGTTCATTACTCTTTTCTTATGCTTGAGGGTAGCAACATTGAGGAGAAAGGAAGTAGCATTAGTCTATGCAATTCCAGTGAGCTTTTGATAGTTCAACAGAATCACATACATGTAGAGATATATGTGTTTTGAGATTAGTTTATTGTGTGTTTAAGTCTTATATACATATCATATATAGATACTACTCTCTATTTTGAGTAGAGAGATATTTGTTGAAGGTTTTTTGCAAGTAAAGACCAAGTTTTCAACATTTGCAAGATGAGTTTTCTTAGGAAAACTATGTCAATCTCTAGTGTAGGAAAAAGAATCCATTTTTCACATATAATTTGGGAATTAATATTAAAATAAACATAATCATGCCTTAATTTAGTGTTGTAATATGTATTTTTCATATTCACATTAATTTTAGGGCCCTATTAATTAAAATGGACTTAATTGTGCCTTAATGTGGTGTTGTAAAGTGTATTTATTGACATTTTCACACTTGTTCAGGGATCCCTTGATTAATTAAGGTTAATTTTCCTTAAATGACCCCTTTAATTCAAATCAAAGCCTAATTAATTGCATTTTCTGAAGAGGAAGCCCAACATTCATTAATGCCTTAACATAACACTTCTCATTGAGCAATGTGTGTCCTAGGTAAGTGACCTAGGACCCATTCACCCATGGGAAAATGGGTCCTCACTTAGACCTAGGACCTAAATTTTAATTATGTTTTTGGTAGTATTTTAATGATTTCAAATCCATATTCACATGTTGGCTTGCATTATTTCAATTTTGAGAAATTAAGGATAAATTACTATAAATACAAGGTTATTTTATCAAATCAACATTATATTTTTGAGAGATCAATTACAAGAGCCAAGATTATTTTCAAGAGCATTCAAGGGAAGATTTCTTCATCATTTATTGCAGCAATCAAGATCCAATTGTCATGTCAAGGCTATGTTCAATCATGCATGTTTTTGGAGCTCACATCGTGATATAAGTTTCAAGCATTCAAGTCAAAGATTCAAAGCAAGTTTCAAGCATCAATATCCACATCCATTGAAGCCATTTCATGCAAGATAAACATCAATTTTTTAGTCCTTCAAAGGTTCATTGAAGGGTTTGGTGAGTTGTGATATTGTGTTTTTCATTCATCATCTCTTTCATGATTTTATTCATTTCAAGATTTAATTACCAAAATGGGGTTTGACCAAGGCAAACACCTATTCACCAAAAATAAACATTTCCCCCTTTCTTTGTGTGTTGCATATTTGCAAGTTGAAGAAAAGTTGAAGATCTCAAAAGTGCAAAATTGCAAAGTTGTCAAATTTGCCACCTTTGTTGCTATCTCACGAAAACTCAAATCTCAGATTTATTTTTGACTATCTAATTGTGAAAATCAAGAGTTTGGAAGTGTAGACATGGGAGTAGAGAACCCAGAAATGGATTTTAGAGAGCCCTGCCTAGGACCCATTCGCCATTGGGTGAATGAGTCCTCAAATAGCTTCTGAAAATACCTTTTTGTGAGAGGTACTCAATATTTATCCCTTCTATATTTACCAAAATCTTTGTAGGTTCCATTAGTTTTATGCTTAATCTTCCAAATACAAGTTATAGATTTCATTTTGGATTTGATTTTCTATTTTTAATCTTTCTCCCCAAAGTATTGTTTGACCTAGACCTCCATCCTTGCAAAAAAGGGAAATTTGTGTATTCACACTTTGACTTGACTCACCTCAAGATTGATAGTCATCTCATTGTGTGGATCTCATTTCTTAATGAAATTAGAGAATTAGGACCTATTTTCCCTCTTGTATCCACTTTTCCATTTTGGGAAACCCTAGGGACACCCCTATTTTTCATCATTCCACAATCAAGTGTTGTGACTATGATATTGGGATTTCAAAAGTGCAGAATAGAGAATAACTCATGCATGTTTACAGACTTTATTATTACTGTGTAATTTTATAGTTTCATTATTTAGTTTTTGTTTTAAAAAGAGAAAGAATAGTTATTTATTTTGAAGAATAACATATGTTAAAACGAAGAAACATAATATGATGTTTCCAATTTGTAACTAGAGTATAGTTAGTATTTCTTTCACTCTAAGATGGGCAATAGAGTTGAAAGTTATTTCTTTGTTGTATTAAATTGAATGATTTATTCTATTTTCTCAAAAAGAGAATAATTCCAATTTGTTATATAAATATTATATTTTTATAATGCATATATTCATTCATAATGAAATATATATAAGAATGTATATGTATATATAAATATTTATATTAAGATTATGTCAAGGATATTTTATGATATGTGATTATGAAATTAAGAGATAAAAAAGATGCTTTCATTTCCGAGTTAACTAAATGACATCATCTTTCTAATTTGATTTGTTGACATATTTTCAAACATTTCAACATAGTATTCTTTTGAACAAAATAAGTGGTATTTTATACTATAATATAACCAACACTATTATTGAGTTCTTATGCATAGAACTATGAGGAAAAACATAGAAAATATATAAACTATTTTAAAAGAAGTGATCTTTTTATTATTGTTCAATATTATTATATTTTACATAATATTTTATATTATATTGAAAAATAATAAAAAGATCACTTCTTATTTTAAAATAGTTTATATTTTTCTATGTTTTTCCTCATAGTTCTATGCACAATACTCAATAATAGTGTCAGTTATATTATAGTATAAAATACCACTTCTTTTGTTTGAAAGAATACTATGTTGAAATGTTTGAAAATGTTTCAACAAATCATATTAGAAAGATGATTTCATTTAGCTAACCTGGTAATGAAAGCATCTTCTTTATCTCTTAATTTCATAATCACATATCATAAAATATCCTTGACATAATCTTAATATATATATATATGTATATACACATATATATTATGAAATATATATAATAATATATGTATATATATGTACACATCCATATATATTAAAAATATATACAAGAATATATATGTATATATATAGATATTTATATTATGTCAAGGATATTTTATGATATATGATTTTGAAATTAAGAGAAAAAAGATGCTTTCATTGCCAAGTTAACTAAATGAAATCAGCTTTCTAATTTGATTTGTTGAAACATTTTCAACATAGTATTCTTTAAAACAAAAGAAGTGGTATTTTATACTATAATATAACCAACGATATTATTGAGTTCTTATGCTTAGAACTATGAGGAAAAACATAGAAAAATATAAACTATTTTAAAAGAAGTGATCTTTTTTATTATTGTTCAATATTATTATATTTTACTTAATTAACAAGTAGTAAAGATTCCTACTAAGAAATTCACTTGTAGAAAAGGTTTAAGACAAGGTGAACCTTTATCACCTTACCTTTTTATAATTGTTGCTAAAGTCTTGGGATGGAATCTCCAAAAGAATCTTGAAAGTGGCCACCTAAGGGGATTTGTGTTGCTTCCTCATTAGCTCTTGCTTCCCAATAGTTCATTAACAATGCCTTTTTGTTTGGGTCTGCTTATGTGGTGGAAGCAACTAACTGGAAGGCTATTCTTAATAAGTATATTGACTCTTATGTCCAATTTATAAATTACAACAAGAGAAAATTGTACTTCTTTAACACTACTCAACAATTGAAGGATAGGATTCAGAGAATCCTTGGGTGTCAGGTTGTTGAGGTTTCGGTTATTTATCTAGGCCTCCCTCTTTGCACTAGGAAACCTCCCAACTCATTCTAGAATGCACAATTGAGTAAATCCAAAGGAAGTTAGCAAGATGAAAGGGGAAATTACTCAACTAAGCTGGTAAGCTTTATCTCCTTAAGTCTTCTCTTCAAAATGTTCCTGTTTATTACCTATCTCTTTTCAAAATGTCTACTTTCATCATAAGGAAGATTGAACAAATTCAAAAGACCTTTCTTTGGTCAAGAATGAAAAAGAAATCCAACAAATTTCTTGTTAGTTTGGAGAAATTTTTCTCCCCTAAACAAGTGGGGACTAGGAATTAGAAGATTAAAGGATTTTAATAAGGCCCTGATGAGAAAGATGGGGTGGTTCATGGTCCATGAAAAGAAAGACTGGTCAAGGATCCTTAGTGCTATTTATATGGGGAATGGACCTCCAGGTTTCTTGTTGTCCCCTCAATACCTACCAAGAGGGTCTGCCTTTTGGAATAACATCCATAAAATAGAAAATTTATGTTGCAAGGATCTAAAAGGATGGTGGGGAATGGGAGAGCTATTAATTTTTGGGATGAAGAGTGGGGAAATGGTCCTAGGATATCTTCAGTGGCCAAGTTATCTCCCCTTAAGGAATACCTCTCTTTTCTCTATGGTACTTCTATCTATGGGTATGTCAAGTGGTGTGACGAGACTCCTAGATGGAGAAACTTTGAACAAGACATTATTGACCTAAGATTAAGTAGAGGCAGCAATGTGCTTCCCTATTCTGAATTATTCTCCACCCTTATCTCCCTCTTGGGTGAATTTTTCTTGGCTATTTAAGGTGGGGATGATGATTGAATCTAGTGTGATAATCCCTCGAGGGTCTTCTCGATTAAATTTTCTTACAATAAATTGGAGGGTGCACCTTTAGTTTATCAAAATTTTAATTGGAATCTTATCTGGAATCCTAAACTCATCCCAAAATTTAATTGCTTTTTGTGGGTAGCTATACATTGAAGAATCCTCACCATTGATGTTCTCAATAAGAAAGGATTATAATTTGTGAATAGATGTGTTATTTTTCTCTTTTTTAAGGAATCTATCAATCACCTACTCATCCATTTCCCTTTGGATAGGGGTGTTTGGTCTTTGACTTTGCAAAATATCCTTTCAAACTAGGTGTTTCCTAGAGAATTGCAAGACCTTGTGAGCCAATGGAACTTTTGTCCTTTTTCTCATCCTCTAATCAAGGATATTTGGAAGCAAGTCCCCCCTTCGGTTTGATGGAATTTGTGGAAGGAATGGAACAATAGAATCTTCAGGGAAAAGTAGAGAAGTAGTGGAGAGGTTTTTTATTGTACAAAGTATAAAATTGTTGAGAACCTAAATTCAAAAGTGTTTGGCTTATCTAAAACCATTCCCAACTACATTGAGATCATAATCAAGCAGTTTTGGGGTCCCAACCAGGACCTGACCAAGATTAACTAGGAAAATATCCTTAGTAAGAGATTGACTCTTTGGACACCCCCTTGAAGATTGGGTTAAAATAAAATTTTATGGCTATTCTAAAGGAAATTTAGGGATGGTTGTTGCTAGTGGTCTGATAAGAGACCACAATGGTCCAAGTGTATCAAAGTTTATTGTAAATGCATTGGACATGATACTAGCATGGAGGCGAGGGCGAAGGCTACCTAGAGAGGTATTGAGAGGTTGAGAGAACATGGATTTAACAAATAAATTATTGAGGGAGATTCTAAATTGATTGTTGACTTCCTTAATGGTCTAGCCGAGCCCCACTAGAAAATCAACAAGCTTATTCATGATTCTAAACATTTTCATTTCTATGGTTGGTTTCTCTGTGTCTGATATCTTCAGAGAAGGAAACAATTATGATGACGTGATCTCCAATGTGGGGCTTTCTTACACCCAATGGTAGTTATATAAGTTTGATAATATTTAGATTCAAATTAAGGAGTGGTTGGTTGTAACACGTCCATTGTTCTACCCATTAATTTTACTACACTTTTAACCTCAAGTAAATAAATTATGATGTCAACACTTAGAAATAAAAAAAATATTTTCATATATAAGAATTATATGCATATTTTAAATAACATCATTCCAAACTTTCCCATTTCATTACAAAAAAGTATTACAACTTTCCAAAGTATTGATTTCATATTACATAATTTCATAATAACATTTTCTCTTTTACAATATTCCATTGAAATGGATACATAAATACTTCTTACATAGCTTCCATGAGCTCACTGGAACTAGGTATAAGAATGGTCCAATCATCCTCCATCAAATCTCAGTTGCCTACTGATGAGGAGAAGCATCACTTGAGCACTTTTTTTCCAACCATAGACTCACTACAGTCTCCCGCACATCTACCTAACTAGTAAGATGACCCTCCCTTCGACGAAGAGATTGGTTTGGTATCATCATAATAATAATGACCTTACCCAAGCTTGGTGTTGTGTCCTACATATCTAGATCTGTTACACAATGGCTATAACCTACCCATATGACATTCCCTTCCTAGTATGTAAACCTATATCACAGTTACTTATAGTGTAAACAGTGGCAACTTACGCTACTTTGGCCAAAGTATTCATCACCTAAGATTTAGAGTGTACATCACATATTTCACCCACCTTCCTAGCTCGATTTGTATTGACCATTCATATCCTATGCATAAGCTATCCCCTTACACCATGGAGTAACCTTAACCCCAATAATAACCTATTAACCTATTATGTTTACTATGAAACTTCTACTTAATTAATTCAAATTAATTCTAACATACCAATTAAAAATGCAGATAAACATAATGTCACATCAATAAATGACTCCATTTCAAAAGTACATTCACAACAATAAAAGTTTCCATTCAAGAGTGTGATCTCAATAATAAATAATTGATCAAAAGGTATAACCTCTTCAATAAATGAACTCAATCAAAATTATAATCTTCAAAAATAAATGACTTCAACAAAGATATAATCAACAATCCTAAAAGCTAATTCCAACCTATGGGCTTTAATCACTAATCAAGTAAACAACCCAACCAAATAGGTTATTCGACTTAGGGTTTCAATCAAAGTAAAGTAATGTTCAAGTGAATATAAACTAGTCATAAAACTTCTCTTTCAAATACCTCTTGCATTCACACGTGTACTATATTTGTATATCATCTAGAGGACAAAATCATCTTGTGAGGAGTTGGTGCTATTATACCCATAGTCCTCTCACAGTAGGGTTTAGGGTTACTAAAACATGTTTCCTCTTATAGAATTTTGTGAATAGGAATAGTCTCTAATTCAAAATAAGAAAATAGCATAACCAGAAGATGCAACTCTCAACCCTATTGTAGAATATTGATATAACCTTCAAGTTTATACCCTAATCCTAGGGAAATATTCTCTTCCTACTTTTTAGAAGAAATAATTAATCAATGAAGTGAAGTTTATCCATCAAGGTTTGCATAATGTTGCTACCTAACAATGCTAACATTTCTATCATGCCATCATTCCCTTTGTATTACCAACCTTATTTTCCATGAAGGTTTACCTAGCATTAAATAGCTTCAAAGTAACAAAATATAGTGTTCACTAGCTAAGAAACATTTATAGAATCTTAACTTATATAGTTCATATTCATAATCCGATGTATATAGTATGTGCATATAACACTCTATCGAGGTTTTCTAACAACTAGACTTATCAAACTTCTTTCATACTTATCCAAAGAATATTATATCCAATTCATAATAGAATAACTAACTTACTTTCCAAACAAGACAAAGTCATACAATCTTTTCAAAACATAAAATGCATAAAAGAGTAGAATTTAGCATGCCTATATATGTAAAGCTTCCAAAGATCATACTGGATTCCTAACTTAGCCTTCTCCATAATCAACATGCAACTCCCAACTATCTATCTTCCTCTCTTCAAAAATTACTCTCAAAACCCTCTCAAAAACTCACAAAAACCTCTCATAAACTCTCCAAAACCTCTCACAAACTCTCAAACTCATAATATCAAAGTAAAAATAACTCAAAAAATAAGCATCAAGTGTGCATAATGTGTCCCATTTGAGGGATAATGTGCCTCTATTTATACACAAAAGCGAGCAGCTACAAGCTAGAAACAAGCTATCAAATATGAAACTTCTCAATCCAAAAGGTTTGATTCAGTAAAAAGAAGAAAAGGTGGTAAGTATAAACATTGCATAGTAAACACATGCTCATCCAGATTTCATCATAATGAATGAGTCACTTATTCAAATGGAAAACAAGGATAACAATAAAAAATGTAAGGTTAATGCTCCTAAAAGCATCGACTAGCTTTGGCCAGCTTGTTCAAAGACTAAGTCTCATCATATGGCTTTTGGCATACTAGTTTTGGAGTTCAAACAAAGCTCTATAAGATACAACAAACTTGGCGCCACATTATGATAAGTGTCCTCTTAATAAGGAAAATTCAAATAATCTTACACATTTATATTCCCCACATCATTAATAGTATTGATTAAGTCTTACATGTTGGGTTTGTAGCTATAAACCCAATTCTTCTTTACCTCCATGCACCATATGTAAGACGTTGTCCCTGACATGTTAAAATAACACTTGAATTCATATGCATTGCCATTTAAGCAATGTGCTTTCATTACTCAACATTTAAACTACTTATGCAATCCTCTAAGTTTATGCACTGCCTTGGTTTGAATTGCATAGCATTCAAACACTTTAAACAATGTCTATTGTTAATGCACCATCTTGTATATACTACATTATACATGGTATATGTTGCACAATATCTTATTTCTATGCTATGTAATCATTGTATATGTTGATCTTTATATAATATGTGCATAATAAACATTTCAATGCTATTGACAACATTAACATATATTTATTATATATATGTATTAGATATATACATACATATATATATCACGATATGTATATATATACCTCAACTTATTAGTTATAAAATGTATAATTCAATATATGAATACACATACACATATTCTCATATTTTGTGCAATGATGCACGCATATATGTACATATACACATATGGACATTTCCATTAATGTCATTACATACACACATATTAATATATATGCATAGACTATATATATCATGCCTTGACATTTAAACACATATATTCAGAATCCTATTGATTGACATATATACATGAATTGTATATATAAACTCATTGATTAAATATAAACACATAATGAAGAACTCACATAAGACAAGAGACTCAAACACATAACTTGAATCTAAAAATTCATAGACAAGATCATAATGTCTTCTAAATCATACTCAAACAAGGCTAAGGATAACTTACCATTTCCCAAACTATTGACTTGACTTCACTAAACTAGAGGTGAGTGTGTGAAAGCTCGGTTAGGCCTTATTAAGGGTTACTAGACCAGGCCCCTCTCTTGAGTGATACTTCCCCTCACATACCTAAGGATTTAATATGTTCCTGCATCCAGATCAACACAATGCATACATAGTTATCCATTCAAATTAAATCTATTTGCTTCATTAAACATTTGTATCGACAAAACATTAAAATATTCACATTGCAATACATATTCTTTCATCACATTTCATCAATATAAACATAAAAATTCATTTAAAATAAATAGCATCTTAATGCATATTTCAATATTTCATTCTCCTACTAAACATATTAAAGTTACAACTTGCATTTATCAAAACTTTTACTCATGAAGGTAAAAGGAACTTAGTAACTATGAAATGGGGTGTAACATTGGCTAAGGACCAATTGAGAGGGTCCTACCCTAACTGATGATGATGTTTCTTCTATCTTTGATTGTCAGGTTTTTATTCTATCTGAGAGATGGGTTGGTTGACTCCCACCCCATTTTGAATTTGAATTTGAATTGCAACATTCACATGATGACATGCCACAAAAGACAAGGTCCAGCTCAAATGGTGATGTGTATCAAAATCAATGGAGAGATGGAGTATAGGGTGGATTAGATGACGTCTTCCTACTTTTTTAATTTAACCATATGCATTTATATGGTTCGACGGAGATCTAATCATCATTTGATAATGATAGGTGATTTTAAGGGAAAGTTTCATATGATCTTAGATAATTCTATCTATAATGAAAAGGTAAGTACCTTATGGACTTATGATCTTAAATTTTTTTCCTTATGTTGATTATTTAACTATTGCTAAGTACCATGAGGGGATCCTTATAGACATGACAAAAAATCATATTTCTCCTGGTGCTAAGGATTTGAGACTTATTTTAATAATGGCATGTATGCTACAAAGCTCTTTCTCAATGAATCTATGCATATTTCCTATGCCTATCTTTTCATTAAATGTTTGGGATGCAATTAGATTTTATTATTCATTATTATCATGTTTAGTGGTTGTATACACATAGATTATGGGTATTGGAATAAGATTGGTAAAATCTGGCAGAAGTTTTATCAAACTCCCACTTCTAACAAGACTTTGATTAAAGGCATTGATGGATCCTTCTAGAAGTTTAGAAACTTTACAATTCTACTAGCGGATGTTTGGACCACTATTATTCTGCTAAATTCTGGCTATATCTATATTATTGTGATAATTATCCTCTTTTTTTCCTATTGTTTCTATTGTTGTGGCAAATAGAAATTTTTTCATTTGTCTATGTTACTGTATTACCATGGGGGGTCCCAGGAAGCGATCTGAGCCACTTACGTGTGTGTCATTGTAGTAGAATGTGGAGGTATGGAGGCTCTTCGAAGAAGTTGGCATGATGCCTTTCTTCATGGATATGATAGGATATAGCGATGATATAACTACCAAATTCTACAAGTCGTGGAGAGGTGATAGAGTCCAAATTGGTAGCATTGGGTTTGAGGTGTCCCCCCGGCTGATTTTTGTTGAGACTAGTTTAGAGTATAGTGGTTTGAGGGTGTCTAAAATTAGCAACAACAATTACTAGAGGTTTATTGATAATTTTATTGAAGGGGAACAAAAGCTCAAGAGGTGTTAGAATGGTGACGATAGGGAATGACTCTTGAGCCCTTATGGGGTGGCCTATGTCCACATAATGAAATTTTTACTTTGGAGGGAAGGTATACAATAATTCACAGGTACCACATTCCCTTTCTTTTCCATATTTGTAGAAAAGAGAAAAATAATATTCCAAGTTCTTTCTATTATCTTCCCTCAAATAATGCAAGGCGAAGGGAGCTTTGCCTCCCCTTCACTAGGGCTTGATTTAGTGCCTCTATAATTATGCCTCGGCCATCACTCCCCTATCGAGACCTTATTTTGGTAATAACCCCAATGTTAATGTCACCAATGTGAATCAACCAGATCCCCTCCCCTATCCTTCTCAGGTCAATACTCTTGGTGAGGGAACTTCCTCTGTTAGACCTCCTCCCAGAAAACCCCTTGCTACTCCCTCTATTATGAAATAATCCTCTAGTAAAGGTCTCCTTACAAAAGGGGACCCTGCTATTTAGAATGTGAAAGGGAAGGAGAGTAGACAAACCGAGCTTTGCCTCCCCTTCACTAGGGTCTGATACAGTGCCTCTATAATTATGCCTCAACCATCACTCCCATGTCGATACCTTCTTTTGGTAATAACTTTTGACATAGATGTTACACACACACACCAATAGGAAGAAAAATTCTCACAGAGTACCACGGGAACCTACCTTTCTTCAAAGACTCCACCAGGTGTAAGGTAGGGGGATTGACCATGTGCAAGACCCCGGGTCATAGAGGGCCAAGAGCGGAAGGTTGCCCTATCTTACCTCAGCTAAAAAGGATGTTAGGAAATGCAGGACAAGAATAATGAGGACCGTAAGGCCCTTCAAGTATTCTGTAGACCCAATACTTAGAAAGGGGCTAGGTGAGCTAGTTTTCGGGTTCAATAATACACCTCAAGAAGCTCTCTTCTTGAGGATGAAAGCGCGGTCTTGGGATGATAGCGCGGTGTGTTGGCATCTCTCAAGTACGCTGGCATCTGTAAAACTAGAGGACTGAAGAAACAAGGTCAAACTCTAGAAAATAAACTAATGACCTAGCTAACTACTTCCAAAGGGCCAAAACAATTTTATGAAGTAAACAAAGTATGCTCTAATATGATAAAGTAGAAAAACAAGAGTTACGGTGGCAAGAATAATCTCACAAAGAAATTTGTTCGCTAGCTAGCTCCCCGTAGCACATACACCTACACACAAGCAAGAGGGAAATTTGGTTGGGGCTATTAAGGGGTCTACCTCAGTCAAACCCCCGCTTTGGTGTTCCCACCTCCACGCACAACCAAGTTTGCAATGATGGAGAAATAGTATGATAAAGTGTTGAAAATTGAAGGTAAATTTTGTAGCTTTAAACTTGTAAACCCCTATGAGACTATAGACTAAATTAGGTATTCTTTTTCACAAATTATTTGTGGGTGATTAATCTAATTAATTCATTTTTACCAATTGTAGAAGTAGATAGAATATTTTAGAAGAATGAGACAAGAAGATAGAAGTGACACAACATATATGTGGAGAAACCCTTTTGGGAAAAAATCCACCACCAAAATTAATAGTGCTTGTATTATTTAACCTTAGAACAAGATTACAATAATATTGTATCAATATTTTCTATGTATGCTTCCTTTTCCTTCAACTTTCTTCTTCACAACCTACAAAACACTCTAATGAAACTCTCTTCAACTTGCTGCAATTAATAGACAATTGTGAACATTGTAAACTCTAATGAGTTAACAATTACAAGAGGATAAAGATCCTCATAAATATCTATGCCATAATAGTGCAAGTAGAGTTTCTCCATGAAAAAAATGTCAAACCAAGTCACTCATCAATTTGGGCATCCCAAACTGAAGTCCTGACTCAATGTGGATTACGAAGATATCTTGTAAGCTTATCCTCAAATTTGGTGCCCAAGAATTGTCCCACTTAACTAAACATTGTAAATATCTTCTCCACCATTTATGAAAAAGATGTTAACTCCAAGATGCTAACTTGGGCACCCAAAGTGGGTCCAAGTCAATCTTTGTTAACTAAAACATATCTCTCCACCTTTCATGCAAACATCATGCATGATTGATCATCCCCTATTAACTAAAAGTATCAACCTGTTATATGTCATGCAACTGAAATTATTAGCCATGCAACTTAAGTCAACTGAAGTCAACTACATGCAACTCAAAATAACTAACATGCAACTGAAGATAATTGACCCATAATTGAACTGAACTGAATTGAATTGAATTGAATTGAATTGAAACTGAACTAAACTGAAACTGAACTGAAACTGAACAAAACTAAACTAAACTAAATAGAAACTGAACTGATAGTACCACTCCACACACATTGTAATTATTGATCCCTATTTTGTAGGAACAAGACATACATTACATAAGAGTTATCAATTCTTCAAATAGTTAACTGAAACAAGGTGTGTTCCACTTCCCATGTGTGTGCCCATGTGATCCTATTTTGTAGGAGATCTTCTTGGGAATCCCCACATGTTCCTATCATTTAGGAATAATTACAAATGTCAATTTACATGTGCATTTCATTCGAATTTAATCTCTCTCTAATCCTAGTGTTGGGGAACACTTTCCAAGGACTTAGGAGATACATGAAATATGTTTAGGATTGCAATTAAATGACATCTATTCCCAACATTCTCCCACTTGAAATTATACATTGCAATTATTCTAGACAAGGAATCATTATTATAAATCAAGTATAGGACTCAAGTCGAATGGCGTTTCTGCACCCATGAATCAATCCATGCCAACTTCAAATGCAACCTGCATAATCATGAAGCTCCAAGCAAATGATTAATACTCAAAACCAAGAGAACTTATCTATAGGAACTAGTTTCATAAGATAATCTATAGCATTAATCAAAGTGTCAAATTTCTCAATTAATACCATCCCACTCTCAACCATTTCTTGTACAAAGTGATAATGAACATCAACATGCTTAGTACGAGCATGATACATAGAATTTTTGGCTAAAAAAATAGCACTCTGACTATCACATTCAAGTTTAATTTTCTTGCAATAAAAACCAATACCTTTCCCAAGTCTTTGTAACCAAACTGCCTCTTTGGAGGCATGTGAAACCGCTGAGTGTGTTGAACTCATGTCCAACCAAGGTGTAGGCTCCTCATACTTTTCTATTGAAAAAATATTTTCTTACAAGTAACCATTCCAACACATGTCTCTAACCATAAGAGAACCCAAGCCTCACCTATGTCTCCAAGTATCCATGAGGACCTATAACCAACCAATCCATGCCAAACTCCAAATGCAACACAACACTATCATGAAGCAATTGAGAAAATGACTAATGTACCAAATATAAAGATAACTACTATGATCAATGTCAAATATCTAATCATGAATCAAGAACATAAACATGATATTCATGATCTAACCATCTCCTCCTAGGAGATCACATGCATCATAACGTATATACATCCTAGTCTCAAGAGAACAAGTACCATGCCAAAATCTAAATGCAACAAGAGTAAACCATGACATAAGCAACCACTCTAAACTAAGAAATAATATCCCCGTATCACCTGAAGATAACCTTACCAATGATGCATCCACATCATTGCCAACAACTCCCACTGAACCATGGTACCAAGTCACATGGCATTATGACCACCATCCTCTCCATGAAGATCACTCTGAAACATCAAGAAAAGAGTCATCACTTACATTTTTACATGAAATGATTAATGCATGATTACCCTCATCTAAGGATTCCTCTGTAGAAGAATCAAAACTATGTTTCTTTTTCTTACAATCCTTCTTCACATGTATCAGTTTCCCACAGTTCCAATATTGTACCTTACTCTTACCAGGGGTTTCAGACCATCCTTTGGACTTACCCTTTCCTTCCTTGTCTCCCTTAGGTTCATTTTTCTCAGGCCTACCTTTTACAAACAAGGCATCTTGGATTTCCATTTTAGACTTCCTCCACATCTCCTCTGATAGGAGAGTCAAAATTATATTGTCCATCTTAAGATCTGCACCACTACCACTAATAGAAACAATTAAATTTTCCCAAGATTCTAGTAAAGAACAAAGTAACAAAATGCATTTATCTTCATCTTATAGCATTACATCTACAGATGCTAACTGACTCAGAATCAGATTAAAAGCATTTAAATGAATTGCAACAAAATCACCATCTTTCATCTTTAAAGAATACAACTATCTTTCTAGATACAACTTATTAGTAAGACTCTTGGTTTGATAGATATCACCTATCCTCTTCCACAACTTGTATGTAGTAGTTTCATCTGAAACATTCAAGCAAACAACATCAACAAGACATAATGTTATGGAACCTCTTTCCTTCTTATCAAGCTTATCCCAATCCTCATCTGACATCGTTGTAGATGGATTTTTATCACTACAAAAAGCTAACCGATGATCTCTCTCTTCAAGGAGATCCTCCATTTTTAATTTCCACATCTCATCATTAGATCCATTGAATCTTTCAATATCTAAATGAGAATTAGAAGTCATTGTAACACCCTTATTTTACAAATCTGCAATAACATAATTAAAAAGCTCCCACTATAGCCAAAAACCTTCAAACTTTTAAGAGAAAGGTGTCCCAAACTCTAACCAACCGTTAGCTTTGATACCAAATGTTGAAAATTGAAGGTAAATTTTGTACTTTAAACTTGTAAACCCCTATGAGACTGTAGATTAAATTAAGTACTCTTTGTGAGTGATTAATCTGATTAGTTCAATTTTACTAATTGTAGAAGTAGACAAAAGATGGTAGAAGAATGAGACAAGAAGATAGAAGTGAAACAACATATACGTGGAGAAACCCTTTCGAGAAAAAACTCCACCACCAAAATCAATAGTGCTTGTATTATTTAACCTTAGAACAAGATAACAATAATACTGTATCAATATTTTCTTTGTATACTTCCTTTGCCTTCAACTTGCTTCTTCACAACCTACAAAAAACTCTGATGAAACTCTCAACTTGCTGCAATTAATTGACAATTGTGAACATTGTAAACTCCAATGAGTTGAAAATTACAAGAGGATAAAGATCCTCACAAATATCTATTCCATAATGGTGCAAGTAGAATTTCTCCATGAAAAACAATGTCAAACCAAGTAACTCATCAATTTGGGTGTCCCAAATTGAAGTCCTAACTCAACATGGATTACGAAGAAAGAAAGGAAATAAAGCAAAGAACACTAAACACTACAAAACAATAAATGGTGCTACTCAACCAAGTGATAGAGGATAGGAGTGGAAAGCTTACCACCTCAACCAAAAGCACTCAAGGCTAATGGGGGAGAAAATGAGAGTACTCGAGCCTCTACTACAATGGTGTAGTCCCACACTTGCTCTACCGAAGTTATGGAGTGATGAAGTTGCTGATATGGAGTGCAAAAGTGTTGCTTGAAATGCTTGAAGTGAATGCAAGAGAGTGTGAATGAGTTGAGCTAAAAGCTTAGAAGATTGCTAAGAGGATGAAATGAAAGAGTGAATGGTGAATTTGAAGGAGAGAAGAAGAAAACAACCATATTCGAGACGGTCGGTCGAAGAGGGTGTACAAGTTGACTAATAATGAGAAGTGTAACACATCTACAACTCCAACCGCAAGAATTTTCCAGGGATGTAAGTGTGTCGTGCGGACATCCGCGCACTGCATAGGCATCCCCGACAAAAATTCCTCTGCCAACACTCAAAACAAGCACCAAGTGGGATGAAAGTAGTAGGCTTAGGTGGAAATTAGCCTTTCAGCTTGCTTTTCTAAAGTGGAGAAGGGAAAAAGGGGAATTTGCACATGAGGTGAAAATTTACTCCTATACATTTTTCCCCCACTTTAGTGAGCACAAATACTGATGAGTGCTTAGTAAAGTAGATCAAAGAAGTAGTAGAGTTAGAAATGTATACCTGAACCATTGAGGAAGCAGACCACGATCTAATGAACCTGAAGGTGAAAGGAAAGAAAAGGAATCCATAGCTTCTCATAACTATGAAGCTGAAGAATGAAAGCATCTTATAGGCCCACAAACCTACAAGGAGGAAACCCCCAAGATCTCTCACATGAAGGAAGCCCCGAGAAGAAAGTACCTCACAAGCCCACGAACCTACAAGGAAGGCATCCTCCAAGATCTCTCACATGAAGGAAACCAAAACAAAGTGCCTTAGAGACCTATAGATCTACAAGGAGGAGTCTCCCAAGATCTCTCACATGAAGGAAGTCAAGGAAGCACCTCACAGACCTATAAATCTACAAGGAAGGTATCCTCCAAGAAATTTCACATGAATAATACCTAAGAAAGTGCCCTACAAACCCACAAACCTATAGGGTATTGATCCCCAAGATCTCTTGCATGGAGAAAGCTCAAAGGAAGCACCCTATAGGTTCTCAGACCTATAGGGAGGTATCCCCAAAGATCTCTCACATGGAGGAAACCTAGGAAAGTGGACTCCACAGAGTCGGAAGGGCGACATGTTTATCCTCAAATAGAACATGTCAAGCAGCCATGTAGGCAAGTAAGCGGATAGTCACATGGACCATCAATAAGTTGGAAAACTTTCAAAGGCGTCCCTTGGGAACTCAGCATGAAGAAGGGGTCCACTCAAGGGATGCATAGTTCAAAAAAAAATGTTTTCTTTCTCAAATCAATTCATCATCAAGGAATCACCTTATCAAGGAATTTGAAAGGAAGAATATGCCCCCACACAAGGGGAAGATCAGAGCGATTCCCACTTTGGAGGATGGTTTTCAAATTCTTTCAAAAGGATCCCTTGTTCTGAATGTTCTCTTCGAAAAAGAAATGTTTGTAAGGATTTTCAAGAAAAGATTCATTGGCAATTAATTTGTTTTTTGAAAATCAAGAAGTTAAAGAAGTGGCATTGTCACACATGAAAGGGACAACTAAAGCAAAGAAGAGAGAAAGATAAAGAGAAAGCAAAAGAAAAAACCAAAAACAAAGGGCACAGGGGTAGCATGATATTTTGGGGTCATAACTGCTCATAAATATGTATATTAGTATAATAATAGTATATAAAATGAACTATCATCAATCCCCTACTATATCAAACCATGTGAGGAATGCACAAGAAGAAAAAGTCAAAATAAAAAATTGGGTCAACATGGAAGGGAAGCCTAAATTCCCCCAACACTTTGCATCATCCCCAATTTATCAAAAACCAAGCACTAACATGGAAGAATGATGATAAAAATAGAAGAAGGTTTACAACACAAAAACCATGCCTGTATCCAAGCACCAATAGGAGTGGCGAGGGTCATCCAGGCACACATAGCATGATCATGGGGGAAACACATCACAACACACACACACATTTAATCTAAAGATCAAGAAGAGGGCCTCCCCTAACATTAATCGACCAAGAGGTCATATGCTTCTCACGCTAGATCATCATAGGGGGAAGGAGGATGAGCTTGCAATAGTGGAATGTTAAGGGGGGGAGATTTCAACCCTCCCACAACAAGGGCCAAGGAAGAGGGCCCCGCAAGGTCCTCTCCGCCAATCTCTTGTGGAGCTAAGGTCAACAACTTCGCAAAGATCACTGACAAGGTTGGAACTTCATCCACGGAATTAAACATGCACCCTACACAAGCATCATGTTTCATTTCAATGGATGGGGTAGGATGCGCTCGAGGTTCACTGCTAGGCTCACCAAATGACTCAAGAGTGGTGACAAACTCAAGGGAAGCTACGACTAGTTCCATCACTAGGACAAAATAAGTCAACATAGGACCACATTTTGGAGAAGGTGGGCTCCTCTTTCGTTCCCCATTGCAGAAGGAACTTCTCTCCACCTTCTACTTTGTCGGGGGAGGCGAGCTCCCTACAAACGAGGCAAGAGGTGCAGAGGAAGAGGAGGCGAAGAATATTGTAGTAGACACTACCAAAGTTCTCATCATATCTACGAGTCTAGGGAAAGGTGGGAAATCTAGAATGGACATCAACAAAGGAAGCTCCACGAAAGGAGTGATGAACGCTTACACCCCCTTGGGGTTAGGTGCATTCGCACTCACAGCAGAAGCCGGAAGTGATGCAAAATTAGACTAAAGAAAAACAAAGGGAAGGAGAGAAGAGGATTTTGTAGGAAGCCTTGAAGCAGGGGCATTCATCTCTTCTTCCTTCCTCTATGAGGCAACATACTTGGCCAGAAGAGCCTTTTTCAAACACTTAGGCTCACGCGCAAGGCAGTTTATATGACTCTTTGAACTGGAGGCTGAAGGTTGCAAAGGAACGAAAGGATCCTGCTCAACCATAGGAACATCCACTACAGTCGTCTTTGGCGGAGGAAAAGACTCTTGTATGGGAGCAAGAAGAGAAATTTGAGAAGTAGTAGGAAGAGTCAACTCAAGAGCCTCGACAGCAGGCCTTTTCTTGCTCACTGCTTTGGGAGTAGGAGCAATAGAAGGCCTCAAATAAAATTTCCTTCGGGAGCCTTTCTTTCTATCATATAAGTAGTACCATGGTCCAAGATATTCATTAAAGAGATCCATGACCCTAAGCTTGGGCCAACACCAAGGAGGAATCATCGGATTTAGTGAATAGCCGCTGGGCTAACTCATCCAATACTCTTCCCAAGAAAGGGGAGAGGATGAGGCAGTCCAAGAAAAGGAAA
Organism: Sequoia sempervirens; assembly: GCA_007258455.2. Taxonomy (NCBI): domain Eukaryota; kingdom Viridiplantae; phylum Streptophyta; class Pinopsida; order Cupressales; family Cupressaceae; genus Sequoia; species Sequoia sempervirens. The sequence continues at coordinate 98,822,598 of VDFB02000002.1, read as the reverse complement.
CCTTCTCTTTTCCTTTACGAGAAGGAGAGGGAGTTGACGTGGACTTTTCTTTTCCTTTCTAGGAAGAGGGAGTAGTAGATGTAGGCTTCTTCTTCTCCTCTTGGGAAGAGGAGGCAACTAATTGTTGTATCACAGGAAGGGTCAGTTTTGGCTATCCCTTGCCCCCAGTCTTATACTTTACATAATTCTTGTAAAGTAGGTTCATCCTCAAGGAAAGTGGACTGAATGGGGTGGGCCAAAAGTGATCCAACGGATATCCACCATGAGACACCAAGGGCTGGTATCCATTGTCATGCACTAATGTATGCACAACACCTTCATGCGAGAATTTTAAACATTTGTGAATAATGGAGGAAATTTCGTTCATGGAAGCTAGCCAAGGTATTCCTAGCTTCATCCTAAACAAATCTGACTTTGAGATAACTTCAAAAATCATATCAAAATCCCTAGGTCCAACTAGGATAGATAAGGTTATCAAGCCATATGGTTTGAGACACATACCATCCTGCGTACGGATGGTAGATTTTGTTTCTTCATACTCTTCCCTATGTAACAAATACAATACTAATTTTTCTTCTGTAGTGACATTCACACGGCTCATGGGGTCTATCAAGACCCCTATCACAATGTTACCATTGAGGCAAGTGGGAATGTAGAGGGGAGAGGGCTTCTTGTTTAAGAGCAATTCTTCCAATGTGAATGTTATTTCTAGCGAATTGGGTGTAGGTAGAGTGGTAGAAGTCACCATGGCCATGTTAACATAGGCCTCAGGTTGGGTAATAGAATCAGTGGGATCGATAATCATGTTGGAAAAATGAAACAGAAATAGATCCGTGTATATCTGCAATTCACTATTAGCTTTTGCCACTAATTTGTTAGCATTTTGTTTACTCCCATTGAGATGAATGGTACCATCCTTGATGTGGTCCTATATCTCATGACACAACTGCATACAATGTTCGGTATCATGTCCATTAGCTCGATGGTACTGAAAATAAGTGCTTCCATCATACCAATTAGGGTAAGGATCCTTAATAGGTTTAGGACTCGGCAAGGTTACGATCTTATCCTTCAACAACTTCTGTAAGATAGAAGAATAAGATTCTAATAACTTTGTGAAATTTTGGTTACGTCTAAGGCCATTGTCATCAGCATCGGCTACTATATTTGTAACATTCTTACCTTTTCCAAAGATTGATACGATATACTTTCCCTCAAAATGGGAGTGTAAGGAGGATCCCCCGAATTGAGTAACCGTCTGTTGGTACTCTCATAGAGCTGCACACAAATGAGTGAAAGAGGGGTACTTCATAAGGATGAACTTCTCTTGCTAAGGCCTTTGTAAGTTCCCTATGAATACCTTCTGTATGTCAGAATTAGGCAATTGATACGAGATTTGTGAAAGGAGAGCTTGATGGTGTGCTATGAAATCAGTGATCTTTTCATTCTCACCTTGTTTACATCAGAAGAGATCTGAAAAGGTCATCTTCAACCTAGTGTTTGCTTGAAATTGTCTAAGGAATTGATTTACAAGTTGATCAAACAAGAAAATGGAATTGTTAGGCAAGGAACAGTACTACTCTAGTGTTGTGTCCTTGAGAGATCAGGGAAACATTTTAGCCATCAACGCATCGTGATGGAAGAAGTATGTGCATAGGGCATTAAAGGCAGACACATGTTTGAGGGTCCCCTTTATCGCCATACTTTTCAAATTTAGGGATCTTCATTCCTTGGGGGAAGGGAGTGTTCAAAATCACAATGGAAAATGGGCTATGTTGGAAGAAGGGCTAAAAGATAGGTTGGGCAGAGGCTTGGGAAAGACTCGCCAACTGCCTCTACATCTTACCCATATTCTGAAGAAGAGTGTTTAGAATAGGGTCATTAGAAGATAAAGGGCCAAAGGAACCTTCTCCAAAGCCATTTACAAAGCCACCTCCAAAGCCGCTAGTAGTGTGACCTCTACTAGAGCCACCACTGGAGCCACCACCACTAGTTGGGCCTCTGTCGGAGCCACCTCCACTAGCGCCACCTCCGCTGCCAAATCCATTGCCACTACCAAAGCCTCCACCACTCATCCCACCAAAATCTCCACCACTAGAGGTGACAGGGGGGTGAAGCTAAAGACCAAGGGGATCTTGTTTACTTTGATAGTTTCAGGTTGTTCAGAGATAGAAGGGATGCTGATAAAAGGGACTACATCGACCATGTAAATAGACATGGGAGGCATCGATACTCCTAACTATCCTTCACGCTCTTTGAAAGTGACTCCTTGTACAAAGCTAAGATTGTTTGAAGGAGCACACACTTTAGCTAGACTGATGAGGCTAGTTAGAAGTTCTATGCCTATTCAATCTTTACCCATCATATGTTTTAACTCACTAATGACCCGAGCAACCCTGGCCATCTTCAGGTTTCTTTTCAAGTGATTTTCTAAGTTTCCCAATCCTTTGGAAAGGGAAAATACATATTTTGAAGGAATCTAAATGACCTCATGCTCTTCTAATGGCGATGGTGTAGGGGACGTAGGAGGAGTAGGGATGTGATCGGTTTCGTCAAAGAATCCCATCTTGTTCCCTGAAAACTGCTCCTGTGTAGCTAGACCAATGGCGGGACTAGAGAAAGGGCCTATAGAGAAACTAGTAGAGACCTTAATCCTTTCCATCGGAAGGTGTCGTATACTTCTCCCAACAATATTCCTAGAAGTTGTGGACTAGGTTGTGATGCTCATAAACCTTCATAACACTTAGGAATACAATGGTCGCAAAGCACATGAGAGAAGCCTCAACACCAATGGATGAATAGACGTTGGAAATGTAAGGTAGGAGTACTGACCATGTGAAAGACCCCAGGTCAAGAAGGGCCAAGAGTGGAAGGTTTCCCTATCTTACCTCAGCTAAAAGGGATGTTAGGAAATGTGGGATGAGAATAATGAGGACCATAAGGCCCTTTGACTATTCTACAAACCTGGAACTTATAAAGGGGCTAGGTGAGCCATTTTTTAGGTTCAACACTACGCCTTAGGAAGCTCTCTACCTAAGGACAAAAGTGCGGTCTCAGGATGACAGCATGGCACACTAGCATCTATCAAGTGTGTTGGCATCCATATGACCAAAGGACTGAAGAGACAAGGTCAAACTATGGAAAACAAACTAATGACCCAACTAACTAATTCCAAAGGGCCAAAACAATGTTATGAAGTAAACAAAGTATGCTCTAATGTGATAAAGTAGAAAAGCAAGAGTTAGGGTGCCAAGAATAATCTCACAAAGAAATTCATTTGCTAGCTAGCTCCTTGTAGCACGTACACCTACACACAAGCAAGAGGGAAATTTGTTTGGGGCTATTAAGGGTTTTTCCTTAGTCAGACCCCCACTTTGGTGTTCCCACCTCCATGGATAGCCAAGTTTGCAATGATTGAGAAATGGTATGATAAAGAAAGGAAATAAAGCAAAGAATACTAAACACTCCAAAATAGTAAATGGTGCTACTCAACCAAGTGATAGAGGAGAGGAGTGGAAAGCTTACCACCTCCACCAAAAGCACTCAAGGCTAATGGAGGAGAAAATGAGAGTACTCAAGCCTCTATTGCAATGGTGTTGTCCCACACTTTCTCTACCGATGTGATGGAGTGATGAAGTTGCTGCTATGGAATGCAAAAGTTCTACTTGAAATGCTTGAAGTGAATGCAGGAGAGTATGAATGAATTGAGTTGAAAGCTTAGAAGATTGTTAAGAGGATGAAATGAAAGAGTGAATGGTGAATTTGAAGGAGAGAGGAAGAAAACGGCCATATTCGGGTTAGTCGGCCAAAGAGGGAATTACAAGTCAACTGCCAATGAGAACTGTAACGCCTCTCCAACTCCAACTGCAGGAATTTTCCAAGGGCATAAGCGCATCGTGCGGACATCCACGTGCCAAGCGGGTGTCCCTGACAAAAACTCATCTTCCAACACTCAAAACAAATGCCAAGTGGGATGAAAGTAGTGGGCTTAGGTGGAAATTAGCCTTCAAGCTTGGTTTTATAAAGTGGAGAAGGGAAAACGGGGAATTTGCACATGGGGTGCAAATTTACTCCTATACACCGAGAAACCTAAATCTAAGGTGAACTCGGTTTGACCCCAAGGCTCGTTTATGTCAAGTCTTTATGCACTAGGTTTAGTCAAGACCTATTGTGATATTGATGTTAAACATGAGGGGTAAATGGTTGTTAAGAATTAGTTGGTTCAATTTGATCCCAAGGCTCATTGTGATATTGTTGTTAAACACGAGGGATAAATGGTTGTTAAGGATTGGCTGGTATCAGAAAGATAGAAACATAATCTTAGTCTGGTCATTCAATAACTTCATGAAATCAAATAAATTGCAACAATACTTCATGAAACTCAAATAACTTGCATACATTTAAGTAGATTTAGCATTAAGCATTCAACAATTTCATGGAATCGAAAGATTTGTAATAAAACTCCATGCATTTATCAATTTTGGAATATTTTCTGGAATATAAAACATCTATTCTAAAATAAAGTATAAAATATTACTAAAAAATAAAATTTCTCCTAAGTATTATCCACGCATGCCTCAAAAAATAACCAAACCAAAGCAAACCATTCCATACGTCACCAAATTGCTTCACAGCTAGGCATAGAGTTTATAGAAAAGGGGATTATTTTCCACTAGATAGTGTCAGTATGCTCCCTTAAATGATGCATCACACAGTCTTGTTTGATAGGAATAAACAATTAGCTACATAAGATTTCATATTAGGAAATAGCTTTGAAATTGACTTTGATATTAGTTAACTTCTAATGAAACATACAAATTTTTAGTCTAGAATGGAACATAAAAGAGGAAAAAGAATAAAACTTCAAAAAAAATTAATTCTCTAACATCCACAAATTTTGAACTTCAAATGAAATGAAGCAACTCCTAGCCTTTTATAAGAACAAGACACTTGGGAAATTCAATCAACACATGAGAGGGAAGCCAAGGGATGAATCACAGCAAGGCATGTGGCACATGACAGTTGGCAAGAGAACTTTTGAATAAGTCAACAAATTTTGACCTTCTTCAACACTTTGAAACTTTCAGACTTATGTTTATAAAATTTGATCAGGAAATCAAACCGAATCAAGCAAATTTGTCAAAAAAATAGGAACTTCCTTTGCTGGATATTCAGAGCAATCATGTGGTTCCTACATTCAAGTTCAAGCTTCGAGCTAAAACACCTGAAAGTAAATCACCCTAGAGCTAGGCACCCTCCTTCATCGCATGCATAATACCCGGGTCCCTGATCTCCTAGTTGCCAACGTTTCTTCGTGAAAAAGTTTGTCCTCACGTTAGCTTTCAAAGTGCACCACCAAACTTGGTAACCTCATCAAATCTACTTGTAACCCAAGTTTTCCTGACCGTCCATACCAAAACATAGTCCAACAACCTATTTCTCCTACACATAAAATTCCATATATCAATACCTTTTAAAAAAATATTAATAAAACTCTCATTAAAATAAAACCACCATTAATATATCAACTTTTTAAAACAAGCCATAAATAACACACTTTTAATGCATTCTTGTGTAGTTATAACTTTAGGCAAGCTACCAGACATCTTAGGCTTTTGGGAAAAATTAAACATCCAACTTTAACACTCCAACACTAATACATCCTTTACTCGGTACCCGGTACCCAACATACCTCAGCTTTTTTGAAACAAAATTCACCAGGATCCCAATTACTACTGGAACCTTTACACCTCTCGGGCCTTTACTCCTGGACTGCAACAACCTACCAACTTTGCATTAAACATTCTAATAGATCTGAATTCCCTGTATCCAGTATACTCAACACTTGATACTATCACACCATGAATTATTTCAAAGATTTCCACTTTAACATTTTCTTCTAGTGATCCTTAGCCAACCAGTGCCTACCATAAGAATTAATTTTTTAACTTAGGTCCCCAAGCCTTACATCCTTGGGGAATGTTGTGAGACCACACAACAACTTGCAACCAAAAAAACTAAACTTAAAAGAAACTCGGGAATTGATTACCCACTATAAGTTATAACTTATGCATATTTTTTCCGCAATAACCCTTTCCTTTACCTGAATCCTAACATAAAAATTATAAAACTCCGCCAAAAAGTTTGTGTATGCAATGATTAATTCCCATCTCCATAACTTGGTGAAAAAACTAGTTCCTTTACATTGAGGTACATATTTTAGCAATCCTCTAAAGCCAACCTTGGATAGAGCCTTGCTACCAGTCAAGCATCCATAGCCCTAGCAAGGTTATCTCTATAATTCCCCCAAACATAGCTCTACTACCAGTCAGGTTTCTATAGCCTCGATAGAGATATTTGGATAGCCTAAAGAGTTGAATTTTTCTCTTTTGATATTTTTATATTCAATTTTTTTATATTTCATTGTAAGCTCTTTTTCTTCAACTTGTAGGCAAAGAAGCCTGCTATTAGGTTGGAAATTACAATGGCAGTGAAGGTTACTTTTTTATTTTCACTCAATGCAAATTCTCTTCATCATTTCACCAATTCCCAAAAGATTCATTTAATGATTTCCTATATGTGAAAATTTTTGGCTACATTTTACCATCCTTATGCTAGATTCCAGCTAACTACAATTCACTATCTTCTCCAAAAAAAAAACATTAGTTAAAATTTAGCAGCAACTTACCAAACCACCCGATTAATTCTAAATTTAGAGATGTTGGTTACCACCCTTCCATTTCAGTTTCCATGGTAACCCACTAAAATAAACTTGGACAACAATTTTTTATTTTGGTGGATCTACACTTACATTAATGCATCAGACTTTTCATGATTATACTTAAGCCCAACCACCATACCCTTCATTTAATTTGCATGCCTTATCACACATGTATTGTTTTCCTCAATTTTTTCCCACATGCCGACATGTGCCACCTTATTGGCTCAAATTTCCTTTTGAACAACACACTTGGACATCTCGTAATTAATATGGCTTGATGAAATAAACTAAAATAACCACCATTTAATTCTGAAATCTCAATTTTGTTGAATTCATGATCTTCGTATTGGCAAACCTCAAAGCATTCAACACCAGTTTTGTGAGAATTTATTTGATTTAACTTTTAATTCTGGAGAAAAGTGTATGTCTGCCACCTCAACTTGTATTCCCAAGATTTTTTATCCAAACAACTATGTATCACAAATTTCTCACGGCTTTCTATAAATTTAGCACTTTCCTTCAAACTCTTCACTTCTTTCTTCAATTTCTTCAATTTTATCTTTTCTCTGTGTGTGCTTTCTTGCTTCCAGGCTATGGATACTCCCATTTTCCTCACATGTGTTCATCGCCAGACTGGATTTCTTGGCCGAATTATGACCCAGAGGCTTGGAAATGTGTTCTTCCTCCAGACTCCTTCCACTAAGGCATTTCTACATATGGTTCTCAAAGATACTTTCATGAACTCCAGGGCCTACTATAGGTTGAATTCAGACCTAGATTCACGGTTTGTGGCTTCTCTTCTAGACCTTAGCCTCTTAGTAGATGAAGTTCATTTTGTTGCAATGATGATAGTGCGACCTGACTTCTTGGGAAATTTGGACCATGTTTTCACTATTGCTCATCTAGCCATAAGAATTCCATCTGCTAACAACATTCCTTAGTTTCTGGAACAAGGGGAAGTATTTCCTCTTCTACCCTTCCTTATTGTTGTGCATACCCCCAACCTTGATGACTATAGGGACAATGCTTACTTGGGGTACACACTCCTCCAAGATGAAGTAGACCAAATTGATTGACCAACCTACCCACCATTCTAGCATAGCTTCTCTGAAAATCTAGCCCTCCCTTTTGTTCTTTTTTGCTTTCCCTTTACAATGAGAATTTTGTGCTTTTCATGTATATATGATATATAATAAAAAAAAAAAAATTCTATACTCATGTGTGTATTTATTTCCAAATGGTTTTACATTTTCAATTTGTAGTAAAATGTTTTCAGAATTTAATCATCATGTATTTTAGATTTAAGAAGAATTTGTTAATGTCGGGAACAAAAGTAGAAAGAAAGAAAACCCTACTAAATAAAATTAACCTAACTAACTAAATTTTACCCTAATCAAATGGTTAACCCTAATTAAGCACCCTAATCTCTACCACTAACTTCATAATACTCTTGGTTCGAATCTTAGCAAGTTTATCTTTAAATTCACTTGAATAAATTTCAGGTAACCTACTATAATAACAAATTATTTTAAATTTTCTTTGTTTATTAAACAAAAAATTGAATGCATACTTACCAATAATTTGGCTAAAATATACGAAAATGAATCATTAACTGTCGATTACACACACCTTTGTCATCTTCTCGATCAACTGTATTTATTTTTTGATTCTCTTTCTCTCTGAGATCTCTTTGGTTCTCTGTTCCATCTTCGACCTCAACATCACTGCTCATTTCATTATGCCAGATCTTAATACAATTTACACAATTATTAGAAAGAGCAAAAGTAAAAACCTGATACTCTACAATTTGTGTAAAATCAAGAATCTCTTCCCTTTTAGGTTGCAGATTCGCAATTAGGGGCAAAAAGCATGCATATCCCACTTGTTTCTCTCACTCTTTCTTCTTGTTATCATCTTCCACGTGTGTGAAGATCAATGAATTTCTCCTTTCAAATTCATGCTTCAAATGTGATATTTCTAAATCTTAATGACTTCACTTATTTTCCTGCAAAAGTTTTGGAATCTTCTCATAACAATTGTGGTTAGTGAATCCGTTTGGTCTAACAGTTAAACCTCCAAAATTTCTAGTTTCACTAGGGTTAGGAACTTTCTTAAAATTCAAATATTTTTCTAATAATGGTTCCTTTCTTCTCACACTTAGGGGTGCTTCCGTTAACGGAATTACCTTATGAGTGGCCAAACTTACCCCAGCTAGAAAAATTTTTACAATCAAGTTCATTATGATTGGTTGTATCATGAATCCTACACTCAATAACTCTAACAAAAGTGAAGAGATTCAAGGGAGAAAGCCTCTGATTAAGTATTTTTTTGGAGCTTATCAATTTCCTTTACACTTTCCATTACAAACTTTCTTAGGCTTCCAACTCACAAGCGAACTTTGACTCCACTACCAGGACAACAATACCAGCTCAAAATACCAAAGCGGACCCTCCTTCTAGCGCTACTTGTATTGACGTGAATTTTACACACACACACACACACACCAACATGAAGATAAAATTCTCACAGAGTATCGCGGGAACCTAAGTTTCTTGAAAGACTCCACCGGGAAACCTAAATCTAAGGCAAACTCAGCTTGATCCCAAGGCTCGTTTATGTGAGGTCTTGATGCACTAGGTTCACTCAAGGTTCATTGTGAGATTGTTGTTAAACATGAGGGGTAAACGGTTGTTAAAGATTGGCTGGTATCAAAAAGATAGAAACATAATCTCAATTCGGCCATTCAATAACTTCATGAAATCAAAGAATTTGCAACAATATTTCATGAAATTCAAATAAATTGCATACATTCAAGTAGATTTAGCATTAAGCATTCAAAAATTTCATGAAAGTGAAAGATTTGTAATAAAACTCCATGCATTTATCATTTTTGGAATATTAAACATCTATTCTAAAATAAAGCATAAAAAATTACTGAAAAATAAAATTTCTCCCAGGTATAATCCATGCATGCCTTAAGAAATAACCAAACCAGAGCAAACCATTCCATACGTCACCAGATTGTTTCACATCTAGGCAAAGAATGATGCAAAAGTTTAAAGAAAGGGGGATTATTTGCATTAGATAGTGTCAGTATGCACCCTTAAACAACACAACACACAGTCTTGTTGGATAGGAAGAAACAATCAACTACGTAAGATTTCATAGTAGGAAATATCTTTGAAATTGGCTCTATTATTAGTTAACTTCTAATGAAACATACAAGTTTTTAGTCTAGAATGGAACAAAAAATAGGAAAAAGAATAAAACTTCAAAAAAAATTAATTCTCTAACATCCACAAACTCTAAACTTAAAATGAAATGAAGCAACTCCCAGCCTTTTATAAGAAAAAGACACTTAGGAAATTCAATCAACACATGAGAGGGAATCCAAGGGACGAATCACAACAAGGCACGTGGTACATGATAGTTGGAAAGAGAAATTTTGAATAAGTCAACAAATTTTGACTTTCTTCAACACTTTGAAACTTTGAAACTTATGTCTTTAAAATTCAATTAGGAAATCAAACTAGATCAAGCAGATTTGTCAAAAAAAATGTAGGAACTTCCTCTACTGGATATTCAAAGCAATTAGGTGGAACTAGTTATTCAAATCCACAAAAACTTTGGTTCCTATATTCAAGTTCAAGCTTCAGGCTAAAACACCCAAAACTAAATCACCCCGTTGCTAGGAACCCTCCTTCGTCGCATGTGTAATACCTGGGTCCCCAATCTCCTGATTGTCGACATTTCTTCGTGACAAACTTTGTCCTTGTATGAGCTTTCAAAGTGTGCCACCAAACCTAGTAACATCATCAGATCTTCTTGCAACCCAATTTTTCTTGATTTTCCATACTGAAACATAGTCCAACAAACCATTTCTCCTCCACATAAAATTCCATATATTAATCCCTTTTAAAAAGAAATTTAATAAAACTCTCGTTAAAATAAAACCATCATTAATAAATCAAATTTTTAAAAGAAGTCATAAATAACACACTTTTAATGTATTCTCATGTAGTTGTCACTTTAGGCAAGCTACTAGACATCTTAGGCTTTTGGGAAAAATTAAACATCCAACTTTAACACTCTAGCACCAATAAATCCTTTACCCAGTACACGGTACCCAACATACCTCAGCTTTTCCGGAACAAAATTCACATGGATCCCAATTACTACCTGAACCTTTACACTTCATGGGCCTTTACTTCTGGACTGCAACAACTTACCAACTTCACATTAAACATTCAAATCAACCCAGCTTCCCAATATATGGTATGTTCAACACCCGATACTCTCACACCATGAATTATTTCAAAGATTTCCACTTTAACATTTTATTTTGGTGATCCTTAGCCAACCAACGCCTACCATAAGCATTAATTTTTTTAACTTGGGTCCCCAAGCCCTACATCCTTGGGGTATGTTGTGAGACTACACAACAATAACCCCAATGCTAATGTCACAAATGTGAATCAACTAGATCCCCTCCCCTATCCTTCTTAGGTCAATGCTCTTGGTGAGGGAACTTCCTCTATTAGACCTCAGGTTCCCAAAAAAAACCCATGTTGTTCCCTTTTTTATGAAACAATCCTCCATTAAAGTTCTCCTTACCAAATGGGACCCTGCTTTTTAGAATGTGAAAGGGACATAGAGTAGCTCTAACCCTCTAGGGAACCTCTTAAGAGCTAAGAGAAAGGGTTTTGGAAGTGTTGAACCCAAAACTACTAAAACAATAACTATTGAGATTAGAGATGAAGAAGAACAAGGAAAAATAGATGACTCTAGTAGTGGGAAAGGGGAAAAAATGTCGATAAGGCTTGCAGGCCAATTGGCCAAGGGAAAAAAACTTAATTTCAAAGAACCTGGTGATGACCCAGAAGAAGAGGCTTTGACCACCATTAATGTGAGAAAAAAGGAACTATCTGTGGTTCTAGGTGTTGACCTCTCAAAGGACTCTGCTAGTAGTGATGAGGATGAAGAGATGGAGGGTAATGGACAATAAGTGGTGGAAGACTCCGAGGAAGATGAAGATGAAGGATTTAAGAAAATTGAAAAAGAAATTGAGAATGAGGTTATGAAAGTTATGGAAGGTGTGGAAGAGTAGGCCATGGCAGACTTGGAAAAGGATGTGTAGGATAAAGATAGTCCCTTTTATTTCTATCTCACTCAATTCTGAGAGTTGCAAGATAAAGTGGACAAAATAGAGAAGGCTTTCAATAAGTTAACTTCTATTATGCTAAGAATCATGCAAAGGGCTATTTTTTGGCTTTGTGAATGGTGAGACCAAGGTGAGGAAAGGTTGTAGAAAGACAAGCTCCTCTCAAGATGAGGAGTTGCAACTGGATGAGAGAACTACTGATACGATGAAGCAATGCACCAAGGAGATGGATCAACTAGTTGAAGAATGAAACCTAATCTACAATCCCAGAAAGTAATTTGGGTCTTTAATGTCTCTTTTTTTGGTTTATGGGCTTTGGTACTCTCTGGGCATGTGTTCCCCTTGACTTTTAGGTCTACGCTTTGTTTTTTGGTCTTTTGTTGATGGTTGGTTTTGGTCCCTATTATTTCATGTTGGTTGGGTGGCAGTTTTGTTGTAGGGTGTTGGTCTATTTTTTGCCCCTACTATTTTGTGGTGGTAGTTCTGCTGGTCGATAGGTCTAGTCTCATTTTTTGGTTGGGTTCAGGGGCCCTTTCCCCTACTTCTATTATAAAAAAAATCAAGTAGGAAAGATCTTAAATGTGAGACAAAGTGTCCTGATTCAATGACATTGTTGATAACATTGTAAACCATATGTATATGAAAATAGGAGAGTAGTTTAGTCATAATATTTGAGTGCAAGTAATTGAACAAGTGGTAGTTTCCAAGTCCTAAGATGTTACGAGAATGTAACATGGTTGTTCAAAGTTGGGAAAACATTTCTATCTTAGTCATTTACCGACTTAATGAGTATTTTATGATTTGTTATCCTTATAAAAGTTCAATCAAGAAATTCAAATAGTTAGTTATGTGTTAAACCTTAGGTCAATGTGGTTTCCAAGTCGAGTTAGAGGTGTGTGAACTTTGACTTCACTTCCTAAGGAAGTGTTTGATATGTTTCAAATATTTAGACAAAGTAATGCAAAATTCTTTGCTTGCATTAGTCAATTCACTGCGATCTAGATTGTATATCCAGTCAGATTGGTCATACTTAGTTAGAGATGTCTAAATTTGTATGGATGATTGGTTACGTAGGAAAAAACACTAGAAACTTAGATGGCATACTTGTGGGTTCCTTATTCTAAACTCTTTGTGAAGGGTAGGACCACTTCCAGTTGGAAGGCGTATGGGGGGCCATCGGTTTGTGGTTGGAGGTAAAGCAATCAGGTGATGCTCTCCCTCTTGCAGATGACAATGTTGAGGCTTGTGAAACAAAATCATTTTCCAGATATGGAAGACTTGATCTTGTATCATTATTTTATTACATAAACTTGTATACTTGAAAGTATTTCATGTATGCACTATAATTGAAAAGTTCTATCTTATTTCACAAGTTGAAATTAATATAGTTCAATTTCCAAATTATTATTCATTCATTTTATGTTCATGAGCAATAAATGATGTATGAAAATGAAAATACAAATTACTATCCTATTTTTAAGCATATGTTTATTTTTAATTCTTTGGTAAAAAGCTAAGTAATTACTTTGTAGTATGAGTGAGTATGTTACACATAGACAAGGTAGCTAAGTCATTATCATAGATTAATCACAAAAGTTGTATCATCATAAAGTGTACTAACACACTTGAAGTGAACTTGGTAAGGAAAGAGGAAATGACATCCATGATAAGAAAATGTAAATGGAAAAAAAATGCTCATATTAAAAAAATTAAAAAATTAAAGGTATATCAAATTCCAAACTTGGTGAAAAATGCAAACCATAAAGCCATTTTAAGGATGGATAGGTTGGGAAAATGATAAGATGAGTACATCACCAAACCTCAAATTTTAGAGATTTCAATGAAGCATAAAGATGCAAAAAAAAGATCTAAAGTTAGTATATGAAATTATAGAAATGTAGATTTGAAAATTATATTGTTGCTAATAAACCTAGAGGAAAGCTAGGTTTTGTGGGATCAAAGAGGTTCATCAAAATGTAAAAGACATATTTTCTTATATGTAAACTAAGCTAATCTAATAGAGTGCATAAAACATAAGTAGCGATTAGCCTAGTTTAATCAATGATAAATGAGGGCTAACGTATTATGGAATCGAATTCTAGAAGATGAAAATAAATATACTAAAAAGGTTACTTAGCTCTATGATTGAAGAATGATTGCCCTTGATGAAGATTTTATAATTTGTCTACTATCTAATTTGGAAATTATACTTATCAAATTTTGTAATTTTCCCATTTGTGCCATGGGTTAAGTTTGTTAGTTAGGATCAAATCCATACTTGCATACTCAAGCCCTACATTTGGATATTACCCTATGTAGTGTAGAATTTTTCTTTATAGTTTGCCTAAATGCTCTTCATCCTCTATTTTTTTTTTTAAATACCTTGGAAGGGTGGTTGTTATGTCTTAAGAGGACATGTTCTCCTAGGTCAACTTATGAAATTGTGTGTACAAGATTAGAAACAACAATCTTTAGACATGTGCATATGCTCCTAGAATGTCCATGTAGGTCTAGATTCCTTTTAGTGCACTCATTGAAGTGTTTGCAATGTGAATAAGCTCAAAGCATGAGGACGTATGTAAAGGAATACATTGAATGCTTTTAAATGCAAGGACACAAAAATCCACCATGAAAAAAGTCTAGTTGGCCCTTGGAGGGAAAATAATTGGTAAAGGTCGACAAAAATTGGAGTTTGAAAATTTGAATTTGAAAGAGTCAAGTTTAAGGGTTTAGGGTTGTCCTTGCAAATGCTAACTTGACCAAGGATCTAAACAAATGTGGCTAAAGGTGGACAATGGGTACATGGAAGTGCATATGCATGTATGGGTATAAATGTGTGGATATGACAAATGTTGGAATGTGTAAACAAATTAATAAATGATATAAGGCAAAAGACTTTGACTTTATGCAAAATTATACGATTAATTAAATTATAAATATATTAAGACACTCTCCTCAAAATAAATGCAAAGCTAACTAAAAGATAACATAAATATTGAAACTTCGCTCTAACTATTTAACTAATCTAGATCTAATTGATACATACGCTATATCATTTAACTAAATGTAGGATATTATAATCTCTTCTTAAGGACTTAAATAGAATCATATGAATTACTCACTCTTCAAAATGTATGATAGAACTTCCACAATTAATAGAAAAGTATTCTCGTCGTCACATGGATAAGGAAAAATACGTAACCATTAAATTTTAACCAATTTTGTTTGAACTTTGAGATGTGACATCTGTCTTTTTCTCCATATATATAATATTCTCTTTTTATACCAGTAATGTATTAATAAATAAAAGTATTAAGAAAAATCTCGTACCATAAACGAACTGCTCCGGTCAGTGCGGATAAAGAAAGATACTTGGCCATTAAGTTTCAAACCCCAATAATGGCTTAAAACTATAAACGAACTAATCTCCTCTGTTCGGAATCGGCTATAAGATACAGATGCAGCGAATCGATTAGCATAGGTTTTAAAAATGAGCTTTATGGATAAATTTCCAGCTGCCTTGGGCATGGATTCATTTGTGTATCTTGCTCTGCTTTTAGCGCTTCCCCTGCTACTCCTGGTAAAGTACAAGAAGAAATCTAATCTGCCTCCAGGTCCTCGAGGATGGCCAATTGTTGGCAACCTATTACAGATTATGCAATCTAACCAAGGCTTTCAAGGCTTTATAGAGAAAGCGCAGAGAAGATACGGTCCAATTTTCACAATCAGATTGGGGTTTCAACCGATAATTTTTGTAGCAAGCCGTGAGTTGGCCCACGAGGCTTTGGTTCAGAAAGGCTCCGTGTTTGCCAGCAGACCACCCGCCAAGGGCCTCCGCAAGCGCTTCACCAGCAACCAGATGAGCATCAATTCCGCCGCCTACGGTCCAGTGTGGCGAACCCTCCGCCGAAATCTGGTGAGCGAAACCCTCAGCTCAGCTGCCTTGAAGTCCTTCCGAGAGGGCAGAGAATGGGGTCTCCAGGTGCTCATGGAGGGTTTGAAAAGCGAGGCCGCTCAAAACGAAGGCGTAGTGAAAGTGATAGAGCATTTCAGGTACGCGGCGTTTTCCATACTGCTTTATATGTGTTTTGGAGCGCGGCTGGAGGAGAACGCGGTCCGACAGGTGGAGGGCGTTTTGAGAGAATTGATTCTCAGCTTTGCGGGTGTCGCGTTAGAGGACACGTTTCCCATTCTTGGGATTTTCTACAGGAAGCGGCGAGAACGCATGCAGGGGATCCACCGCCGTCAGATGGAGACACTGGTTCCGCTTATTAACCAGCGCCGGGTGCAGTTAGCGGAGGGGGCGGGCAAAGATTGCAGGGCTTATGTAGATTCTCTGTTTTCTCTGACTGTTGACGGCGGGAGATGTCTGACAGACCAAGAGATGGTGACTCTGTGCTCGGAGTTCATTAACGCCGGGACTGACACCACGTCGACCACGATACAGTGGGTCATGGCTAACTTGGTAAAATATCCACATGTCCAGACCAAGCTTTACAAGGAAATTGAAGGCATTGCTGGTCAGGAAGGGGCTAACTCGGTGGAGGAGAAGCTTTCTCAAATGCAATACCTGGAGGCGGTGGTGAAGGAAGCACTGCGCCGACACCCCCCCGGAAAGTTCGTTCTTTCGCATGCCGTTACGGAAGACTCCAGTCTTGGGGGTTATGATATCCCTTCGAGGGCGCTTGTGAATTTTTGTGTTTTTGAGATGGGCAACGATCCAGCAGAGTGGGAGAAACCTGGGGAATTCATACCCGAGAGATTTATGAATGCGGATGTGGATGTGACAGGAGGCAAGGAGATCAAGATGATGCCGTTTGGCGTGGGGAGGAGGATTTGCCCCGGCTTAGGACTGGCCATGATCCATGTTGAGCTTATTGTGGCCACACTGGTTCACAAATTTGAATGGCAGAGCAAACCAGGAGACACAGTGGATCTTGCGGAGACGCAGGAATTTACCACAGTAATGAAAAATCCGCTACAGGCCGTAATCAAGGAGAGGGCTTCAGCACCTGGTTATTAAATATCCTGTGAGATTTAATAATTATGTCTATATGTCAAGCTACAATCAAAGTAGGCCTAATATTTCTGGGGGAGGTACTTCCAGTTAGTCTCCCTCTACCGAATCTTAAAATTTGTTACACTGCGTTTCAAACTCGCAGACTAGCCCGCTTTAGTATTGTTCACCAGCACACACCCAACACAATTTATATTTTTATTCCCTTCAATTTATATATGTTCAAAACAGGGTTGCCTCTTGGGTTATCATATTGTTGCAATTTAAACCAGGGAATATTGTAGTAGCATATATAAATGTAATGGTAAAATTTGTATATTCATGTCAACTTTTATTTAGTTTTTGGTTCATTTTTATAGAATGTCTTCACGAAATTATATATTGACAAATGTTACAGTATTTATAAAGTAGGGTTTTATTCTTCGATTCTTTATTTCTATCCAATTAACCTTATATCATCCATTTTGACGCATTCCTATTCATGTAGTATTTTTTTTATCTTTCATTTTTCAACATTCATTCAAAGCTTAGATATTAATAGTCATGTATCTTTGGCCCTTAGACCAAATCTTAGGTCAATTGTATAAGTGCAAGATTAACCCACTTACAAATTCAACCACTAAATATTTGTAGGTCTATATGGAACTCCAAAGTAAATATTTGGAGGGCACATCCAAAGTAAATATTTGTTTTACCAAATCATTGAAATCGACACCACACTAGGTTTATCTAATCACATCATTAATAGAGCTAAGTATCATCAGCTATGACATTTAATTTCCTAACTTAGAGAGGTGTACTAAACTATCAAAATAATCACCATGTTTTACTTAAATGGTTCTTTTATATTATTAAAAATTAATTGTATAAGAAAATCATTTGTTGCAATGTGAAAGATTGGTAAAAAAATGAAAAAATAAACAAAAATTTGATAAGAGGAATTAGTGAAAATTGAATTGTTTTTGAAGAATTGGAAGAATAGTTGAAGTGGTTTGATAAACAATCAAAAAGGGTTACAAAGAAAATAGTTTTCAAAAAGATCTATCAAAATTAAATGAATAAAATAATTTGTTAGATCAATTACTTGCATCATAGGAAATAGTTTTCAAAAAGATCTATCAAAATTAAATGAATAAAATAATTTGTTAGATCAATTACTTGCATCATACCTAAAGTTTGTCTACATTATGTAATATTTCATGTTATACAAATGATTTGTGTTATTCATTTGATGAATCATTTGATATATTTAACATAGTTAAAGATAAAGAGAGTAAAGATAGAGATAATAATGCTTTTGAATCTAAAAATCTTTCTAGTTGTGATGATAATAACAAAAGATATTATGCAAAAAATATTGATTTTGAAATTATCAAAATAATAGGTTATGATGGAAAAGATTTGAGAAAGTATAGACAAGGAATTAGAGAGCTCATTGAACTAACTGTGAGGCTAAAGAATGAAGACCTTAGATGTGTTAGAATTAAATAAAATATAAATGATGTTATAAGTAATTACAAACAAGTCAATTCAAGAAATGCAATGTTCTTAATGTTCTTATTGTAATAGACAAAAACATAAAAATGAAACATGTTGGGATCTTCATTATTGTACTATTTGTGTATTGAAGAATAAATCTAAAAAATGTGTTAAAATAAAGAGTAGAAGAAACAATCTATGAAAGATTGTCTATGGATGAATTATGGATGGATTGATGCATCCAATTGGTAAAATGTCACAAATATGTTGAAAATATTGTACAAGCATAAATATTCACATGTCAATCAAAATAACAATTAATAAAAGTTTGAATATTTTAGTTGAGTGATTGATGATCATTTGTTACAACTTAAATGAAGTCATCATCTTGTTATATGTTATTAGTGAGGCAAACTTATTCACAAAGGCATTAGCAAAGGAGAAATGTGAATATCTAAGAGGTAATTTGGAAAATTGAAGTAGCTACTAATAGAAATTAAGGCGGTGTTGGAATAAACTATTAATTTCTTCCACCAAGAATTATATAATTGTCGTCATTATTAAATAAAGAGGGTAAACACATTGAATTGATTGGAGCCGTGAACTTACTAGAGAGGATCACATTTAATAATTCTATAAAATTGTAAGAATTAGGAAAGATTATCTAGATTTTGTAGTATGAGGTAGCTTCCAATATTAATCATTCATAATTGGCCCAAGCTTAACCTTTAGGAGCTATGAAAATTTGAAGAAAACCATATTTAGCAATACGAAACAATTACGTGTAGTAAATGTTATTCATAACAAACAATTTGTTGGTACACCTACTATTTTCACAATTTGACCATTTTAGTTAGCCTTCTCTCCATTCATTTTATTATATTTATTTTTTTCTTTTGATAATTCTTTTTATATTATATCATTGGAGACATGTAGGGGTGGATATCACCCTAAAAATCATTTATTTTAATAGATAGATTGTTAACCACTATAAGGGAAACTTGAATTCTATCCATTTAAAGGCATGAGATTTGTAGTTAGAGCACTTATATATGTGGAATAAGAAGCATAGATCACAACGATCATTGATAAAGCTAAAAAGTTATAGCCTTGATCATAGAGATCATGGTTAAATCTAAAAAGTTGTAACATTGATCTCAAAGATCATTACTAAATCTAAAAAGTTGTAGCATTGATTACAAAGATCATTGTTAAATTTAAAAGGTTGTAGTGTTGATCACAAAGATTATTACTAAATCTAAAATGTTATAACATTGATCCTTGTTGAATCTAAAAATTTGCAACATTGATTGTAGAGATCGTTGTTGAATCTAAAAAGTTGTAGTGTTGATAATAGATATCATTGTTGAATATAACAACTTGTATTGTTGATCATAGACATCATTGCTAAATCTACAAATTTGTAGTGTTGATCACAAAGATCATTTCCAAATTTATGAAGGTATTGGTCACATAGATAATTTCAAATGGTAAATAGTATATATTGAGTGTTATCTTTATAAAGTTTAGTGGTTGTGACTGTGATGGTGTGGAGCCTGATCAGTCTCCAAGTGGGAGATTGTTGATATGTGGCGACTGATCATGCTATATTGTATAGCCCATGGTATACTGTATAGCCCATGGGTTGGGATGGGGGTTACAGTATGAAGAAAAACGCGATTATTCGCGAGATTGTAATAGGTTTTGCACTGGATAATAAAAGTATTGGATGACTGCGGTTTGGTGGATGTAGCCCAGATTGGGTGAACCACGTTAAATTCTCTGTGTTATGATTTATTCTGTGTATGTTTTAGTTTCTCTGTTTATTATTTAAATCTGCATTTAATTGTTAGATATCTGCCATCTCTAACCCTAACAGTGACAACTTTGAGAATGCCATCATTAGATGAAAAGTATTTTTCTCTTTTCAAACTTCACCTCCTTTATTGATAGAAATATGAAAGACATCTTGCTATGGATAATGATGAGTAGAGGAAAGGAAAGGTTTTCTAAGTGTTGTAATTGTTTCAATCATTTTGAGAGAAATTGTTTCAAAAGGAAACACATGAATAAAGGTAATCAAGAATGATTTTTATTATATAAGCAACATTTACAAGGTGTTGTACCCTTAACACAAAATGCCACGAGGATAGAAGTTTAGATAACCATTTTTAACAAAAAAATATACAAACCAGTAACAAAAAAATAATAGTAGAGAAAAATAACATGACAAAGGAAGCATATAGGAAGTAACCCTTGAGCCCCTTACTTGGAAATGTTTTCCCATTTCTCTATGAGGAACTTGAACACATCCATCTTGGCTTGTCTAGAGTTGGGTTCAGTAGTAGGGTCATCTTTTTAATTTCCTCTTGGAGCACTAAAGCTAGAGTGACTACATAATGATGGATCACTTTAAGAGTGAAGCAGGTGAGATGATTAAGCTTCCTTTCCAATGTGTTGACGCAAGTCAACAAAGCATTGTAACCTTGAGGTAATCAAGTATGTTGAAACTAGAGATAAGTTTGTATACTTTCAAGAAGGAATTCATGTTAAATATTCTTCATTTGTGCATGGGCAACTAATAAGCCTATTTTTTATGGGTGGCTCTATCATCTAGTTCAGTTGTGTGATAAAATAAAGTTTCTACAGGGTGTTAAAAAAAAAATTTATATTTAATCACAACCCAACATATTTGTCATGTTTAAGATCATGTCTCATGTAAGAGATACATCTCTTTGGATGCATGTTTTTCTATTTAAGAATTTTTGGATCCATATATTTGAAATAATGAAATCTATTAAAGCTATGGTACCATCTCTTCTCTATTACTCTCTACTGCCAAATACATGTGCTATCATTTTTTATTAAGAGGGGTAAACACTTTTGATCCAGAGCTATGAACCAGTGAGGTCACGAATATAAATTTCAACAATTACACCCCAATGGGGTTTGAGCCTTGATTGCAAGAATAACAACACAACTACTTAACCATCACACCATGCCACAATTGCCATGCCTGTACCATCATAAATATAATTTGATTTATGAAATTTATGGAGAGGGATGGTGGTTCTAGACTCAATGACACTTCAAAAATTGAGGCTTATGGTAGAAGGCTACCCATATGTTATGGATGATTGGTCTACTTTGACACAATAAGTGAGTGATCATTTATCTTTGGACTACAAGAGCGCCATTGCAATCAAGGAAGACATAGAAATTGCAAGCATCATGGAAGGAGGTAATGAATGTGGGACATGGAGACTTGAAGAAGGAAAGTGGATGGTATTAGATGAAAGCAGTGGAGGAAGTTGTGGAAGAAATCATCACCCATGCAACCGTCAACTTCAAGCATCATGCATATGGAAGATACATTCCCCCCTTAGTTAATGCCTCATTTGTAAGAAACATTCCATTGAGTACACAAAAAAGTGAATGACTCACAAGAGTTTTTGATCTCATCTGTGTCCACCCCAAATCAAGCCACCATATTGATGGCAATGTGGAGTTTTTGTTGAAGCATTCACTTGATGAAGTGTACTTGCATCAAGTGAAGGATTCTAGTCTCAGATGGACTAATATTGAGGGCATCAAATAAGCCTTCGATCAAGTCTCTGCAAATCTAGTTGACATGGGGAAAAATGTATCAGGAAAGAACAAGAAACCCAACCTAGAGAAGAAGAATGACACATGATAGGTTTCATACTTGCCACTTTATTTGGGCACCACTGATCTCTTCAAGAAGGGTAGATAGACCAATAGGGGAATTCCAAACAACTTATCTATTTAATATTTAATATTTATCTCCCTTCACTCCAACATCAATATCATCATCTCTTAATTTATGACAAGTTTTTGTTTAAAATAGAAGATGCAACAATTTTTTATCATTTAGTTTCCACTATTTAAGTAATCAATTAATGTAATGTAAAACAAGCCCAATTATGTGGAAGTGGGTGGTTGGACTTATGGAATATGTTAAATTTATCCACTTTACATGTTTGGAATGTGTTCCTATACTTTTTGTGTAGCTTCTTTGCTATCCTATATTCTTTGTTGGTTTCCTTACCTCCTACATTCCATGTTTACTACTTGTGATTCCACATGTTCCTATCTTACATGACACTTGATGTTATCATAATTCCTTATGTTTAATGATTATAATATTTGCATTTCATGCTTTCCATACTTGCATCATGTTATTACATGTTTTTGGTCCTTATCATTCTTATATCAAATTATTTTACATATATTATTCTTAGCATGCTTGTACATCTTATGATTACATTCATACAATTTTCTCATGCTCAAATAATCCTTCTCTAGCATTTGGATACCACTATTTTCCTTCATTGTGGACAATAATATCTTGCACATCCCATGCTATATGTACTTTCATGGTCACATTTTCCTTATGTCATTACATGTTTATCTAGGATAGTTCACCACCAAAAATTCATTGCCAACATTTCACCTCTAACAATTCACCTCCGACAATTCATCACCGTGGAAAATTCACCAGTAGCAATTCATCACCGTGGAAAATTCACCACCAACAATTCATCATCATGGAAAATTCACTACCAACAATTCATTGCCATGGAAAATTCACCACCAGCTCAATTCATCGCTATGGATAGTTCATCACATATATAATTAGGAAATTTTTGGTGCTAAATTTTCCACGGTGATGAATTGCTAGTGGTGAATTTTTCCACGACAATAAATTGTTGGTTGTGAATTTTCCTAGAGATGAATTTGTCATGGCGATGAATTCCTAGTGGTGAATTTTCCTAAAGCCCTTATATTCATACCATTCACTATATTTACATGCTTTTAGCATATATTTTTGTCCATTCCTCCAATTTATTTCATTCTTTGTATGCAACTAAATTAAGGGAGGAGATACATATCACTAACATTCCTTTGTGAGTTGTGTTGTACACTAGTAGGTTCATAATCATTCCCACCTTGGGAGGGGATTTCATCAAACTATCTATAGTATCTAAACATTTCACCCACTTGGTCAATTTCTTTTGAATAGAAAAATATTTTATTACCTTTGTAATAGGTTGATTCTCTCATCCTTATCCTTTTATTTTACCCTTTTTGAGGATAGTTTATGTTAGAAAGTTATTAGTATACGCATCTTCAAATGTTTGGCATCTACTACTATTTTATGTATTTATTTGTTTCATTTTTGAGGTTTCTATTGTTGCAAGGTATGCACCCTTGGTCTTCTTGTGTTGTGCAGCAGAACGCTCAAGTTCATAACATGGCTTAACTGCCTCCTATGGATTTATTAACTCTGAAAATTATATCAGGCATTAACAAGTCGATCTTTTGGTGCAATGACAACCATCTTTACAACAATTTGTATCAGATCTTGGATCATGGGTTCAAACCCCTTGCTTATGCTAGGGGGATTGTTGCAAGGTGTGTGCCCTTGGCCTCCTTATGTTGTGCAACACAACACTAGGGTTTGTGACATGGCTTAACCAACTCTCATGGATTCATTAACTCTGGCAGTTGTATCAGGCATTAACAGATCAATTTTTTGGTACAACAACAACCGTCTTTGAAACATCTATGTAGTGCTCATTGTGAGGAGAGTTTATAAATGATATGATACTTTATATAGATTTGTATGCTTTAACTATTTGAAAATATTTAATTTATATGTTAACTACTTGTTTTACTTTGACATGCATCTACTTAGCAATTTACATGTATATCAAAGTTGGGATAAAATATAGTGATAAAAATTGGATACCCATGCCATTTTCCCTTGTGTTTTCTTTGATTGGAGTGTCCTTGATGCAATAAACAACTTACTATGAGAGGGATATTCTTGCTCAAATTAATTTCATGACATAATTACATCCCAATTCCATTATCACTCATCTGGACAAAATTTTATTCTTGGTAGGGTGATCCCACAATATTGGTTTACAATTTTTGGTCAAACCAGACACTGAAATTTTTATTTTTAACTAAATCTTCACATTTGGGCACCCATAGCAGTTAAACCGCGAGGAATTTGAAGATGGTGCAAACTAGAGTGTCCTCACATTTTGTCTGTAGATTCTAAAAATATTTTTTTCAAAATTTTGGAATCAGATTGCACGTCTTTTTCCATCTCCCACGAAAACTGATTTTTTTCAGAAAACAACATTTTTAAAAAGTGACACACACCGTATAACATAACTTTTTTTCCATGAAGGTTAAAATTCTAATTCTTTCAAATTTAGATTTGTAACTCCGATATCTAGTGCTTTCACTTAGTTAGATAGTTTTTTATTGAATATTTCTTCTTTAATCAAGTTTTGAAGTCAAACCAATGACAATTCAGACATAGCGCACTGTATAACACAACTTTTTTTGTATATATCAAAATTCATTTTTTTTGTTGGATCAAGGACTTCAATAGCTAGAGCACTCATATTTTTCAATTTTTTTTTGATAATCTACTATTTTTCCATGTATAGAACAAAGACCTTCATTTTCGATGAAAAACCTATGTTTAATAAAACTAAAACAACAAATACATAATTTAAAACCAAAACATATTAAAATTATATACGTTAAATAGCTCATTCTGAGGACTACCTAATTCCAGTTGGGTTCGTGAAGATTCCCCTATTTTCCTCAACCTGAGCTTCAAAGTGTAAAATTTTAGGTTTTTTGTGTGAACAAGATCAAAAATTAGGGAAAAGGGGGGTTCGCTAGAACCAGGGGGTTCTAGAGAACCCCTAGGGGTTTGAGCGAACCAGGGTTCATTCAAACCCCCTTCAATATGCATTTTCCCTTTTGTTTTTTGGGCAAGAAATGTGGGCCCAGTAATTAATGGGTTTAGTTGAACCCTAGTTCGGTCGAAGCCCTTTTTGGTTTGATCGAACTTGTAGGTTCATTCGAACCCCTAAAACCAATTTTTTTGCCATGGGGTCATTTTTTTCTCAATTTTCCTTCCTCCATCAAATTGTAAACCACTATTGTGGCTTCACCTGGTACCTAGATATGTTTTTCATCACCTTGGTTTAGTTTTTTTGGTGCAAACTTGAGCTGCCTCACTTCTACAATGATAAATTTGAATGTTAAAATTTTGAAATTAAAAATAAAATTCAATCACCTCCCTCCTATTGGAGATTATTGTTGACCAAGGGCATAGTTGTGTTGATTTATGTCATTGATTGTTATATCTAGAACATTCTTTCTAAGATAATCCAAGAATCTATTAAACACATCTAAATTTTGATTTGTAAAAAAGATTAAAAGAATCTTGCAACACTATCATAGAATTACCTTAATATAGATCATCCAAGGTCCATTGCATATTTTCTTGTCATCTTTAAATCCTTTTCTCACTCATAAAACTTGCTTGACTAGGGATCTAATTGAAGAGAACTTGATTCTCACAATTCAATAGATTCCCTAAAAATATTCTTAGAAACACCTTGTCCATACATATATTCAAATATAAATAATCAAAATGAGTGAATTCTCATAATTGACAATTTATTAATATAAATTTTTGAATTAAAATTAAATCTATAATTAGCTGATAGGCTATTTATTGTGGTAACAACCCATCTTAATTGTCTCACGCTAGATTTTTACACTGGAAAAACAACTTTTAGGCAACAGGTCGGAAAAACATCTTTCAGGCAATAGACAGGCGGGGCCGGGGTGGCTTTGGCTGGTGGCACCTCCACTAAACTTCGGTCACTGAAAAACT
Organism: Sequoia sempervirens; assembly: GCA_007258455.2. Lineage (NCBI taxonomy): Eukaryota > Viridiplantae > Streptophyta > Pinopsida > Cupressales > Cupressaceae > Sequoia > Sequoia sempervirens. The sequence continues at coordinate 98,796,485 of VDFB02000002.1, read as the reverse complement.
AAAAAATGTCCACCGAAATGTGAAACCGGTGGTGAAGGTTGGAACAATCAATGCTTCATCTAATGTATGCGTCTGGTGATGATTGTAATTGCCTGGATAAAAGAAATGGCCAACAAAATGAGAACACCGACGGAGATATGGTTGGCGGTAAGGATACCGGTACAAAAAGTATGATCAACCAAAAAAATACTTGTGGGCGATAAAGGAATATGAATCATTCAATGCCAATAGGTCGACATCCATCAAAGCATAGAGGAATTTTGTCCGATGTTGTAGTCACAACTGCCTTGGTAGACCTGTATGCAAAATGTGGAAGCATAGACAAGGAACGCGAAGAGTTCGAAATGATGCCCCAAATAGATGTGGTCTCGTGGACTGCAATGATTGCAGTATATGCACAAAATGGATTTGTTGAAAAGGCTTTAGAAATTTCCAGGAAAATGCAATTGTCAGATTTAAAGCCAACTTCCACAACCTTTGCTAGCATCGTCCCTGCCTATGCCAAAATGGGAGCTTTGGAACAGGGTATGGACATCCATCAAAGCATAAAGGACAGATGGACTATGTCAGATATTATAGTTGCAACTTCCCTAATAGACGTGCATGCAAAAAAGTGGAAGCATTAACAAGGCATGTGAACTATTTGACATAATACCTGAAAAAAATGTCTATCTCATGTACTACAATGATTGCAAAATATGTACAAAACGGATTTGTTGAGAAGGCTTTACAAAATTTCAAACAAATGCAATTGGCACATGTAAAGCCAAATTTCACAACTGGCTTCCAAATTCCACAACCTTCACCAGTATCCTCCCTGCCTGTTTTCATATATTGTAGTTGGAAATGCTCTGCTAGACATGTATGCAAAATGTGGAAGCATAGAAAAGGCACGTGAACTATTTGACCGAATGCATTAAAAGAGAGGTTATCTCATGGAATGCAATGATTGCAAGATATGCAAAAAATAAATTGGATTTTTTTAAAAGCCTTAGAAACTTTCAAGCAAATGTAATTGGCAGTGTAAATCCACACTCCACAACTTTTGCCAGCATTTTTTGTGCCTGCTCCAAAATAGGAGCATTGCAACAGGATATGTACATCCATCAAAGAATAAAGAATAAAAGAATTTTATAGATGCCATCTCATGGAATGCAATGATTCCAGGATATGCACAACATGGATTTTGCAAGGAGGCTCTCAAAATCTTTGAATTAATGAAGCACTTTGGAACATATCCTGGCATTGTAAGCTTTGTTTGTGTTCTATATGCATGCAACCATGAAGGTTTAGTTGATAAGGGTTGTGCATACTTCAATTATATGAGTAACCATTATTTCATTACACCTAATCATTATGTTTGCATGGTTGACCTTCTTGCTTGGGTTGACTATCTTGAAGACACTCTAGATTTTATCATTAAGATGCCAGTTAAACCTGTGATGGTTGTGTGAATGTGTTTTCTAGGTACCTATAGATCGCATATGGACATAGCTTAAGGGTATTTATAGCAACAATGCTTTTTGATTTCAATCCTAAAAATGCTACGACATATGTTCTTCTCTAAAACATCTACGCAAAAGTGGGCAGGTGGGTTAGGTTCAAATGGCAAGGAATGGATGAAAGATCAAGGAATTAAAAAGATCCCTGGATGTAGTTGGATTGAAGGCCATAAAATGGTACATGTTTTTCATGTAGGAGATAAATCACATCCACAAATACAATAGATCTATGCAAAGATGGAGAAATTGGACTTGGGAGATGAGGGCAGCGGGGTATTTTCCAAATTCAAGGCATTTACTTAATATTGTAGAAGAGGAGTTCTAAAAAATAATTATTTCTCTACCACCATTGTGAAAAGCTGACAATTGCATTTGGTTTGTTAAACAACATCCTTGGAACAATTATTAGAGTTGTTAAGAACCTTCGATTATCATTAATATGCAAGTTAAACTTGTGATGGTTGTGTGAATGTGTTGTCTAGCTACCTATAGATCACATATGAATATAGCTTAAGAGTATTTACTACAACAATTCTTTTGGATTTCAATCCTAAAAAATGTTGCGACATATGTTCTTCTCTAAAACATTTAAAGTGGGCAGGTGGGGTGAGTTTCAAATGGCAAGGAATGGATGAAAGATCAAGGAATTACAAAGATCCATGGATGTAGTTGGATTGAAGGCCACAAAATGGTACATGTTTTTCCTATGGGAGACATATCACATCCACAAATACAATAGATCTATGCAAAGATGGAGAAATTGGACTTGGGAGATGAGGACAGCAGGGTATTTTCCAGATTCAAGGCATTTACTTAATATTGTAGAAGAGGAGGAAAAATAATTATTTCTCTACCACCATAGTGAAAAGTTGACAATTGTATTTGGTTTGTTAAACAACATCCTTGGAACAATTATTACAGTTGTTAAGAACCTTCAAGTATGCATTGATTGCCACACTGCAACAAAATTTATCTCCAAGATAGTTGCAAGAGAAATTATTGTGAGAGATGCAAATCATTTCCATGATTTTAAGTAGGGACAATGTTCATGTAGAGATTATTGATTATGTCAAATGAAATGATTTGAAAAATGAGCTTGCACTATAATGATGTGCACACTGTCAGACCTTCTATAATAAAAAAGGAACAAGGTTTTACTTTGCAAACTCGCCGAAGAAAGTATTTGACTGTGGACACATTTTTTAAACTCCTTCCAATAGTTAAAATTTTTCCACCGAATATATTAAATCCCTTGCCATAGGAACTATCACAAATTTTTCTTTATTTGAAACCTGGTTATCATTCTAATCAAAGATCTTAAAAATATGAATGTGTGCTACTAAGAACACAAACTAAAAAAACTTAATATAACATGTTGTTTCAATTTAGGCTTTGCTAAAATGAAAGATCATCACAATTCTTTTGTTTTCCTCAAGTTTTTTCATCCACTCTACTCCTATCCTTTGTATATTCTTAAACCTAGAAATCGAATTACTATTTCTTTATCCAATAGTTTTGTTATGTTCTCTACTGGTTGGGAGCCATTTAACAATCTTTAAGCATTTAAGGCAAACCCTCTTTGGAGTAAGGATTTTAAAAAATCTCATCTTATTTTGTTCTATTTCTATGTGCCATTTCGATGTTGAATCTGTACTTTTTCTTTTTACTAATCTACGAATATGGTTGAAGGATGTTGTCATTTCTTTGACCATTTTAAGGGTTTCCTCAATTGCATTGTCAATTTTTGAACCAATACATCTATCCTTTGTTTATAATCCCTTTACAATTATAGACTAAACTTGGTTTAGAGGCTAACTAGCTTGAAGGTCTGGGTTCTTTCAATTACAATAGTCAAATGAATTTTCTGATTTTGTGTTTTGCTTGGTTAAATTTTGGATGAGGTTATTAAACAACATTTATTGAGGTCTCGAGTAAGTAGTCCTACATTCTTATTATAATAAATATAGATCTGGACACCTATATACCTAGGTCACGCCCAATGAACGCATGTATACACTACACCACAACATCCTAACATGCCCTTTGTGGTTATGGGTTGCTTGATTGAGCGATAGGGATTTCATCCTATCTAATGCTCTTACAAGATAGCCCCAATCAAAGCCTTTTGGAAAAGGTTGTGATTGTTGTTTGTTGCACTCCTCTAATTTAAATACTTTGCAAATTAACACCTTAACAGTGGAAAGTATGCATGTAGTTAAACATTTTGGGGAATGTATATTCTTAGGTGGAATTCGGGGACTCCCTTGGCTTGAGCTTGTTTGAAAAGAAGTCATATTGGAATAGTATGTTTGGAGTTTTTGAACATTGAATAGTTTTCATTCTTACCCTATTATGATTTCCACTATGTAAGGTTTAGATTATTAAGGTTATTGGTGAATAAAGGTGTCAAAAATTTTGATCTTTGATGCCATCATCATCATAATTTTGAACAATATGAAGCAATGACAAGTCTTCCTTCCATAAGATTGAACTATTTAAATGTCTCAAGCCTTGTTGGTAGTTTCTCTAGAAGTATAATTTAGAGTTTATCATGATTTCCTTTTATGTACTGAAATTACAACAAATCAACTTGCAAAGTGTGTGAGATGTAGAAAATAATCACTAGAGATCCAAAATATATTGGCATTTTGCAATCTTGGGATGTGGAACTATTGTACTAGAAAAATAGTTTTAAATAAAAAAATGAAATGGATGTGATAAAGTATCCAAAAAAACTAAGAAGACACTGTCAGCATCTAAATCAGTTAGGAAGAGCAGAAATCCTCCAACAATGGATTGAAAAAGCCCAAAATGTCCCATGAACATTAATCACAATCAATATAAAAGAAACATTCCTGTGATAGGCCTAAATTTCTCATATTTAAAGATGGAGTGGTTTTAAACTATTACGAGCTTAATTATAATATTGATTACTTATTCGTATGGATTTTTTATTGAAGTGATTACAAAGAGAGGAGGTGAATAGAGACACTGTAAGTGGAATCACTAATAAACATAGTTTTTTATTTGAAGAATTTCTATTGGGACTAACTCCTAAATGAAAGATTGAGCATCTAGTTGGAATATAATGAAGTTTTTCTCTTGTCAGTATCAACTTCAAAAATTATCAATTTCTTTATAATCACAAAGCATAAACCGATTGTTTGGTACATGATTTGTTGGATGGTCCCAAGAAAGATTCCATATCATTAACTTATTTATGGCTTGAATTTTTAAGACGTCTTTTTAACAACCAACTTAATGGCCTTGTTCCAATAGAAGGATCACTCAATATTTGCATATGATAGGTAATTTATTTATTTATTTCATTTGGTTGGTTCTCATAAACTATGAAAAAGCTATCCATTGGTATCCACCTGACTTGGATTTGACTTTTTGTTGTTGCATGTTATGTTATGGGCTAAATTTTTAAAGGCAATCTAGACCTTTGAGGTGGTGTTGTGCACAAACCATGTTAAAAAATGGAATGAAATGGAGAGCATTTCCACTTAAATGATTGTTGATAAAGCAATAAGGTTTACCTTACCAGGCTGATATGTGCAGTCATGCATGTAATTTTGATGTAATAATGATGATATTACTAATTATGGAATAATGAAAGCATTTGCATATACTGGGGCAATACTTTTCCTTATCAATCTAAGAATGTCTATGCAACATATTTGTTACATTGGTTTTCTATTCTTTAATATGATCTACATGATTTATTATTGTTAAATTAATTTTAAGTGTTGAGACAGAACATGAAAATATCTATTACATCATTTTTCTATTCTTTAAGATGTTCTACATTATTTATTATTGTTAAATTATCTTTCAAGTGTTCAGACATAACATGAACTATAATGCGCAATGTCATTCATTTCTCGATGCTCATCTATATATCTGTAAAGGAAAATAAATATAACTTAATTAATTTGATTTATAAGAGTCTAATAGAATATTTAAATTTCAAATTAAGAAATTAAATATAATGGATGATGATGTATAGTTTTATACATGCAAGCAAATAATTTTAATATAGGGGTATGTGCAGGATCATGGTATGCCAAACAAGCCCTTAAGTGGCAATGAAAATTCAGAACAATTAGAGTTAGGCAACTTGATGTAAAAATTTGAATAAGTTATCTATATTATTTCAAAAACATGTAAGAATAGATTCTATGGGAAATTGAATGTAGTTTCTAAACTACTAGGTTTATTTTTTAAAAAACAAAATCTATTTGGTGAAAATTTAAAATTTCAATGCAGTATTACTTAAATTTCAAGAAAAAATTAAGAAGTAGGTGTTTGTCGACCACCCTAACCATAATAAAATGATAATATTTTTTTATGATATTTTAGATGTAAGTAGAGGACTCATGTCGGGATGTGGCCGCATTTTTTTTGTAATTTTTTTCCATGTAAATAATTAATTATGAATTTTTTATTACAACTTTTAAAAATATAAAAGCTTCATTATGTCGACCACCTTAACTTCGGTCAAAATTTCATGAAATTCAATTTTTTTTAATCCTATAGTATGCAAAACATAGAATGTGACACATGTTTTGGATTCAAAAATATGATAGAAGTTATAAATGTTTTACAATCGACCTATCAATGTGAGGACTTTTTGTCATAATTCTAGTAGAAAATAAATAATAATAATCTATTAAATTCAAAAATGAAACGCATAATTTATATTGGCTTAAAAAGCTGAGAATCTCCTCAAATGAAACCCTTTTCATTTTATCAATTTTGGCTAAAATAAAGTCGTCAGCCACATGGGCGAAGTCCGGAAAAACAAAGTAAGCTGTTAAACACGCTTTTTGTGTTGACTTTTTAGGATTGGTATCTCCTAACCAAACACCAAAGCAAACCCGAGCCTATTCCCTAGGCAATGAATTTTGTGTTAGACATATCGGATATCCGATTTGAATCGAATATCCGATCTGTTAACATAGCATTTTAAAAAATGTCAAGACTTTATAACATATGCAATATATCTCATTTGTAGTTTATAGTTTATTTTAATATATTTAGTTTATAATATACAATTTGGTTTATATATGATTTTTAAATAGTTTATAGTTTATAGTTTATGTTAATATATCTAGTTTAGAATATACAATAGTATTTATAATTTAATATATATAATCTCTTACAAAACTATATAATATATAATATATTATATTATTTTGTATAATATGTTTAAATATTAAATTTCTATATTTTAGTTAATATATATATTA